>OZ018334.1:18278104-18765604 GCA_963969495.1 Ceratothoa steindachneri
GTAGGAGTGACATCCAATAATAACTTAATCTTAAGGTGGCACTTAGGCCAAAAAAGGGTATACAGGACATCGTAATTTCGAAAAAAAATTAATGGTGATAAATTCGTGGGTAAAATTTCAAAATATAGAGACTGGAGAGTACATATGTACTTTAAAGATTAATATTACAAAAGAAAACAATAGACAATAACCACAATTATCACTGAATACCTTTAAGAAGGAGACTCACCTGCCTCGAATCCATAAGCAATAATGTTAACAGAATCAGTACAGAAAAAAAAATAAAAAGGATACATGCTTCCTTAAACTTAATTGCATATAGAACATGGGCATATGTACATAAAAAATAAATAAATCTGAAAATTTGAAAATTTACTCGATCAGGATCAGTTCGAAGGGAAATTCAATGGATTCCTGCTTAAGCTATCGGCCATACAGTTATTGGAGCCTTTTATATACAGGATCCTAAATTTCAATTCTAATAAAAACCAACTCCAACGTAATAGACGACCCTTATTGTTGTTTTTTTTACATTTTCGGAGTTAGGATGAAGGGTTTATAGTCAGTTTCTATTATAAATTCTTTCCCTACCGGAAACATTTTATTTTTTTTATTCCCCAGACTATCGCGAAAGCCTCTCGTTCAATCGGAGCTTAGTTTTTTTTCTCGTGGTAGCAATTTCCGAGTTGCATACGCAATGGGAAAGCTCTCATCATTTTTCCCGTATTGAACAAGAACACAGCCTATTCCCTCGTTGCTGGCATCTGTTCGTATACTAAATGTTTTTTTCGGGATTGGGAGGGCGTAATATGGGTTCAGATGCAAGTTTCCTTTTTATTTGATCGAAACGCTTAACCGTCAGTGGTTTCCATACAAGGAGTTCAAGGGCTTTTATTTTCCAAAGTTTGCACAAAGGAGCGGACAACGGGGTGAAATTCCGAATAAAACGACAGTAAAAGGACGCGGAACCATAAAAGATATTAACTGCTTCTTGCTCGCGGTCAGAGTCATTTTAACAATGGCTCGAAGTTTATCCCTCTGTGGAGCTAGCTGGTTATCTCCAATTCGGAAGCCTAAATAGTCGATTGTATTGTAGGCGAAGTGACACTTATTGAGGCCAATGGTCTTGGTAGAAGTGCTTGAAGAGCATTCCGGTGCGGATCCCACTCATTCGTAGCCACATAAATATTATCAAAATACAGTGGCGGCAACAAAAAAAGTGACATGTGACAATTCGGGGAAAATGAAACAGAAAAATGTAACTTACATATTTTATTATGAATATTTCATGAAAGTTAATACTTGGTCATGTTGCCCTTGCACTTGATGACCATTCTGAGTCGATTGGGCATTGATTCAGCGAGGTTTGCGAAGTAGGTGGGGTCGATCGTAACCCAGATCTTCTTCAGTGATTCTATCAGGTCCTTGATGCTGCCGGATGCTGTCTCTTGAACTTTGGATTTCATCAGATTCCAAGCATTCTCAATAGGATTTAGGTCCGGGGAATTACCAGGCCACCCCAAAAAACTAATATTATTATCATTCAAGAACCTTTTTACTAACTGGGACCTGTGAGCAGGGGCACCATCATGCATGAAAAATTCACACCGATGAATTTCCCAAAATGGCAGCATGTGTTGCTTCAAAACTTCGAGATAGTTAGTCCCCCTCATGGTTACATTCTTGGGAAGGAAGTACAGACCTCCTCTGCCCTTGTTTCCACTAAAGGCACCCCACACCATCACACTATCAGGGTGCTTCACAGTTTTCACGGTATATTTTGGGTCATACCGAGACACATTGCTGGGACGACGCACGATCTTTGACTCTCCTCTGACCAGCCTAAAGGTGCTCTCATCACTGAACATCACCTTCTTACAATGGGCAGCTGTCCAATGTTTATAGGTCTTGCAAAAATTGAGCCTTTTCATCTTCATAGCCTTGGTAAGAAGTGGCTTCTTGGCAGCGCGGCGAGCCGGTAGGCCTAAGTCCTTCTGTAAGCGATGACGGATGGTCCTGAGGGCGACGTTCTGGAGAAGGTCTGGGTGTTTTTTCTTGATTGAAGCGGAGGTTACAGAAGGGTCTGACATCACTTCACGCCTTAGGATATTATCAGTCCTTGGAAATGTCTTCCTAGCTGCACCAGTGCCCTCCTTCCTCTTTGGTATGGTACCTGGTGGCAATAACTCAGCTGCCCGTTTTAGGCGATAAATAGTATTTCTTCAGGTTCCTAAATCTGCTTCTACATCAATAAAAGACTTTCCCTGCTCTAATAGGGTCAAGGCACGGCTTTTCTCTGTCATAGAAAGCTTTTTTCGCCCCATTGTATCCACTTGCACAGAAGTTATAGCACGTCAAATGTAGGCACGAATGCAGGAAATCAGCACGCTGGAGCGTTGTACACCAAAACCTGACTGTACGAGCTCAAACGAGACAGTGAGTTCCAATAAAGCGCAATTCTGTTGTCTTAGCTCAGGAGAGTCATCCACTCGTGGCATAAGCCCCGCCCCTTTTCATTGGCTTGTTGGCAAGTAAAATCGTGAAAGCGATTTTATGTATCGATTTCTATTGCCAATATTCAATGTCACTTTTTTTGTTGCCGCCACTGTAAAAGGATATATTTGACAAACCCTTTAATATCCTTCTCATCATCCGATTATAATTACTGCATGTAGTGACGAGGCCAAATGGGAGGCGTCGAAATTGCATCAGCCCTTTTTCAGTTGGGAAAGCTGTGTATTTCTTGGCTTTTTCTCGTAATAGAATTTGATAATAGGCCATACAAAAATCCAGCTCAGTTATGAATTTGGCTTTCTTAAAAAGATGAAAATTCTGGTCGATAAGAGGGATTGGCTCGGATCAAATATGGTCACCAAATTTATTTTTTTTAAAATCAATGCACTTTCTGTATGATGCATCTTGTTTCTTAACCATAACAACTTGAGAGCAATAATCTGATTTTGACGGCTCTATTATTTTCAAATTTTACAGCTTGTCAACCTAGGCATTAAATGCTTCTCTCAGGTGTATGATGAGCGGATACGTCTTCGATTGGATGGGTTCTTGAATGGTAATTGAATGTCGTGTTCGAATTGAGCTGCAAAACCAGGAATTTCAGAAATGACGTCACCAAATTGTTTCAGGAAGGGTTGCAGTTGAGTTTTCTGAGGAGGCGACAGCTGGCCGTTCACCATCATTCAGCCGATGAGAGTTCGGGTGCGTCTGGCAAAACGTGCAGTGGATATTCGCTATCTTTCTCTTTGCAGGCAACTTACACAATAATTAGGGGATCCATAGAATAATTAGACTCTATAGGCGATTCTTCATCTATAGCCACAATCTGACTAGTCCATGCATGCCGATGATATTTCTTGAGGAGATTTACATGGAAAAGCTTCCTTTCTGTTGGCATTTCAATCATATAATCGACTGATCACTTGATAAAGGCCCTCCCATGGCCCAGCAATTTGATATTTTCTGTTGGGAGCAACAACAAAACTTCATGACCTGGCTTAAATTTTCTATCTTCAGATATGTAGTCGAGGTAAGTTTTATGTTTATCCAGGTTAACATCCGCATTTTGGTACGCTATTTCGTCACATTTCTACAACCTCTGTCGTAACTCAAGCGGATATGAGTACGAGGATTGGACTTCCTGATCCAGTTTTTGGTTCGCATATAATTCTTTGAATATGCTCAAGGGGCCTCGTACATTTCTTTCGTATAGTAATTCTAACGTAGCGAAACCTAAGGTGCGATGAGGAATTTCTGTATACACAAAGAGAGCTGCGGGAAGAAATATGTGCCATTCTCTTGGCTGTTCGGCACATAATTTCTTCAAAATGGGTTTGAGACTGCCATTTAACCTTTCGCACATTCCATGTCCAGCTGGGTGGAACGGGGTCGTAAACAGCGGTTTTATCATGAGCAACTTGCCCACATATTCCATCAATTGGGACGTAAATTGGCGGCCACGATCCGACAATATCTCTTTCAGCAGCCCAACACGGGAGAAAATCGTGGTGAGTTCCTCGGCACAAGATATGCTGTCAATCTTCTTAAGTGGCACTGCATTAAGGAAATCTAGCGGCGAAATCGACCAGAGTGAAGCGGGCCGATCAAATCAATCGGCATTCTGGATAAGGGTTCGGAGATTAATGGGACCTTTGTAAGAGTGCAGGCTTGACTCACCCTCTAATTGCGGTCTTCTGACAGATGTCACACGAACGACAATAACGCAGGATTTCGTCCGATGCATCTGGTCAATATAAATATTTAAAGACCCGTTGAGCCGTCTTAGTGTGGCTAAAATAAACCTAGAAGAGCCTATCGTGGGCGGTTCGAAGGATGGGTATGACGTGAGAGCGGGCCACACATAATATTTGGGATTCTGTGCTAGTGTCTGCTGAGCACAAGCGGAAAAGAAGGTCATCCTTAACAATGAGGAAAATTATCATGTTGCCTCTAATGGTCTCTTGCGTCTTGTTTTGCGCTTTTATCCATAAGTGACGGAGGAATTCGCAGTCGTTCTGATTTTTCCCGAAAATCCTCGTTCAGGACATTTTGGCAATCTGAAGCGGTGGGGATTTCCAGAGGTGCGGGCGCTTCCGAGTCTTTAATTGTTTGGGCTCTGGTGGTCACGGGTTGAACCACGGGATGTTTAGATATCCGCGGACTCTGGCCAATTAAAGCAGCACAGAACTTGATGGGCGGTGCAACGACCTCATCCCAATGAAGTAGGCGCATTCGATGTAGCATTTCACAATGGGAAATCTGTTAGCGTACCCCAGGTTATCGTGCGATGTTGCAAACATGTCATGATTCGGGGCTACAGGTGGAAGTAACCTGTCAGATATCACGTTGCACGTGCACCCTGTGTCGCGAACGAGAGTTGAGATCCGGCACCCGTTCACCCACCCAATTGCGAATTTGAGACCTCCAGGAGTGCTTTTGTCAAACAGAAAGTTTCCCTTGTGGCCGGCCGGACTAGGTTCACTTGAAGAAAGAGGTGCTTCTGGATGCGACGGCGATTGGACAGGCGTGGCTCTAATAGTGTGCAGCTGGTTGGGATAGCCACCTCTGTGATGGAAAAGGGCTGAGGCCTAAACGGGCCAGTAATTTTGATGAACTTATCCCTGTTGTGGGGGACGAATTTGGGCTTATGAGCCTTTGGTTTGGGGAAGTACGATTCAGTCTTCTTCCGTTCCTTTGGAAAGCAATTATGACTAACCACATATACATCTGCTTCCTCGATGCACTCTTTAAATGTCCGGCACTTCCGGGCTTTCACAAAGGACCTGATCTCCGAAGGAAATGACGCCAAGAGTTGGTCTTTGAGGACGAAGTCAACCAAAGCATCGAAATCCTGGGGAAATTTAGACGCGTCTAGCCAGAAAATAAAAATACGCTGCAAAGAATATTCACACAATTCGAATTTAATTCCGTTCGCTCACTCGGAATAATTTCTTTAACTGAAGTCGAAATTTTAGCAATATCCTCTTATTTTAATCTTGCTGTGATTGGGACGATAGGGCCTTGGCGTCTTACCTCTTACTTAAAGTAGGCCCCTCCACCCCCCAAAAAATGCAATTTCTACTGAATCTTTCAAATATGGCAGAGTATATGGGGCCTGAAAGAAATACAAATTCAATGGGGAAAATTAGGGAAGCACAGTCACAAAAAGAAATAACATAAAAAAAAATATTTAAAATAAATTCCATGAACTAAAGTAAACAAAAGTTGATTGTAAGTATCTTATCCAAGTAGATTGTTTCTCCACAGTTTTGTAATATCCAGAACAAAACCCCATAAAACCTTGACGCCAGTTTAATCTGAGTATATATACACACACACACACACACACACATATATATATATATATATATATATATATATATATATATATATATATATATATATATATATATATATATATATATTATGTCGTATGTCAGGCTAGATCTTCTGACCTCCGTTTGCTTTCCATGTCTCAGAACGGTTTGCGGATAGCACGCAGGGCAATAATGCAATTAAACTTTGGGTTTCAATAAATCTCTAAGAGTGACTAGCTATACTTGGCAGAATTAATTCATCTAGAGGGTTCTGTATATCAAACTGGGCGAAACATAAAAACTTTACTACTGCACAAACAAAAATAAAATACTGGACATGAAAGATAATTCAAAGTATACATACTCGGTCGCACACGACCGACAAAATGGGATTCCAATTTGGGTGGATCTTTGGAGGTCGAACCTAGTAAACATTTGTTTGAAAATTTTAAACGGTTCAGACATGGAACTTTATAAATTGGAAGATAAACTTCCTGCTTTTAGTATCTTTCTTTTGTAAATAGGAAGATAAACTTCCCGCTTTAGTATCTCTTTTGTAAATAGGAAGATAAACTTCCCGCTTTGTAGTATTTCTCCTTCGTAAACAGGAAGCTAAACTCCCCAGTATGCAGTACGATATCATGGGTAGCCATACGTGGCTCCGTACACCGTGTATACTAAATTGTATAAGTTTTACTCATTCAATCCTGTTTTCATTTGTTAATTCTTAATACATTTTATTTTCGTTTTCGTTCATTCTTCCATTTCTTCTAATTTTCCAACGCGTTAATTTTCGATCCTCCGGTTTGTTAGGCCTAAATGCATCGTTCAATTCTCTTCTCAAAAATTAAATATTATGTGATTAATTCTTGTTCGCTATCTAGCCCAAATAAAACAGTAATTAATTACATAATGATCAGTTGTGCCCAGAAATAAATATATCTCCCATCAATCAATAAATCTAGATTCAAAAGGAAAATATAAATTTAAAATCCCGGCGGCCATTCACGTTTTCCCTTTCGATCGCCATTTTCGTTCACGCGTTTCATTATTTTGGGATCACGTTGTATCCAGCGCATCCTTTTACCAATCATTATAATTCTTATTAATTTAAATTAAATATAATCTCTTAATAAACTAGTGAATAATTTTCTCTTTATACTAGAATTTTTTTCGCAATTATTTTCCGTTTCTTTCGCGTGACTAACCTTCGCGGTCACACACACATACACACACGTGTATACACAACCATTCTTTCATGCATATCAATTCTAAAATTGGTCCATTGTACACTATAGTGACCTTTCCGGAAGGTTGTTGTGTAAGCGTCTTCAATTGCCACAACGATTAAATTCCATTCCTAAAGCTCTTGATCGGCATTCTTACCATCCGTCTCCTGATTCATCATTCTTCTTATTTAGTGCTCTTTAATCCGTGTGGTCGCGTTGTGAGCTTAGTGTTTTTTTTAGTTAATTTGATTGTGAACTATAATTACCGCATTGTGTTTAATTCTTTTCAACTAGTTAGTGTTGTGCTCCGCATTCACTGGCTTTCTCGCTTGGAAGTACCAAATTTTTTTTGTAACTCATTGCTCATTTCGGCTTCAATATTAACTTCCCTCTCACGCAATTGATTCATTTGCTGTCGCATGCTGCTGTCTTTTCCTTCTCGGCTAACCCTCCATCATTCCCACGCCTCACCTGGGTGAGCCCTCCCCCACTTTCTACGAGTCAAGTTAGGGTTAAGTTTTTCATTCTTCTGTACTTTCATAATTCTCGCCTTTGCTCTCTCCTTTCTCCTCCACTATGTATGGTAGGGACTCAATCCTCTCACTCAACTCTTTAAATTATCGCCTTTCTCTAGCCACATACGCGAAGATAAAGGGTACTTGTATCCTCCGAGCTCGCCCAACTAGGAGGGGGCCGAGACTTTCGGCGTCCCTTAAGAACCTCATTTGACCTACTATTCTTTCTTTACCCAACACCTCCAAATCTCCCCCTTCCTCCTGTGCTCATCAGCAGGCGCTGTCGGCCTCTCTTCTGAACACTAGGAGCCTGCCAATAAGTCGGAGTATGTTCATGATCTCGTTGTTCGCACGGGAGTTTCCTTTCTTGGCCTTAAAGAAACCTGGCGCGCGTCTGATTCTGGTTCATGCACTAACCTTGCGAAACCTCCGGGTCATTCTTTCCTGCATGTTTCTCGGAACCACCATGGAGGGGGAGTTGCACTGATTTCCAAATCATCCTTCTCCCTGAATCTTCCCCTCCCCCCTCTAGCCAGTGGTGGGCGCGATAAGGAAAAAAAATGTATCACGATAACCGATAAATCGATAACGATAACTTTATCGGCGACAACCGAAAATCGATAACTGGCGATAAATTTATCGCCCGATAAGGTGATAAACGATAAATCGATAAATCCAAAATTCCGATACTAGCGATAACGATATTGATACTTTAAATTAAAAACTCAATAAATCTAAATCTTTATTTTTATCTTAGAAAATTTAGAAAAATCTTAGAAAAAACTTCGGACCTACCTATTTCTGCCTCAAAGGCACGCGAAGCTCGCCCCTGTTCTAAACTGTAACCAAAAACTGAAATTATCGATTATTGCTGGTTTGGAACCAAAAGTATTAGCGATATCGATGAATCGATAATGCGGAAAAAAATATCGGATAACCGATATCGTTGTCGCGATAATGCCCACCTTAAGCCTCGAGCCTCATTTGAGGCTCTCATTGCTGTCTCACGTGCTAGGCCCGCTCTGACTATTGTAGTCTTTCACCGCCCTCCCAGTTCGTCTCCGGGCTTATTTCTCGAGGAATTAGTAACCTACTCTCCGACCTATCCTCTACCGGTTCTCTCCTTATTTTCGGTGACTTCAATCTTCCTAGCCACAATGAGACTTTTCGCGCATTAATTGACTCATCGACCTCTTCTCTCTTACACATCATGTTTCATTCTTAACACATATACATGATAATAACCTTGACTTAGTCATCTCGAACCTTCATATATCTAATCTAGCAGTAACTGAATTTTCTAATACGACTTCCGACCACTTCTTGGCCAATTTTAAATTCTATATTCCCGACTACCAACCTACTCGCTCGTCCCGAGATCCTACTCCTTTCCGGCGATTATGGTCAATTGATACTACTTCTCTCTTTATCGATGTTGTTTCTGCCCTACATCTTATGGATACTAATGCTTCACCTGACCAAACCTTAGACTCACTGCACCAATCATTACTCGCTGGCCTTGACGTGAACGCCCCACTTATCACTCATTCAAACCACCATCACCGCGCCACTTGGTTCACCATGGAACTCCTTCGTTCAAGGAGGTCCTTACGTGCCCTTCGTAAAGTCGTGTCCCGTGGGCAGGCCACGACTTCCCTCTCACTTGCCTATCGCCTTGCTACTTCGACATATTCTTCCAAATTAAAATAAGCGCGTGAGGCTCATTCACGCAAACATTTGTCTGAGAGCAATAATGACCCTCGGACTATCATCTTTCGTCTCACCTGTCTTCTTTCCTCGCCTAGACCAATTTCTCCCGCCTCTCCTCCCATCAACCCCTCAAATCTTTCTAAATTTTTCTCTGATAAAATTATTAACCTTCGTGCCATAGTACCCTAGTCGTCTGATCAAGCCTATGCTGTTCTCCACGACCATACTCCATTGCCGCTTAACTTCCAAACTCGGGCGTCCTCTGAGGAAGTAACTTCTCTGATCTAACGCTCTAAAAAATCTGGCTTCACTAAGGACGTCTTTTCGCCTAAACTTCTCGACCAATATCTCTTTCCTGTCCGCCTACTGATTCTTCATATCTTTAACACTTCTCTTGCCACAGGAGTGGTTCCCTCTTCATTCAAAAATGCTGTAATTCGTCGTATCTTAAAAAAAAACACACCTTAACCCCTCTGAACGATCTAACTATCACCCTATCTCACAGCTTCCATTCATCCATAAGATCTTCAAGTGAATGGTTTTCTCTCGGCTTAATGACCATATTTTTAATTGCAATATCGATGAAACGTACCAATCGAGGTTTAAATCTAAGCACTGCTGAAACCGTTCTTTTTAATGTTTCAGACGGTTTACGTAGAGCAGCCGATAGGAGGTGTACGTCCATTCTAGTCCTCCTCTTTAATTTCGACACCATCGACCACACTGTTCTCCTTGATCGTCTTCAAACTTTCCTTGGTATCTCAGGCACTGCACTTGCTTGGTTTCGCTCATACCTCTCCTCCCGCACGCAGTCGCTCGCGCTCGATAACCTCTCCTCCGAGCCGGCGCCCATTCATTTGGGGGGGCCTCAGGGCTCAGTCCTTGGTTCCCTCCTCTTTTGCATCTACTTACTTCCTTTTGGCTCCCTTTTTCGCGATTTGGACCAGTCTTTCACTTCTATGCTGATGACACTCAGATAGATCTTTCCTCATCCACTGTGTCCTTCGCTCAATCAATTACCAAGCTCCTTTCAGCTTACACCTCCAAAAACGAATGGCTGTCTGCCAAATTTCTCAAATTTAACCACGATAAAACTGAAGTTCTCCTTGTTGGTACTGCTTCGATGGTCAATAAATCTAAAGCTCTCTTCCCCTCCCTTAACCTCGGGGAAACCAATGTTGCCTTCTCTGATACCGTCAGTAATCTTGATGTTATTTTAGATTAGCAACTTTCGTTTAAAACGCACATCCATCGTATCTGTAAGTCTTCCCCCAGTTTGCTCCGCAACTTTTCACGTCTTCGATCCCATTTTGATCGACGAAGCCTTGAGACTTCTATTCAGACCTTCGTCACCTCACGCTTAGACTACTGCAATTTTCTTCTAGTGAATCTCCCTTCTTCGTCACTTTGCCCCCTACAACTAGTTCAAAACTATGCTGCTCGGCTCCTTCTTCGCCGCCCCCGGTGCTCTCCTTCGATGCCTCTGTTACAGGAGCTACACTGGTTACCTATTCGCTTCCGTACCCACTATAAAATTCTTCTCATCACCTACAAGGCCCTAAACCTCGAGGCTCCACCTTATTTCTCGTCTGCCCTCTCCCGTCGCAAAACTCGTCGAGCACTCCGGTCTAACCTCGCTCCCATCCTGAACACTCCTCGTTCTGTCCTCTGCTCGATGGATGAACGTTCCTTCTCAGTTTGTGCTTCTAGACTCTGGAATGCTCTTTCTGCCGAAGTCCGATCCTCTCCCTCCCCTGCTAATTTTAAACTTCTCCTAAAGACTCACCTCTTCAGAATTGCCTTCTCTCCCCTCTAAACTTTCTCTACACTCGCTACACCACGTGCGCTCTGTGAGGGCTAACAGCCCTGAAGGGCGCATTATAAATACTTATTATTATTATATTATTATTCTCAATTACAAATCACATACTGTACATACAAAAAAAGCATCACAATGGTAAACCAGTCATCGGAAATGACCAAATGTCTTCAACTTTGCAATCCTCGCAAACTTCAACCGAAACACAGCAAGGAATAATCAATCCCCCTCATCCATTACTCACAGTTCCGGTTTATGATGCAATAAACCCAGTCGCTTGGCTTGACCTTTGTGGTTTCATTTTCCTCCCTCAAGCCATAAGATCGGGATGAAGACGACGAAAAAGTCATAGTGGATGCAATCGTCACCGGGAGAGGTGGAGCCACAGTGAGACAAAACATCCCGCAGCTCATAGACGGAAAAGAGCGCATTATAAGAGTAGGTGGCGCACGTGGTAAAATCTAAAAGGCGGCGAGACTCTATAGCGGCCTTATGATCGTAAGCCGTCGAGGATAGCTATCAGCGGTACTTACCGAAGCAAAATGGCCAGCCAGAGCATCGCTGACCACTGACAATCCGACGCAAACGAGCCTCCGATATCCAGAGTGGGGATGGCATGACCAGAGTAGCGACCACGGATCTTATTGACCCGCTTCCAAACCCGAGTCAAAGACGTTGGCGAAGATAGGGAAGATACGTACCGGCGCCAAGACTCACGGCGGGCACGACGGAGTGTCCTCTGGTGGATGGCACGAGCTCGGTTCCGATCAACCCTATTCGAGACTGTCGGGTTCAGCCTATAACGAAAATGAACCAACTGACAAAGCGCTCAGCACCCTCGAAAATATGGCTCGTAAAATATGAAAGCGCTGAATCAACGGTATCGAAGGAACCCAGGGCGGCATCGGTAAAGGAAGCCTCCCGGAACCCAACCCAATTTGCTCGCCGCAGATCCCAACGAAGAAGGAGGGAAAGGCACGGACCAGGTAGGGCGGCCGACAGGACGATTGGAAAGTGATCACTCCCGGAAAGGGCGTACCGAATCGACCACTGGAAATCGAGGAAACAGTCGGGCGAACATAAGGACAAGTCTACAACAATAAAAGAATCCGTTTGAACATGATAGTAAGTAAGATCGCCGGAATTTAAAAGACAATGAGAATCGGATGATAAAAGGGACTCAACCACACCACTCCGGGGATTACGGGCAGCATCACCCCAAGATGGGTGGCGAAAATTAAAATCACCAAGTAAAATAAATGGGGTAGGTAACTGACTTGTGAATTCTAAAAGGTCAGACCGACTCAAATTAAAATCGGGAGAATATACACAGAGTAAACAGTTAAAAGCTTGGAGATAAAAATCCTCGCAGCAACAGCCTACTAGGTAGTACGGAGAGAAGTGGCGCATAAAATAGCGAAAAGGAAATAAAAAAGAGAAGCATCACAATGGGACACGCCTCCAGCAAGGGGGGTGGAATTAAATACCCGGAAGTGCGAAAGCACCGGGAAAGGACGAGTCCCAAGCTTATTTTCTTGCAAACAGACCACCAAAGGCCGAACGCTAGAAAGCAAGAGCTGGATTTCCTCCCACTTGGGGACAACTCCTTGACAATTCCACTGTAGGATGACAGACATTACTGTCGTCTCGACACCAACGTCGAGATTCTTGTGACGGAAACCGACGAAGGTCCCTGACGACTAGAAGAGCCAGAGGAAACAAGGGGTAGATCGCGGTGAGCCGGGGACGCAACCGTCACGAACTTGGCTGCGTGAACGGGGGAAGGCGACAGCTGAAAGCCAGACCGAACCGCCAATGAGGCAAAGGAAGATCGAGCACAGAGACGGACGAGAACTAAGATGCGGAGAAGATGGGACAGAAGACAGAACATGTACAGAGGGTGTCGAGGGAATAGGGTCCCAGGGTAAGGAGATAATTGGGTGAGATGGAGATGAAGGAAGAGGGGCAGCGGGCAAGTAATGAGCTGGTGTAGGAGGCAGGAAAGACGAAACGGATAGGAGGCAAGGAAGGCGGAACTGATGTAAGAGGCAAGGAAGGCAGAACAGTGGTAGGAAGTAAGGGATACGGAACTTGGGTAGGAGGCATCGAAGAGTGAACAGAAGTGTCAAGAAAGAAGGAACCGGAGTAGGAGGCAAGGAATACGGAAGACGGAACCGGGTGAACCTCCGCCCTCACAAAGACATCGGCGATGTTAGCGAAGACCGGGGAGGACATGACATCAAAACGGAAGGCAACCCTAAAACTGATTATGGGACCAAACAAGCCTCATCAGAGGCAGCACGCTTGACCACCGAACAGGGTGAAGAGGAACCCTTCCGGAAGGAACAGCGGGTTAAGACGGCTAGAGGAATTGCAGGATATCCTCTAGCGTCTCACCCCAGTCGGTCTCACGGTCTACGACAGAGGAAAGAACATGAGAAAAGACCAAAGGCAAAAGAGATGGCGCAACAGAAGAACCGCGGAGGGAGGCCGAAGGCAAAGGAGGGAGCAACAGAGGGACCGCGAGTAGAGGACAGAGGAGTGGGACGACCGGGGGGAGGGCGGTGGGAATTCGCCTCACGGAGAACGTCAGAGAAGAGACGGCCGGAAGGGATGAGCTGCCCCCGCACCTTACGACGGGCCTCACGGAAGTCCAGCCTGAGGGAGTCCCGAAGAGCCAGGACGTCTTTCTCAAGGAATACGGGACAAGAACGTGAAGCCGCACTATGGGAACCTCCACAATTGCGCAACATTCATGATTCTCACAAGCGGAGCCGTGATACGCCAACGCACAGGCCACACAGCGAGGAACCTGTCTACAATTGCTGCTCACATGGCCAAACTGTGGCAATTAAAACAACGTCTGGGGAGCTCGACATAACGGGACACGAACAAGCTGGGGCAGATCCTGACGCTCAAAGGTAACGATGAGCGTACTCGTATGGACCTTAGCGGGACTAACAGACTTAGACACCCTATAAAGGTTTGTAAACCTCTGGGACGAAAGTTTTTCCTTTAGTCTCAAGACATCATAGAGTAGTAATTCGTTGGAGCAAATTGAGGCGAGGGTGGGGCACAACCGAAACCGGGACCTCCGAAAGGGAGGAGAAGGGAACCTCTCCCCTCTTTTCATGGGCTCTCATGAGCCACTGATTGCAAATGGCTTAACTTTGGCTTAGTTCAACCCAAAATCGGATCAAATTTATTGCATAATACATCCATGTTATATTGTGCCAAGTGTGTGAATTATGGCCATGTGCACCCTCATTCCTTGAAGAAATGTAGCTCGTATCTTTTCAACAAGGATGTCCTAGCCATTAAGGATGTGAACCAACCCTCTTTTTTTTAGCCTAAGGACTTGGTCCGACCACACCCATCGCGACCTGTGTCTTAGGCATCAATTTTCAAAAAGGCACCTGCTACTCCTGGTCCCCTTGGGACTACACGCAGAGTTGCTTCCCTAGCCATTAAGGACCATTCTGGTAGATTTTCACCTTCTTCCCTAGTTTATCTAATGGCATAAAGGGTTCACAACCAGCCTTGCCTAAAACCAGTATGCCCTGCATTCCCCTCATATTACTGTTTCCCATTAGGCAAAATGGTCATGTGAATCTACCACTCACAGGAGGCAAACACACTGAAGGTGGTTGTAAGTCTTCAGGGACTAATAAAGGTGTCCCACAGAAGACAGAACCGTAGTAGCTTCAGATTTCCTACTCCCAACCAAGCATGGACCAGACAGACAGACAAACATTTGCAAGGCGAGCCCAACCTTCCTTTATAAGTGCTCAAATGCGATATTACCTTTGATGGCCAGAAGCTCTGCTTTCTCTTCTCATTACCACTTAAATGTCTGTTTCCAGGAGACGGTTCCTAGTATAAGAATTTTGCAGCCTCAACCCACAGAATTGGGTCCAGCAGAGGATGCACAATTTACACCCGTCATGATGTCTAAATTCTTATATTCGCTATAAATACCTGCTTTCAGACAGTTGCAGTGCAGCTATACCGTGGATTGATAAGACTGTTATCACTACAAACATTCCACATCAACCAAATTTGATAGGGGCAGGAGGGGTGCTTACCGAGCATCATAGCACAGTTGCCAAGGCCCTTTTTCTTTCTGAGTGACTACACAACCCCGGAGTCAGCTGCTTGTCAACCTGATTGATGAACTGGAGATGTTCTAAATATGGATGAGTTTTGCATCACTAACTGAAAACTGGCTCATTTTCCTGTCTCAATTTGTCCCTCGATCACGGCGAGGACCCACATTCGAAGATTACCTGGCGTTTTTGAGGCCACCGGATTCAAATGCTTCGTCGTTATTCGCTCCACTGAGGGCAGCATGGTCGATCAGATGAGAGCTTTAGCTAGCGTGATTGGTAGAGTGCCGAAGGTGACATGTTTCTCGGAAGGGAGCCTTATCGTGAATTCCTTCTGGAGGAAAAGACTCGCATGGCGAGACCAATCTCCTCTGATAAGTCATCGAAGGCGACAGAGCCTTCAGCGAATTGTCCGACCAACAGCGCCTCGAGTTCTGCCTCCGGAAAGCGTACGGCCATTTCCGTGGGGGTCTTCTCTTCGAGGAGGGCTCCCGCATCTCCACCGAGTTAGGCCTGGAGGGCATATTGCTTCAATGGAATTGCCGCAGACTTCGGGGATGCTGGGAGGAGATGCAGAGGCTTGTCTCCAGTTTTCTATTAGCTATCTTTTTGCAGGAAACCATGCTAGGCGCGTGCCACCTGACCACCCTCTCGTGGTAAGAGTTCTACGACCTCACCACCACGGGACTGGGGCCAAGATGTATGATGGCCCATTTACACCCAGCATGAGTTCTCCGTTATTCTATTTGCTTTAGACATCTTTCAAGCAGTAGCTGTGCAGCTGCCCCTGAAAGGAGGTGTACTGTTAATTCTGCGTACATTCCACCGTCAGCCGACTTCGACTCGGGGGACTTCTATCGCGTCGTGGCATGGTTGCCGAGGCCCTTTCTCTTGCTCGGAGATCTGAAAGGTAGACAACCCCTCTGGAAAAACTACTCGATTAATTCTAAGGGTCAAGTCCTTGCCGACCTGATCCTCGAGATGGAAATAGATGTCATAAATGTGGATGGGTTTACGCATCACTGACCGAGAACCGATCATTTTTCTGACTCGATCTATCTTTGTGCTGTCCGGATACCCAGCCTGAGGTTGTCCATGGTAGTGATCACTTTCCTATTCAAATATCATTTTCTGGGATGTTGCCATTGATAGCCTGCCCCCATCCCCCGCCCCTAGAATGTCTGGTCGTTTTGCATACGAACCGATCCCGGGAAGGGCGGCCGAGTGTGAGGCGGGCGTAAACAGAAGAGTTATGCCTACATACATGTGGAATAAGTGTCGCACGAACGACTTCACTGTCGGTGAACTTTGTCGAGCTATGGTTCCGGTATATTTTGAGACACGCCCGCGGCTTTTCCTGGCGTGCATACGTGTCTTCATTTAAATGGAAGACCCCTATAGGAAAGGTGTGGAAACTAGTCAAAAAGATTCGAAGAAGTTCTCCAGGAGAATGGGACCGCAATCTCGGACCCCGCGTCCATGGCGGAATCCTTCACGACCGCTTTCTCTGCTTTTTCTAGCCAGGATGCGGCTCTACCAACATTCATTGCAGGTCCTGGTGTCGCGGAAGGCCACCGCATAGACTCTAACCTCCAGAAGCGGATAACCCTTCGACGGCAGGTTAACTCTAAAAGACTTCGCTCCGCTTCTGCTTCGTACGCGGACACCGTCGCTGGTACGGATGATGTCCCGTACGCCATGTTTTGACACCTGGGTGAGTGAGGCATGGGCTTTCTGTTAAATTTGTTCAGCAGAATATGGGTAGAGGGCATCCTCCGAGACTCCTGGCAAGTCGCTACTGTGCCCTCTTTTCGCAAACCAGGGAAAGATCACTCTACCTCGGCCGGTTTCAACCCAATATCTATAAACTCTTGCGTTTGGAAGTTGTTGACGAAATTTGTAATTTATATTAGTTTTTTTTTCTGGACAATAAAGGACATCCGCCTTCTGCATAGTGCGGCTTCCGCAAGTTCTACTCCACGCCGGGTACTGTTTCGACTGGATAATGCGGTCTGCGAAACCTTCCTTCGTAGACAGCACTACACCACGGTGTTCTTCGATAGGAGAAAGCATATGATAAAGCATGGCGTTACGGTATCATGGATACTCAACACGATGGGAGCGAGGGGAAGCCTCCCTATCTTTATATCTGAATTTTTGAGAGAACGTTGATTCTGCATACGGGTGGAGGGTGGAAGGGAGCCCTCTCCAGACCACTAGAGTAAGACGAAGGTGACCAGCGTGTCACTCTTTGCCCTGCGCATGAGCAGTATTATCGAATGCTGCAGGCAGATGTTTTCCCACGCTCTATATGTACCACCTTTCGATCTCTGTTGGGGTCGCCCAGATGACAACTCTGGAGCGTCAACTCCAACAGGCATTGAACAGTCTCTCCTTGGCTAAGACTAAGGTGGTGCACTTCTGCTGCCATCCACTGCTCCACCCTGACCCAGATTTATTTCTAAATGGGGTTGGCCTGAAGTGGTGGACCCGCAACGCATCCTTGTTCCTGTGTTTGATCGATGCCTCACATTCGCAGCCTTAGTTTCTCTTGTACCCACGCCATGGATATTCTTTCAGTGACGTTCAGCACTTGAAGGGACTGATAGGTCTACTGCTTTACTTTTTTATCGATACTTTGTTCGTTCCAAGCTCGACTACGGATGCAAGTTTTATGCATCCGCATCCGAGCGGGTATTGCAGAAAGTAGACTCGATCCCCCACACCAACCTTTGCCTGGTGATCGGTGCCTTCAGCACCTTCCCCCATTGAGAACCTACTTGTCGATGCTGGGGAGATGCCACTCGCTCTGCGCCGTGCATTATTCGTCTGTACGCGCGAGCCTGGCGACTCCCTCACTCGCAAACAGCTTTCACCGCATCAGCAGCTAATCTCGACGGTGCCTATGCCACCGAGAGAGGCTAGTCATACCCTAAGCCCTTTGGGATTACGGCTAGGAAACTCCTTCAAGAGCTCGGTACAGCTTTTGAACCGATAGCGCACCTTGTTCTGCTCAGGGTGCTAGACTGGAGGGAACCACCTTTGACCATTTGTCGCCACGCCTCTGCGCCAAAAGCTTCTACAGCGTCGGGAGTATTGCGTTTAACTTTTTGGAGCACATTTCATGTCACGCTAGAACCATACTAGTGTATCGGATGGCTACAAGTCCCAGGAGGGGTTCGGTTTCCACGCCGTATATCCTCAGTTTGAAGCCAGAGGGGCTCTGCTAGGCGCTGCGTGTTTCCACGGCCGACATGGTTGCAATACACAGGTCGGTATGGGAGATTACGCGACGTGCCTGGTTTGGAGAACGGATTGTGATTCATAGCGCACTGAGTGCTCTCGGGGCATTGGAATCTCTGCATCCATTGGTTCGTGATATCTGTGACGTCACGGTTTATGCGAGTCGGGCGGATGTAGAGATTCTCTTCTGCTGGGGGCCAAATAGTCCGCGAGTCGTGGGCGACCAGACCAGCGTTTCGCTCTTCTTCACACCAATTACATGGCAGGAATACGCGCAGCTTTCCATGCTGCTAGGCAAAGAAGATGGGAGACGGTCGAGGTGTTCCTAAAGTTCGTGCCATTGCACCTCGACTGTTTCCATGGACCTACACCCAAATGCCGCGACGGCTTCAGGCTGCTTTCTGTTGTCTCCCAATTGGACACAATCGCAGGAGGCACCGCCATTTGATGGATCGTTCGCCAGCGCCCTACTGTGAAGACTAAGTTGTTCCACAGACTGTTTGGCACATTCTTGTTGAATGCCCAGGTCTGGGCGATCTTTGGGCACGTTACCCGTCCCTTGTAATCGGGACTTGTTCGTGTACACTCTTTTTTAAAAATTTAAGCCCATCTGGCGACTGCCTGCTTGGGCATAAGTCGCAGTACACGACATAGCCTACTACTAGGTTATATTAAGAAACGAGGAACAAAAAACAACAGGAAAACAAATAATATCTAAGAAACAAATAACTATGTAAATAACAAATAACAACGCTAAAAAAGACGAGGCAAAAGAAAAATGCAAGGAGGCGCGCTCGGCGTCGTGGGGTAGGCTCGCCCCCCCCCACGGCGCCGGAACATGTGACCTCGCACAAAAAGTCGAATGAAGGGCATGCCTCCCTCCCCCCTAAAAGTCGTAAAGTCTACAAGTCAGTTAGCAAAAAACCGCCCGAGTACAAAGGACAAACGCCGGGTAGAGGTGGGCATATCCCCGACGTCGATGCCTCTTCCTTCGTTTGCCCCTTTTTTATGTGGTTCTTGTTTTTTGTTTGTTTTTTTTCGCTTATGCTTAGTCTTTCTCTTTATTTTCTCTGTTGTTTTTAAATCTAGCCTACTAGTAGGCTTTGGCATGAGTACAGCGACTTTTGCCCAGGTTGGCAGTCGCCAGATGGGCTCTCAAAATTACTCCCCTCCCCCTGGATCCACGCTTGCTGCTGACTAGGGAAGATAGCGACGCCCCCCCTCCCCCTAAGAGTACCACAAAGGGGACTTAGGAGGTTCCCTACTTCAGTCTCAGCCTCTCATGCATCCACGCCGTCATATTGTCCCTCAGGACGCACAACTGGCATCAAGACGGTGCCATTCCCGTTCGCTTATCAGAGAAGTGAAATGGTGTGAAAGAAAGAGAAGATTCAATTGTGAAAATGCGTAGAATCCTCACCCACTCTAAATTAATGCCTTTTGTTTTGTTTTAGGCGTTTGGGAGCGGCCGTTTCCTGAGTGGTCCAATTCTACATGAGAACCACTTTCGGCCCAAATTTGTCACCACCCCATTGGCTCCGCATTAACCTTGGCCCTTCCACCTCGCCCTTGAAGATAAAATAACAAAGAACATTGAAGACCTCCCTGATTTTGTTTTGTCATGGAAGGAATCTTCTCCTTGTTAAACCTTCCTTCTTAGTTAATGATGTCCAGTTTGTTAACAAACGCTGGAATTACCAGATTCGTGGCTCTTCTCTCTGGAAATCGATCAGGTACGTCCGTCTGGACAATGGGTACCCACTTCATCAAAAAGGTCCTTGAGAAGTGTCGCAATTTGGAACATCTGATGATCATTAACTTACTTAGATGGGATTTGTCTCGTTGTTTGACTTAAACCAAGCTGTGCCTACCTCAATTGGAGTCCTTATCTTTATCTCTCTACCTTGAAGAGATGGACATCATAAGTATGAATATTATTAAAAGCGCCCCGCTGCTTCAACGTGTTAAGGTGGAAGGGGCATTGACACAAGCATTGATCGATGCTATCTCTGAACTGTGGGAATTATTCTCCTTCGACCTGAATTTATGCTTCCAGAAGTATCTTCAACTTGACTGTTCAGAGTTTGAACTCATTAAGTTTTGGGGTAGGTCAACTTTCGAAGCAGATCTGCGTTAAGAAGGGCCCCCCAAAAGACCATGGCCAATCTTTTCAATGGCCAGCACTTGTCCTCGATCTTCACCTTAAACTGATGCATTGCCTGGGGATGCAAGGGTAAATGGTAGAAACCATTCTTCAAGTCTATCTTTATTGCCATGTCCCCGGGACTCTTAGTCTGGAGGTCCTTGGCAATGTTCGGTAGCTTGAAGCAAGCCGGGATGAAATGGGGAGTAAGAGGGACATATGATAGACTACACGCATGGACTAATCAGGCTTGTGGAAGCCGAAAACAGTGCGTGTACGGGTGACTCTACTCTTTTCTTCACTTTCCCAATACTAAATGTTGGAGGTGGCCACGTGGCTCTATTCCATTCTGCACCGAAATAAACACTGTTGGCATGAACGATTTAATTATCGGGGTGGTTTCAAACACAGGATATATGGACTCGTAATTAAAATAGGGATGACATCTCTTGATAGCAGTTGAATCGAGTGCAAGGTATGACAAATAAAAAATAACATACTACATAATAACAATCGGGAAACTAATTTTGAAAGGATTATGGAAAGGTTTAGATCATATGCATTTTATTTTCTCCAATTTACTCATTATATTATGGCAAGTTAGTTTAGTTATAAAGTGACTTTCTGCAAAATATGCACGAATGCAATAATATGAGCTTTGACATATTTAATGAACAGCCGTTTATAACAAACTCTACAATGAACACAACGCAAAAAAAAGTTAAGGAAGTAGGTCCTGGACAATCTGGACCCGCTGAGAGCGAGTTCGCGTTGCGAGCCTAACTTCACCTAAGTTGAATGTGTCCAGTGTAGTGTTTAACTACCTCTCCAATTTAGGTGTCCCATATTTACCTATTCAAAATCTAGTGACGATGCCTGTGAGTGCACTACCGACACCTTTCGACGTTGCGTACGGTGTATCAGGGAACCTTCACGAGTATCGAAGTGGTAAGAAAGGTATATAAAATTAATGTCTTCCGAATCGAATAAGTTCGCTATAGGTGGTATCTACCATTCAAGTAGTTATATCGGCAACCATGTCACGTGACGAAAGTCTCCCGCGTCAAACTCAACTGACAGGATAAATGCACCCAGAAATTACAGGCCTCTGTGGTACCGTCCAGGGTGGCGTCCTGGGCAGAACAAGGGGCGACACAGACCCAAGAGCTATAGCGAGCTTTCGAGAGTTTCCTAGCTCTAAATTCAAAGACCTTAGGGAAAGATTGGTGTCTCTCAGCAGCATATATAGAGTCGAGATAGGCTGTCAATGCCTTGAGAGCGTTGACAACTGAGGGAGACGCCGGGAAATATACGATGAGCTGCGGATGCATAAAACTTGCATCCGTAGTCAAGTAAGGCCCTATCAGCCTCCCTAGGTGATGAACATCACGAGAACACATAAGGTCTATGGGGCGGGTACAAGAAACCATACTCGTAAGGCCGAGAATATGAGACTGCCACTTCAGGCGTCAGGCAAAAAAAAACAAAAAGGAAAGAGAGCAGAAGACAGCCTAGCTTTTTTCCAGGCAGCAGAGGCCTCCAAACGTTTACTAATTTCTACATCAATTTGCACACGCAGGAGCTAAGAGAGATTGGACGGAAACCGGCCGGGGTAGAGTGATATTTCTACGTTTTGCGAAAAGTGAGAAAGAAAAGAGCAGCCGACGAAAGATAAAACAAGGAACAAATACAACAAACAAGATAAAAAAATAACAAGTAAAACAAGATAGTCAAAAAAGAAACAAGGAAGCGCGCTGCGGTGTCAGGAGAAGGCCCGCCTCCCCCAGCGGAGTAACATGGGACTTACAACGATGAGTCTCAACTAAAGGGGAGGAGGCCAGCCTCCTCCAAAAAGTAAAATAGTTGCCAGGTCTGTGTACACGAACCCATCACAAGTACAAGAAACAAGTGGTAATGACACGGTCGAGCTTCCCGTTAATGAGACATGTAGCGTACGCGAAGATAAGCCAGTCTAGGACATTCAGCAGGAATGGGCAAACAGTCTGAGGGACAACGCAGTCATCGCAATAAGGTACAGGCGAGCGCGCCATAAAATGGCGATGCGGCCAATTCGGAGACGAAAGAAAGCAACCTGAAGCCGTCCCAAAATAGGGGCGTAAAGTCCATGGGAAGTTGCGGCAATTCTGAGTTTCCCTCATCCTTCTCCCATCTTATTTGCCTAGGAGCCCAGGGGGCTGCCCTGAATCTTGCAATTTAATCTGTGTGAGGAAGAGCGAAATGCTGGTCTGGTTGCCCAGTTCTCGCGGACTCTTTGGCATCATCATTGCCACATTTCAAGGAACTCGGCAGCAGACAATCTCGAAATCAGCCTGGTTCGAAAAAAACGGTGGCGTCACGGATATCGCGAACCATAGCATGCGGAGATTTCAATGTCATGAGATCACTTAAGACGATTTTGATTCGCTATAGATCACAATACTGTTTCTGAACCAGACACGATGTATTATCTCCCGTAGCGAACGGTGCATTGCAACCAGCTCGGCATGCAGAAAGACGGGGTGCATGGCAGAGCCCTAGTGACTTCAAACAGAGGGAATACGGTATGTAGACCGACCTTCTCCTGGGACTTGGCTCCATCCGTATACAACGGAACGGTTATAATGTGAGACGGAGTGTGATCCAAGAAAGGCCGAACGTAATACTCCCGGCGCTGTATAAGGTTTGAGAGTAGAGTCGTGGCGACAAATAGTCAAAGGTGGTACCCTCCAGGAGGGGTGTCCTGGGCAGACTCGGGGGGATCCACCGCCCCGAGAGCTACACAGAATTCTTGAAGGAGTTTCAAAGACTTAACCAAAATGGCTTAAAGTATGGCAGGTGTTTCTCATCGGTAGAGGAAGCGTCGGGATATACTGATGGAGTTGAGAGCCGTTGGCGCCTGCGGGAGTTGCCAAATTTGCGCGTACAGGACCCTAATGCACTGAGGACGCCGCAGAGCCAGTGTCATTTCCCAGCATCGACAAGTGGGCTCTCAATGAAGGATGTGCAAAGGCAACGGTCGCCAGGCGGTGAACGGTGTGGTGTATTAAGTCCACCTTCCGCAATATATGTTCGGCTGCGGATATATAAAAATCGAATTCGTAGTCAAACTTTGAAAGAACAAATGTTCGATAGAAAAGTAAGGCGGGTGTCCTATTAGATCCAAAGGTGCTGAACGGCAGAGAGCGAAGAATATCTATTGCGCGGGTATAAGAGAACCTAGGCTGCAAATATGAGCCTCCCAAGATGGCGTCTGTCAAATACAAGACCAAGGAAACGGTAACAATCCACCACTTCCAGGCGAACTTCATTTAGAAACAAGTCACGGTCAGAGTGGAGCTGTGGATGGGGGCAGAAGTGCACTACCTTAGTCTTGGCCAAGAAAAACCGAAGCCTGTGCGCTTCGGCTTATCAAGAGACGCTGTTCAATGTCTGTTGTAGTCGATGCTCCAGAGTTGGCATCTGGGTCGCGCCAAAGAGATCGAAAGGTCGTCCACGTAGAGCGTAGCGAGAACATCTTCTGGCAGCACCGATATGATGCCGTTGATACTCAGCGCAAAGAGTGTGACATGAGCGATTAACATAGCCGAGGCGGTGAGGGTAGTAGCACCTCCGCGGCAGTAGCACGAATGCCATCACGCGGTAGCGATACCAACCAGTACTCACCAACTCAGGGAGCTTGTCACCGTTAAACGTGACGAAGAGTGTAGGGGTGGGTCTCGAGGCCCATCACCGTTTTCTCATCACAAGTTTTACATTGACCACCTAATGGTCGGCCAGCTCTACGGTGATGTCATATATGGAGTAGCCCACGAGTTCCCTGGCATAAACTACTCCTTTGACGAAGTTCATGGTAGAATGCGGCGTTACACTGACAGGCGTACCATCAAGTGTCCGAAGGGAACTAATCCTGTCCGCCTCGCAGGGATTCGACGCATTCGCCAAAAGCCTCCCGTGCGCGAAACGAGTCGCCTTCGGCTCTCTACCCATCACACTAGCTAAAGCTCTCATCTGATGGATCATGTTGCCCTTAGCCAACATGCTGCCATCACTGGAGCGAATAACGAGGAAGCATTTGAATTAAGCGGTCTCGAAAACGCCAGGTAGCCGCTGAATAATGGGCCCGGCGTAATCGAGGCTCCGATCTGCATGCACAGTTCTGGTCTTCGTTTGGGACTCAACAGGGCCGGACCTTGGCTGGGTCACTTGCCAAAATGGCAGTAGACCAGACCGTGCCCGCGGCGGGAGAGGAGCCCTTAGTCTATTTCTTTTTAGAAGAGGAGGGCAGCGAATAAACCCGCTTCTCTACCCCCCTCTAGGCCAAGTCCGCCACAGGAGCAACAGCCAGGAGAGAATCTCCCTCCTCTCCTTGTGAGGCCTCAATGACCCAACTGTCTTAGGAGCAGCGTGCATAGGGGCGGAATCAGGTTCTGTGCTTGCCACCGAGCCCAGGTTCGGTCCCATGGAAGATACTATCATCTAAGGTTGGATCACCTCAGGAAGTATGCTTGCCCTCACCCCTCTAAGGGCGTTGGGCATATCGCGTCGCTCCCACAGGAAGCGGTCAACTATTGGCCGCCTGCCTGCCTTGTTAATTCGTCTGAATGCATGGCACTTTGACAAAATTCAGACGTGGATGGGGCAAAACGGTTAAGCGAACTTGTGCTATCATAGACAAATTTCGCATAAGATTGTGTTAAGAAGGAGATGAAGCCTCGACTATTATATCACCAATACCTCAATGCCACATCCGGTGGGGTTCACCACAGCGGGACTCAAATGTTTGGTTAACGTCGAGCACATCAACTTTTGCAATTGGGGTGTCAGATGACTAAGTCAAGACCAGAAAGCGGGAATAATCTAAATCCGCGTCCAGATCGTTGGCATAGGAATCCAACGAGCGAGGAAAGGCTGAAGAACGTTTGGCATAAAGAGAAATAGAGGGATGCATTAAATGGGTTTGCAGCACCAGAGCTCCCCCCAAGGGCCGAGGGGAGGACCCCCTCACCACAAGAAAGCCAGAGCCTCTCAGGAACCAACTCCTGAAAAAAGACAAGGTCCCAGAGAGGGAAAGGAAAAGAAAGAGAGGAAAGGTGGGAAGGAGAAGGGTCAAGAAGAGATCATGAATGCCATAACAATCAAACCAGGAATAAAGGTAGGGGAGTGGGCGGAACCCCCTCTCCACCGACAAGGTGGTCACTTCTGGAAACACCGTGACTGAGGAGTAGTAGGTGCTCTTGACATTATATATACTACCCCTAACGGCTAGTCTACCACCCTATATATGCCCAATTAAGTATAAGGACACCGATAACTTTAATATAATACGGTTACCGAGTCATGAGATAATCTGGATTTGATGAACCTTTTCTTCCTTAAAGCCCTAATCTGAATGGGTTTCTTAAAAGGAAATGGGGTGGACTTGGATTGCCATTTTGAAATCAAGACGTTGACAGGAAAAGAAAATTATGCCATAATTTTTAAAGTAGATGCCGTGGATTTTATCATCAGGCTTGTTGTTTGAGAAGGGAGTTTACTAAGGTATATCTTTCTTCTCCTTGTATGTGGGGCACGAAGACTACCCATATCGGCTTCCAGGAATGTCGTAAAGGGCGGATAAACCCAGATAGGGTTTGCTTACTTGGGGGCTACGCAGCAGAATTTTCGCATATTCCAGCGATATGTAATGGCGGTAATGGGCAGGGATGCCGCGGACATCAACATTCATATCGGTGTGGCGATGATGCGCACCAGCACCATCTTTTGAGAAAGTGATTTCAATGACATCCTTGTGTATGTCTTTTCATCCTTTGTGTTTTAGGCTTAATATTTTTATTACCAGTTCTTAGAGCTCTCATAATGTTCTCTTTGGTCAACTCTGCGGTTTCTTTTCGAAATAGCAAAGACATTTCCTAGTTTTTCGCTCGCCTGCCCTTCCCCGGAAAATGCGACAACACCAAAAAGTCAAATAAAATGGGAGTAAGGGAGCATCTTTCTGCTTGCGGGCCGCCTCACGCTAGGCTGACAAAACGGAGGCCCTCGATAAATTCAACTACGGTGAAATAGTTGAGGCGACGCTTATAGCGAATTAACATTTTGCTTCTCTTTAAGGTTTATTTATCACCAGTGTGGGTTCTTAAATGTGCTACGAGTTTGTCCTTTCTCTGACCCTGATAACAACAAAGGCTGCATTTAAAAGGCTTCTCACCTGTGTGAGTATATAAATGGTTTTTAAGCTGACATTTCTTGGCCGCCTGATAGGAGCAAAGGCTGCATTTGAAAGGCTTCTCACTTGCGTGAGTATATAAATGGCTTTTAAGATCTCCTTTCTTTGCAGCCTGATAAGGGCAAAGACTGCATTTGAAGGGCTTCTCACCTGTGTGAGTATATGAATGGCTTTTAAGATCTCCTTTCTTTGCAGCCTGATAAGGGCAAAGGCTGCATTTGAAAGGCCTCTCACCTGTGTGAGTATATGAATGGTTTTTAAGATGAACTTTCGTTGCAGTCTGATAAGAGCAAACGCTGCATTTGAAAGGCTTCTCACCTGTGTGATTATATAAATGTTTTTTGAGAGAACTTTTAGTTGCAGCCTGATAAGGGCAAAGACTGCATTTGAAAGGCTTCTCACCCGTATGAGTGCTTGCATGTATTCTAACATCTCTTTTATTTGCAGCCTGATAAGGGCAAAGGCTGCATTTAAAAGGCTTCTCACCAGTGTGAGTATATGAATGGTTTTTAAGATGAACTTTCGTTGCAGTCTGATAAGGGCAAAGGCTGCATTTGAAAGGCTTCTCACCTGTGTGATTGTATAAATGGATTTTAAGAGAACCTTTCTGTGCAGCCTGATAAGGGCAAAGGCTGCATTTAAAAGGTTTCTCACCTGTGTGAGTAAATGAATGGCTATTAAGATGAACTTTTTTGGCAGCCTGATAAGGGCAAATGCTGCATTTAAAAGGCTTCTCTCCAGTGTGAGTCCTTGAATGTCTTTTAACACTTGTTTTTGTTACAGCTTGATAAGGGCAAACGCTGCATTTGAAAGGCTTCTCTCCTGTATGAGTGCTTGCATGTATTCTAACATCTCCTTTCGTTGCAGACTGATAAGGACAAAGACTGCATTTGAAAGGCTTCACAGCTGTGTGAGTAAATGAATGGCTTTTAAGAAAAACTTTCGTTGCAGCCTGATAAGGGCAAAGGCTGCATTTAAAGGGCTTCTCTCCAGTGTGATTATATGAATGGCTTTTAAGAAGAACTTTCGTTGCAGCCTGATAAGGGCAAAGGCTGCATTTGAAAGGCTTTTCACCTGGGTGAGTATATAAATGGTTTTTAAGGTGAACTTTCGTTGCAGCCTGATAAGGGCAAAGGCTGCATTTGAAAGGCTTCTCTCCAGTGTGAGTCCTAGAATGTTTGCTAACATCTGCTTTCTTTGCAGCCTGATAAGGGCAAAAGCTGCATTTGAAAGGTTTCTCTCCTGTGTGAGTAAATGAATGGCTTTTAAGAAGATCTTTCCTTGCAGCCTGGTAAGGGCAAAAACTGCATTTGAAAGGCTTCTCTCCAGTGTGAGTCCTTGAATGTCTTCTAACCTGTGTTTTTGTTACAGCTTGATAAGGGCAAAGGTTGCATCTGAACGGCTTCTCACTAGTGTGATTATATGAATGTTTCTTATTAACTTTTATGGCAGCCTGATTAGGGCAAAGGGCTTGAGGTGATATCATACCACTCGATTGTGGAATAACCTTAAGGTTACTGGATGAACCCAATTTCATCTGAAAAGGAAACAATGCGTTATTTTCAAGTTTCTCATTCAAGATCTTTCTGGTGTACAGGAGAACATTCTGTAATAGGAAGAAAGGGTATGGACCCCACCCAACCATAAGTTATTCTTTAGGACTCCCACCTCATTATGACTTCAACATAAAGTGATATTATATCCTGAGGCATTCCGCATCAGTCACCCACAAATTTCTTAGATAAAGGGATAAGAAGAGCCTAGAGAATGAAGGGATTCCAAAAGTTCTATAAGTATGAATAACATAATTTTGAAAAGTAAAAATAAAGCGGAAATTTAAAAGAAGATAATTCAACAGTTAAATAGAGGATATCCAAGGCAAAATTAGCTGCCGTGATGACTGATACACCGCGGTTGCGGTCAAATTGCGACTAGACTTTGATCCTTCTGTATGGATTGAGCAAGAGATCTTTTTTTTTTTAATTCATGAGCGCTATCTCTGTTGGCGCTTAACGCTGAGGGCATGATCACTGAGACATGTTTCAGAAAGAAAGAGCAGAGTAGAACAGGGTCAACAGATCCTTTTTGAAAATGCCATATTCCTTATGTGTCCTACAAGTTTGGCCAGAGTGTAGCCTATCAGAAAGCGCTGGTGGGGAAAATGCAAAGGGGCGCTGTATGGTACAAATGGTAGGAGAAGAAGTATCTCTGTGGCAGTAGCACGAATGCCGTCATGCAGTAGCGATACCAACTGGCACTGACCTACTCAAGAAGCTTGTCACGGTGGAACGTGACGAAGAGTGTAGGGGTGTGGGTCTCGAGGCCCCTCCCTGTTTTCTCATCACACTTTCGGCTTTTTTTTGCTTGTGGTAGCCCATCTGCCGACTTTTTTTTTTAAGAGCTCATCTCGCGACTGTCTTCTTGGGAATAAGTCAAAGTGCACAGCAGCCAACTACTAGGTTATATAAAAAAAAACAAATAAGAGGATATGAAAATAACAAAACAAGGATAAAAATAAAAAATTGTTAAAAAATAATGGAAAAGCAAAAAAGGCAAAAACGGAAAGGAAGCATGCTCCTGCGTCGAGGGCAAGGCCTGCCCTGATCCCCAGGAACTTGATCATGTAACTTAGAAAAAGAAACAGGAAAGGTAAAATAAAGTGGAGGAGGCCGTCCGGCTCTTCAAAAGTGACGTCACGGATATCGATAAACCCGGGGGTTGCGGAGATTCCAATGCCCCGAGGGCACTCAGGGCGCTTTGTGAGGCGCTATAAATCACATTCCGATATCCGAACCGGGCACGTCGCGTAATCTCCCGTACCGAGCGGTGTATTGCAACCAGCTCGGTCGCGAAAACAGACGCAGCACCTGGCAGAGCCCCGCTGACTTCAAGCACAGGAAGGGCGTGGAAACAAAACCTCTGTGGGGACTTTGAGCTATCCCTATACACTGGCACGAATCAAAGGGTGTCACGAAGTGTGCTGCAAAAAAACGGAACGCAATACTCCCGGCGCTGTAAAAGCTTAGGGAGAGGAGGCGTGGCGACAAATAGTCAAAGGTGGTAGCCTCCAGGGTGTCGTTCTGGGCAGATCCAGGGGCGCTAACAGCCCGAAAGGTATACCTAGCTCTCCAAGGAGTTTTCTGGTCTTAAACACAAAGAGCTTAGGGTATGACTGGTAGCATAGGCATCGTAGAGATCAGCTACGAATGTAGCAAAATCTAGTGGCAACTGAGGGACGCGCCGGGTTCGCGCGTACAGGCGAGTTATACACTGTGCACGGCGCAAAACGAGTAGCATCTCCCAAGCATCGACAAGCAGACTCTCAATGGGAAGAGTGCGGAAGCCACCGGCTGCTAGGCGAACGCCTGTGTGGTGGATCGAATACGTCTTCCACAATACACGCTCAGCTGCGGATGCATAAAACTCGCATCCATAGTCGAGCTTCGAAGAAAGGATTGATAAAAAAGTAGCCCTATCAGCACCCCAAGCGCTGAACGTCACGGAGCGAAGAATATCCATGACGCAGGTACAAGAGAGACTAAAGTTGCAAATATGAGCCTCCCAGGTGAGGCGTCGGTCAAATACAAGACCAAGGAAACGGTTCGAGTCCACCACTTCAGGTGCACCCCATTTAGAAACAAGTCTGGGTCAGGGTGGAGCCCAGATGGCGGCATAAGTGCAAGTCCTTAGTCTTAGCTAAGGTAAAGCCAAGTGTGTGCGCTTCGGCATAGCGAGAGACGCGGTTCAATGCTTGTTGGAGTCGACGCTCCAGAGTTGGCATCTGGGCTGCGCAAAAAGATATCGAAAGATCGACGACGTAGAGCGTAACAAGAAAATCTTCAGGTAGCAATGAGGTGATGCTGTTGATGCTCAGGGCAAAGAGTGTGAAACTGAGGACAATTCCCTGCGAGAAACCCTCTCTTGCTCTATTGAATCAGAGGGCGCTCCCCCCTTGCGTACGAGGAATCGACGATCTCGCCCAAATTCAGATATAAAGATTGGGAGGCGTCCCCTCGCCCCCATCGTGTGGAAAGTGTCAATGATACTGTACCGCCATGCGGTATCATAGGCCTTCTCCAGATCCAAAAACTAAGTGGCGTAGTGCTGTCTACGAAAGAAGGCCTCGCAGACGGAATTTTCTAGAGGGAGCAGAGCATCTAAGGTGGGGTGGAACTTGCGGAAGCCGCACTGTGCAGAAAAGAGATGGCCTCCACTGTCGAGAAAGGCTAATCTAACAAATAGGAATTTAACCATCAACTTGATGGGGAGGAAGTTAAGAGATTGAGAGTAACCCAGTGGGGGTAGAGTGATCAGTCCGGGGTGTGCAAAAAGCAAGCACAGTAGCGATTGGCCAGGAATTTGGGAGGCTAACCTCTACCAAGATAATGTTGAATAAATCTAATAAAAGAGCTATGCCTAGCTCACCCGATGTTGAAGCATGGTATACGGGATATAGTCCGGTCCAGGGGCGATTTGAGCGGGTTCTCCGCCTCTGGAGGTAAGGTCCAGTCTGCGCCCTTAGGCGACATCACGACGCGCAGTGAATGCTGGTGGAGCAAAATCCCAGCTAGAGAATGCAGATAAAGCGGTCGCGAAGGATTCCGCCACAGACGCATGATCCAAGATTACGGTCCCATTCTTTTGTGAGAACTTTCCCCAAATTTTTTTGACTCAATTCCACACCTCTGCTAGAGGTGTCTTCCCGTTAAGTGAATACACGTATGCCCGTCAAGAAGAGCGGCGGGAGTGCTTCGGAATATACCGGAACCTAGCACTAGCTTGATGAAATTCACTGACAGTGAAATCGTTCGAGCGGCGATATAGCGCATGTAAGCATAATGCTTCTGTTTGCGGGCCGTCTCAAACTCTGCTGACCACCACACGAGTGGTCGGCGTGCAAAGCGGCAAGACGTTCTAGGAATAATAGTCAGGGCCACGGCGATGAGATTGCAGAGAAGAACTCAACGGCCTCATCTACGGACCAAAAACTCCTCGAGTGAGACAGAGAAATAGGTCATTTCCTGAAATGCGGACCACCGCGCCCGCGACAAGCACCACCGGGGTGGGCTCTCGGGCGACAGTGGCACACAAAATGATATTTGAATGGAAAAAAATGATAACTACCTGGAGGTCTTCGACCACCGCACAGCCAAAATCAGGCTGTGCATCCGGAGAACATAAAGATACATAGAGACAGGAAAACGAAGCGGTTTTCGGACAGTAATGCGTAAACTCATCCACATTTAGGACACCCATCTCCAGCTCGTCAATCAGATCGGCAAGGACTTGACCCCAGGGATTAATCGAGTAGTCTCCCCAGAGATGGTGTCTACCGTTCAGATCTCCGAGCAAGAGAAAGGGCCTGACAACGGTGCCACGACGCGGCGGAAGTCCCCCGCGTCGCAGGTCGGTTGACGATGGTATGTACGCGGAAATAACACTATACCTCCTCCTATCGAGGTGCAGCTGCACACTGCTTGAAAGGAGGTATCTACAGCAAAGAGAAGAACGAACAGATCATGCCGGGTGTAAATCGCACATCATCGGCCCCATCCCGTGGTGGTGGTGTCGCAAAACCCTTATACCCCGGGAGGGTGGGCAGGAACCATGCGCAAAGCATGGTTTCCTGCAAAAAGATAGCTAACGGGTAACTGTACGAGACGAGTCTCCGCAACCCCAGTTGGCAAGGAGGACGCTGAAATTCGATTGAAGGAATATGCCTTCCAGGCCTAGCTCAGAGGAGATGCAAGGAACTCTTCGAAGAGAAGAATGTCACTACGCTTGCCAGAGGAAGAACATCGGGCGCTGTTGGCGGACAATGCTCTGAAGTTGCTGACGTCTTCGAGGACTTATAGGGGGAGGTTGGGCTAACCATGCAAGTCTTTTCCTCCCTCCGCCTCGAAACCTTAGGCGAGAGGGGCGACTTCGGAGGCGAGTTCCCTCTTTTGGGGGATCCACCCAGCCTACCACTGGATGTGGGCGAAGGCTCCGAAGCTCCGTTAGTGCTGTCTCATCTTGTACTTCTTTCAGGAAGCAGCTTTAGGAACCCCGGAAGATGGCCTCATGAACCTCTTCAGGGGCGTTGCCTCCTGTGAGTCTAAAGACTCGGTGGAGGCACAAGGCCGGTCACGCTGGGGAAAGGGACCCCTGGTTTTACTCGGGGCTGAGTGTGAACCCTTTGTACCGCTAACTTTACCAGGAGAGCGGCCGGGGTGGGTAGAACCAGCAAAAGGGTTCCGAATGGCCGAGAAAACGACCGTGCTCGTAGGTCTGGAGGGGCCAGTAGCAGAGGGCCTCTATTTCAAAATTGATGCATAGAAGTCCCGCTCAGCGCCGGGCGGGCCAGGAGCAACAAATCCTTAGCTTTGCGAAATGAGAGACGATCTTGAGCCTGAACGGGCAGAATTTCCTTCTCAATGAGATACGCACCACATTGCTTCGAAGAAGCGGGGTGCGGCTCTCCGCAATTGACAAACTTAGCCACACACAATTAGGACTTATCGTATGCGGCCTTGGAGCAACTTACACAGACTTTGGGTAACCCCGACTTTGCACGTCCACAGGAGCGATTAGTATGGCCGAAGCGGTGACAGTAAAAGCACCTCTACGGCAGTGGCACGAGTGACTTCACGCGGTAGTGATACCAACCGGCACGCACCGACTCAGACTCAGTTAGCTTGTCACAGTCGAACGTGACGAAGAGTCTAGGGGTGGATCTCGAGGCACCTCCCTGTTTTCTAATCAGACGCTCGACCTTGACCGCCCCATGGTCGGCTAGCTCTAAGGTGATGTCATTTATGTAGTCCACGAATTCCCTCGCATAAAATACTCCTTTAACGAAGTTTATGGTAGAGTGCGGCGTCACACCACAGGCGTGCCATCAAGTGTCCGAAGAGCACTAATCATGGCCGCCTCGGAGGAAATCAACGCATTCGCCAAAAGGCTCGCGTCCGAGAAACGGGTCACCTTCGGCTCTCGTCCAATCACACTAGCTAGAGCTCTTCTTTGATGGATCATCTTGCCCTTACCCAACATGCTGGTGCGAATTAGAAAATGCTTGATGAGGACAGCGGGCTCGAAAACGCCAGGTAGCATCTGAATGAGGGGCCCCGACGGAATCGAGTCTCCACTCTGAGCAGTTCTAGTCTTCGTCTGGGACTCCCCACACGGGGGGGAAACGGAGCCGGATGTGCCGATCTTGGCTTGGTCGATTAGCGAAACGGCAGCAGCCCGTCCGTCCCTGCGGAAGGAGATGAGTCGCAAGTCTTCTTCTTTTTCATTTTGGGAGAGGGCGGGAAATAAATCCGCTGCTTCACCACTTCCCCGCAGGAGCCCCCAGGCCAGATGGACCGGCCTCAGCGATTTATTTAAAAAAATTTAGGAGCCTATCTGACGACTGCCCACTTGGGCATAAGTGGGTGGAATAGAGACAGCTTAGCACTAGGCTACTTTAAAATAAGAATATGAAAACACAACGATAAAAAGGGAAGATGGTAACAAACAGGAAGCAAGGTCTGGCGTCGGGTGGAGGTCCCCCTCTTCCCGCACAGGAGCGTGCGACCTATAAAGAAAACAACAATAAGAAAAAACAAAAGCTCGTTAAATAAAGGTGAAAAGGCGCGCCTCCCCCAAAAGTATAAGTACACGAGTCAATGTGCCCAAACTCGCCCCGAGTACAAGGGACAGGCGGTAGCGACCCCGCCCATCCCGGTACCGGGAGAGGTATCGTGAGCGGAGATCGCCCCGCGACCTGGACATTTAACAAGAATGTGCCGAACAGTCTGGGGGACAACGCAGCCTTCACAGTAGGGCGCTGGCGAGCAATCCATCAAATGGCGGTGGGTCCCGCGAGTGTGCCCAACTCGGAGACGATAGAAAGCGACCTGAAGCTTTCGCAGCATTGTAGGTAGATCCATGGTAACAGTCACAGCGTAATGGCACGCAACTTTAAGTTCCCTTCCACCGTCTCCCATCTTCTTTGCCAAGCAGCCCGAAGAGCTGCCCGTATTCCTGCCATGTAGTGGGTGTGAGGAAGAGCGAAACGCTGGTCCGGTCCCAGAGTCCTCGCGGATTCTTTGGCGTGCTGATTCCCCGCAATTCCTACATGTCCAGGAACCGAGAAGATAATCTCGACATCCACCCGGCTCGCCAAAACCGTCGTCTCACGGATATCGCGAACCAGGGCATGCGGAGATTCCAATGCCCCTAGAGCACTCAGGGCGTTTTGTGAGTCCCTATAGATCACAATCCGGTCTCCGAACCGGGCACATCGAGTAATCTCCCGTACCGAGTTGTGTATTGCAACCAGCTCATCAGAGAAGACAGACGCAGCGCCTGGCAGAGCACCGGTGACTTCAAACAGAGGAAAGACGGCGTGGAATCCGACCCCCTCTTGGGACTTAGAGCCATCCGTATACACTAACACGGTTCCAGCGTGAGACGAGGTATGCTCCAAAAAGGTGGAACGGAATACTCCCGGCGCTGTACAAGCTTTTGAGCAGAGGTGTGGCGACAAATAGCCAAATGTGGTTCCCTCCAGGGTGGCGTCCTGGGCAGAACCAGGGGTGCCACCGACCCGAGAGCTATACCTAGCTCTCGAAGGAGTTTACTGGCCCTAAACCCAAAGGGCTTAGGGTATAACTGACGTCTCTCGGCGGCATAGGCACCGTCGAAATCAGCTGCGGATGCAGTGATAGCTGTTGGCGACTGAGGGAGGCGCCGGGCTCGCGCGTACAGGCGAATAATGCACTGTACACAGTGTAGAGCGAGTTGTATTTCCCCAGCATCGACTAGTAGGCTCTCAATGGGGAAAGTGCGGAAGGCACCGGTCGCCAGGCGATGGCCGCTGTGGTGGATCGACTCCACATTCCGAAATACAACGCTCGACTGCGGATGCATAAAACTCGCATTCTTAGTCGAACTTCGAACGAAGTAAGGATCGATAAAAAAGTAAGGCAGTAGCCCTATCAGCGCCCTAAGCGCTGAACGTCACGGAACGGAGAATATCCATGGCGCGGGTACAAGAGAACCTAAGGTTGCGAATGAGCGTTCCATGTGAGGGGTCGGTCAAATAGAAGACCAAGGAAACGGTGCGATTTAACAAATTCCAGGAGTACCCAATTAAGACACAAGACTGGGTCAGGGTGGAGCTGTGGATAGCGGCAGAAGTGCACCACCTTAGTCTTGGCCAAGGAAAACCGAAACCTGTGCGTTTCGGTATAGCGAGAGACGCGGTTCAATGCCCGTTGCAGTCGACGCTCCAGAGTTGGCATCTGGGCCGCGCCAAAAGAGATCGAAAGGTCGTCCACGTAGAAAGTAAGGAGAACATCTTACGGCAGCACCAAGGTGATGCCGTTGACGCTCAGGGCAAAGTGTGTGACACTGAGGACACTTCCCTGCTCCATCGGGCCGGAGAGGGCTCCCCCACCCGTACGCGGAATTGACGTCTCGCAAAAATTCAGATATAAACATTGGGGGGCGTCCCCTCGCCCCCATCGTGCGGAGCCTCCATGATACCGTATCACCAAGCGGTATCATAGGCCTTCTCCAGATCGAAAAACACCGTGGCGTAGTGCTGTCTATGAAGGAAGGCCTCGCAGACGGCATTTTCCAGTCGGAGCAGAGCATGCGACGTGGAGTGGAACTTGCGGAAGCCCACCCTGCAGAAGACAGATGGCCTCCGTTGTCCAGAAACAAGGCTAATCTAACATTTACCAATTTCTCCATCAACTTGCACACGCAAGAGTTTAGAGAGATTGGGCGGAAACCAGCCGGAGTAGAGTGATCTCTCCCCGGTTTGCGAAAGACGAGCACAGTAGCGATTTGCCAGGAATCTGGGAGGAGACCCTCCACCCATATCCTGTTAAACAAATCTAATAGAAAGGCCATGCCTCGCTCACACATGTTTCGAAGCATGGCGTATAGGACATCGTCCGGACCATGGGCGGTGTCCGCGCACAAAGCAAAAACGGAACGCAACACACTCACAGTAAACCTATCTTTGAAGGGTTCTCTGCCTCTGGAGGTAAAGTCTAGTCGGCGGCCTTCCGCGACATCACGACGTGCATTGAATGCTGGCGGAGCAGCATCCCGGCTAGAGAATGCGGAGAAAGCGGTCGCGAAGGATTCCGCCACGGACGCGGGGTCCGAGATTGCGGTCCCATTCTCCTGGAGAACGGGAGGGTGGTCCTGCGAGAATTTGCCCTGGAACCTTTTGACTCGCTTCCACACCTCTGCTAGAGGGGTCTTCCCGTTAAGTGAAGACACGTATGCTCGCCAAGAATAGCGGCGGGCGTGCTTCGAAATATACCGGAACATAGCTCAAGCCCGACGAAATTCAGCGACAGTTAAATCGCTCGGGCGGCGCTTATAGCGCATGTAGGCATAACGCTTATGTTTGAGGGCCGTCTCACACTCGGCCGACCACCACGGAAGTGGTCGGCGTGCAAAACGGCCAGACGTTCTAGGAATAGTAGTCAGGCCCGCGGCGATGAGGTTGCCTGAGAAGAACTCAAAGGCCTCATCTACCGACCTAAACTCCTCGACTGAGATATAGAATTCAGTACTTTCCCGAAATGCAGGCCACCGCGACCGCGCCAAGCACCACCGAGGTGGTCTCTCAGGCGACAGCCTCCTTGAAAATGATATTTGAAAGGGAAATTGATCAATCCATGGAGGTCATCGACCACCCTACAATCAAAATCAGGCTGTGCATCCGGAGAGCACAGAGATAGATCAAGGCAAGAAAATGAAGCGGTTCTCGGGCAGTGATGCATAAACTCATCCACATTTAGGACAGCCATCTCAAGCTCGCCGATCAGATAGGCAAGGACTTGACCCCAGGGATTAATCGAGTAGTCTCCCAAGAGATGGTGTCTACCGTTCAGATCTCCTAGCAAGAGAAAGGGCCTAGGCAACCGTGCCACAACGCGGCGGAAGTCTCCCGCGTCGAAGTCGGCTGACGGTGGAATGTACGCAGAAATAACAGTATATCTACTATCCAGGTGAAGCTGCACAGCTACTGCCTGAAAAGAGGTATCTAAAGTGAAAAAAAGAACGAAGACATCATGCCGGGTGTAAACCGCGTATCCCCCAGCCCGGCCACTATCTCGTGGTGGTGGGGTCGCAAAACCCTTTTACCCCGGGAGGGTGGGCAGGGAACACGCACCTAGCATGGTGTCCTGCCGTAAAATAGCTAACGGGGAACGGGACGAGACGAGCCCCCGCAGCTCCTCCCAGTGGGCCCGCAGTCCGCAGATATTCCATGGAAGGAATATGCCCTCCAGGCCTAGCTCGGCGGAGACGCGGGGGCCCTCTTAGAACAGAAGACCCTCATGGGAATGGCCGTACGCTTCCCGGAGTTAGAATCCCGGGCGCTGTTGGCCGGACAATGCGCTGAAGGCGCTGTCGCCTTCGAGGACTTATTAGGGGAGGTTGGGCTTGCCATGCGACTCTTTTCTTCCCTCCGCCTCGAAACCTTAGGTGGGCGTTGCGGCTTCGGAGGCGGGGGGCCCTCTTTTCGAGGAACCACCGTCTCCGAGCCACTGGCTCCACCACTAGGCGTGGGCGAAGGAGCCGAAGCTCCTTTGTTGCTGTCCTCCTTTCGGGGGACAGCTTTAGGAACCCCGGAAGATGGCCTAGCGACCAACTTCAGGGGTATTGCCTCCTGTGAGTCTAACGAATCGGTGGAGGCGCGTGGCCTTTTCACCTTACGGGAAACTGTCAAGCTGGGGGAAGGGCGGGAGCCCTGGTTTTGGCCGGGGTTGGGTGTGAACCCTTTCTGCCGCCAGCTTTACCAGAGGAGTGGCGGAGTTGGGTAGAGCTGGCAGAAGGGTACCGAATGAACGCGGAAACAACCGTGCTCGTTGGCCTGGATGGGCCAGGAGCAGAGGGTGTCTTTCTAAGCATTGAGGCGTAAGACGTCCCAGGCAGAGCCAAACGCGCCAGGATCAAGTCCTTAGCATCGCGAAATGAGAGACGATCTTGAGCCTGGCCGACTGCTCCTTTCACAAAGTTCTTGGTAGAGTGCGGCGTCACACTCACAGGCGTGTTATCATGTGTCCGAAGGGCACTAATCATGGCCACCTCGGAGCGATTCGACGAAATCGCCAATGGGCTCCCGTCCGAGAAACGGCTCACCTTCAGCTCTCTACCAATCACACTAGCTAAAGCTCTCCTCTGATGGATCATGTTGCCCTTAGCCAACATGGTGCCATCAGTGGAGCGAATAACGAGAAAGGGTTTGAAGCCAGGAGGCTCGAAAACGACGGTTAATCTCTGAATGAGAGGCCCCGATGTTATCGAGGCTCCTCCCTCCGCAATTTTGGTCAGTCAGGGAAGGGTCTCTGCACCAGGGGGAGGGGAGGCGGATGTGCAGATCTTGGCTTGAGCGCTTACCGAAATGGCAACAGACCCATCTGTTCCCTCAGCCCCCACGGATGGAGAGCCCCCGAGTCTTTTTAGTTGTTTTTTTTTCTTTTTAGGAGAGGATGGCGGGGAAAAAACATCTTCTCCCCTCCGCCGGCAGGAGCCCTCAGGCCAGATGGACCGGCCTCAGCAAGGTCCTTCTCCGAGATGGAGAAGGTCCTGGCAGTCGTGAGGGCACCGGTCGGAGGAGGAGGAGATCCCTCCCTTCCTTATACTGCCTCGGAAACCCTAGCCATTTGAGGAGGACCTTGCATAGGAGCAGACTCGAGTTCGGTGCTTGGCGCCGAGCCCGGATTCGCTACAATGGAAAGCCCTAGCGTCTGAGGCCGGGTTGCCTCAAGGATCATGTCTATCTCGGGTGAAGCCTCCATTTGGCCATCCCCCGGGACATCAGTTCCTATTGGCAGCAGTGTCTTTAGTCTCGTCTTAGGGTTACAGGCCTTCACCCCCACTACGTTTAGTATTCTAGCGAGCAGGTCTTTTGAGGGCACCGACCGAAGGGTCCTGGCTTCCCTCTCACCCCCTAAGGGGGTTTGCTCTACCGAGCCGCTTCAATGGGGAGTGGTCGGCTATGGGCTTCCTGCTGGCTTTTTTGGCAGTCCCCTTGGAAAGTAAAGGGTGGACTGCCGCTGGAAAGAGGTGGGTGCCCAAAGGCACCTCCAGACTAGGGGGTGAGGGAGAGTCCCCTACACCCGTAGGCGAAAGAGAGGAGTAAGTCTCCTCTCCAGTTAGAGAAATTTGGAGGTTCTCCTGCGAGAGCACAGGGGCGGGGGGAGGGGACCTCCATTTTTTCTTTGGAGCTGCCAGAAGGCGGCTCCGTTGATTTTGAGGGGGAAAGAGTTTTTTTAAAAATTTCCATCATTAGGCATGGGGACCCTAATTTTCTCACGGGATGCACATGCTCATCACCCGGGGCAGTAGCCTGCCATGCAAGGGGTGCGTACAGGCCTGGCAGAGCCAGGTGCGCAATTTAAGACTACCCCTCCCTACTGGTCGCTTGGCAGTCCCCCAGCATGGCGGCTCCACCTTGGACACGGCGTAAAATTGATAATGTGTGAAGAGAGAAGGAAAAGGGATGTGAGGAAGGTATGCAGGGGGATGAAGCAGGTTGTTATAAACACACTATCCCAAACTGGAGCTCAGGGGTAAAGTAACATTGCCCCCTCCCCCTTAAGCCCCGAACCGGGATAGTTGGCTGTGAAGAAGGTCGGCATCTAGCCTGTAAAAATAGAGGCCAACCAGAGAAATTTGTGGAGAGGTTGTAGGGGAGAAATACAGGCTGTCGGAAAGAAGGAGAAGAGGCTAAGCTGGGGCCAGAAGGGGCGCTGAGTACCCTCAGCACGGCGACCAGGATGGAAAATCGCCTCGCCCAAGATCCTTCTGCAAGATGGAGAGGTCTTGGCTTTCACAGGATCTCCAACCAGAGGAGAAGATCCCTCCTCTCCCAGTATAGTCGAGACCCGAGCCGTTTGATGAGGACCTTGCACAGGGGCGGACTCAGATTCGGTTCTTGGCACCGAACCCAGGTTCGTCCCTATGGAAGGTCTTACCGTCTGAGGCTGGGTTGCCTCAGGGACCATGTCCATCTCGGGGGGCCTTCATGTGGCTATTCCTCAACCAGGACATTACAGATCGCATTCGTCAGTGTGTAGTTTGTCAAGGAAAAGAGGGGGGCACGTATGATGACCCCCCCTATAAGGTCACTATGCGAGCTCACAGGTCTTTAGTGGGAAGAGACCGATGGGTCCTGTCTTCCTTCCTCACCCTAAGGGGATTGGCTCTATCGTGCCGATCCCACCGATTATGGGCCGCCTGGATTCCTTGGAAGTCCCCTTAAAAGGTAAAGAGGGAGGCATCCGAGGGCACATCCATAGAAGGGGGTAAGGGGGAGTCCCCTACACCCGTATGCAAAGGAGAGGAGTTAGCCTCTTCTCTGGTTGAAGAGTTTTGGAGGGTCCCCTGTGGAAGTACAGGGGAAGGAACCTCCATTTTTTCAGTGGATCTGCTCGAGGGCCGCTCCGACGATGGTCGAGGGGAAGGTGAGGGAGTATTTTTCTTTATTTCATCATTGAGTGACCCTCTAATAATAACGGGGCCGGCAGAACCAGCTGCCGCCATTTAAGACAACACTTTTCCGCCCAATGGCCAGGCAGCCCTTCGGCATGGCGGCTCCACCTTGGGCTGGGCGTAAAATCGATACTGATTGAAAGGAGAGAGAAAGGGGTATGTTAAGAAGTTGTGGGCGGGATGAAGCAGGTTGTTAAAAGCTCACCACCCCAAACCGGAGCTCAGGGGCGAGGGATCATTGTCCTCTACCTCGTCAGCCCCGATCCGAGATGGATGGGTGAGAGGCAAAGCTGGTCGGCGTCTGTCTACCTTGTGAAATTAGAGGCCGACCAGAGAGAGTTGTAGGGAAAGTCAGGCAGTAGGGGAGAAGTGCAGGCTGAGGTGCTGAGTACCGTCAGCTCGGCGGCCAGGTAGGCAAATCGCCGCGCCCCTTACGGGGTGAGGCAGCGGCAGCCAGCCTCGACTCTCGGTCGTCCTGTTGACTGGAGGGGACGTCTTAAAGTGCGGGCCTTGGAGAACACCTCCCGTCTCCAGCGCCTCTGTCTCCGAAACAAGTAATCGAAATTCACACGTAGAAGTTCCCTGACTGCGTATCCCAGTCCCTTAGGACGGGATCCCATTGAGGAGCCTCCTCTACCGAAAAACGGGGGCCCGCCCCCCTTTCCCTGACTTGCGGTTCCGGGACCTTTAGTTGAGGCTGCACCCAGTATTGGATCCAATACTGTACTTTTGTGTATTAGACTGATTTATTTTTTTTGTTAGGTACGTAATACGTGCGGTTGTTGGCCCATTTATTTGTAAGGCCATATATATTAGATTAGTGTACATACGAGGGGCGGTGAATAAGTTTTGAAATTCGGATATAAGGAAACGAGATATGAGGAAAAGTGTTTTATTATTTTTCAATATAACTACTCTCGACTTCAATGCACTTTCGCCACTTGTCCCTGAGGCTTCGAATTCCCGACAACCAGACATCTCCCGACTGCTGTTCAATCCACTCCTGGACGGCGAGCTGGACATCTTCATCGTTTCCAAACCGGCGTCCACGCAGTGCAACCTTGAGCTGGCGGAATAAAAAGTAGTCGCTAGGGGCCAGATCTGGACTGTAGGGGGGATGGTTGAGCTCGTCGAATCCGCACTCGCGCAAGGCAGCTTGTGCAACTCTGGCTTTGTGGACTTTGACGACGTTGACTTCGATCATGGGGCGTGAGGTTTCTAAGGACCCAACGGGCAGAGAACTTAGTCATGGCCAAATTGTCGTGGATGATGCTGATAACACTTCCATGTGATATTCCAAGTTCTCGTTCAATTTCTTCGACCTTCACCCGTCGATTTTTGAGGATCATCCTCTCCACACGGGCCACATTGTCCTCGTTGGTCACACCTGACGGGTGTCATCTTCAAGGGACTCACGACCATGGCGGAACTCCCCATTCCAGCGAGCAATGGTTGCATAGGAAGGGGCGGTGTCGGTGTACACTGCAACCATGCGTTCATGGATCTCTTTTGCATTCTTGCCTTCCTTGGTCAAAAATTTTATCACTGTGCGGTGCTCAACCTTCTCCATTGTTGAAAAATTTGTGACTGACGATCTGCGATCAGCTACTGTTTCTTAAATAGACGAGGCAGGAGCGTGCGGCTGCAGGTCTTGACTTGTCATAACTTGTCCTAACACCGCCACAAACAGCTATCCCCCTTCTTCTGTTTTGCCCTACCGATTCGCAAAACTTATTGACTGCCCCTCGTACATATTTAATTATTTTGAGTTTATGTTATAAGATTGAATATTGTATTTTGCAAAGCTTCAGGGTTTGATTGATAAAATAAATTTTAAAGTAGACCCCCTCAGTATCTTCTCAGATACCTTGTTGGGAATGCGGGACTTATTGGACGGGGAATCGCCTTCCTGCCGCCACATTATGTGCCGTCGTAGCCATGACTCTGACCTCCATCGGGGAGATGAGGGTGCAGTCCTGCTGACCCCCGCAATTTCAAGGTGTAGGATTTGTAGGACTGCTGGGGACATGGCCCGACACGCCAAAAAGGAGGGTGCCAGCATAGCCACCTCATATGTGTATGGGAGGGAGGTGAGCAGAGTCGATGATGGACCCTAAAAATGAGCAAAATCCATCTGGCAATTTCTTCCCACTTGTTCTTTCTTCTGCTTCCTATTGATTATATGTCATCACTTGTTTGAAGAAAGGTTGCATTTGACTGGTTCAGAAAATATGATGGGTGGGAAAATTTGACTATCCTTGAGCTGAAATTCATACAATCCAACTGCATAATCAGGATGGATTTCATTAAGGCAATTCTCAGATGGTTCTTCAACTTCTACCTTTAAATTTTCTCCTGGAATTTTAAATATAGCAAATTAAAACTAGGATTCAGTCATTGGCAACATTCTACTTTCAGTTTCAGAATGTAAAAATTGCATTTAGAATGTAATTCTTCTGCAATACTAAATTAACAGAATTACAACTTCCTACCTAAGTAACGAGGATCAGTCATGTAAGCAAAATAATAAACTGGTTTCATGGCTTTCTTGAACTTATCCTTGATACTTTGAGGATCTTGCAGCAAATCAGGATTATTCATTAAAGATTCCCAGATATCGACAGCATCTGCGAGCCTCGTTCCGTCAGCTTGGAGCTGGGTTAAAAACAAAAGTAACACAAATTATGTTCTGTATGTACTGGTACAAATTGATTTTATTGATATTTAATTATATTATGATAAGTGACAAACTGACAGTGATATTATTATTTTTATATTACTAATATTAATATCATACCTTGTCTAGAGCAGTTTCAAAGTGTTTTCGTTGGGTCAGGAGATGCTGAACTTACTGATATGTGCCAACATTGTCAATGATTTGGCCAATGTTTGCAGGGAAGCTCTGATCTTATTGGCCCACTTATTCTCCCAAAGAACAATACCGCCCCCTAAAAAAAACAAGTTTTTTTCTAAAGGGGGTTTTCAAACCTTGCTGCCCATTCCCCATCCTATAGTAGCAGGGTCCCAAAACCCTTATATCCTGGGAGGAGGGGAAGAAAGAATGAGCCCAGCATGAACTCTGGCAAAAAAATAACTATGGGGAAATGAAATTAGACGAGCCTCCGAAGCTCCTTCCAGCTGGTCCGGAGTTCGCAAAGATGAGATGGCCCAACACTCCCCACTTTCATTTGCCCACCTAAAGGGGTAGGCTCTAACGAGTCGTTCCTGGTCATTTGGGGTTGTCTGCCTAAGCTCTTGTCAGTCCTGTGTGATGGAATAGGGAGGAATGCAATTCATTGCAAGATGGAGTCATCCATGGGCGAATTCATAAAAGGTGGAGTGAGAAACCCCACACCAGGAGCCCTAGAAGATTAAACCTCCTCTCTAGTAGATGGTTGGAGAGGCCCCTGAAAAAGCCACGGCCTTTTTAGAGGCGGATCTACCCGAGAGACAGATGAAATGGGTCCCTGGGTTTTCATCCTCCTCCCATAATCAGAGTAAGAAAGAAATGAGGGTCCTCATGGAAAGTGGATACTATGACCTGCCCATGAGTGAGGAGGCTAAGAGAAAAGTCTCCATAGGATCAGAAATTCTGTGGGTCATCATTTACACAAAATTGACCCTGGTCCAGCATTGATGGACTTTGCCAACCTAGCACAGCATTTAAGCGAAATTGGCCTGAAACTAGAGCAATGAAGGATGGTGCCGGCACAGGCACCATGTGTATTGGAGGGAGGTGAGCAGAGTCAACAGTCCAGCACACCCCATACCTAATACTTGCCTCAGCCAGCGGGCTTTCAGCCCTCGTAGCAGAGAGGGACCTACCTGGATACAATGCCATTCACAAAGGATCATAAAAGAACAAAAGTGCATTGGGCAGCCAGAACATCTGTGGGTAGGAGAGCAAGTGTGGAACAGGATATGCGGGTATGTAATAAAAACAAGTAAAGATAGGAGGGTCCACTAACCAGTAGGGTGGGTGATCACCTATTATTATCATACCCTGGTTAAAGTGATCCCAGGATGGCATGCAGTCCACCAAGGAACCATGGCTACTGAACCAATCTCTTTACAGGTGGAAACACTCATCCTGATGCAAAGTGAGGGGAGAAAAGGTTGAGTGGATAGCAATAAGGATAATAATAAATAATGCTTATGATAAATAATCTTAAATAATAACAACTTATACTAATAATAATTAATACTAATAATAATAAAAAAATTATAATATATAATAATGATATTGGTTTGCGATTTTTTCAAGGTTTAACATACAATACCTAATTTTAAATCAGTTTTTCACACTGAATCCGAAAATTCTGCCCATTTTATCAAATCAGATCAAGTTTTTGATATTTAAGCACAGGCCAGAAATTCCTATATTCAGATCTATTTGTGAGCGAATGTACACATACTAGCAAAATTTGAACTGCTTTATACACAGAAGGTTTGCAAAATGTTCTAAATGGTGGCTCTGGTTAGGTGACTAGTCGCAGAGAGGGATCAAGGTCACCATGCATACACAGAGTGCAGGGGGGGAGCAAATGACAAAGTCAAGGTAGGGCTATAGAAGAGGTATCAATGAAAAGGGTAAAGAAACAAATATAGTAGTGAAAAGGGTGCATAAAAGGAGTGGGGGAACCCACCAGCTTTCCCAGACCTAGATCCAGAAAGTAGGTAGGTGCCTTCTTGCGGGCAGTAGAGCTGGGAGGATATGCTGCACCTCCAGGTACAACAGAAATGGAGGGGTTGTGTTTCTCATCCAGCTTTCAGTTGTAGCTCAGGGTTTATCCTCAAGCTTCACCATCCACCTTCCTTAGGGTAAACAAAGAATTGAGGGGATAGTCAGAGAAGGAGAAATAGGTTCCTCATCAAAAGGTTCAGGACAATAAAGTGAGTGGGGTCTTCCCTATTTGCACTCAGGCCTGGAGGACATACTGCTGATCCTCCAGGTGCCAAGTGTAGTATATTTTAGTCCTTATCTGCATCCATGACTATACCCACTAGGTACCCCACTTTGGGAGCTTCTTAAAATGAGTGCAGATGGGTGGTAAATCAGTTACCATTAAAAACAAAAGTGAAAATAGGAAATTTTTGCCACTATAATATAAATTGTAATTACCTTTTCTTCGATGGAGTCTTGTTGCAACAACTTAGTGGGTGTGTTTGGTAGAGAGTTTACAGATTTTGCACATGGTCCCTCAACATCAGGAAAAGAACTTGTATCTGTATGAAAGAATTCTTCACTAATTTCTTCTTTCAAAGAAATCTCTTTATAGTCCTGCGTAAAGAAATACAAAATTAAATTCCACACAATACAACCAGGATACGAGGTAATAACCAATCTGAACAATTAGTTTGTGCTTTTTTCATATTTTAAATTCATATTATTAATAGCTTATTTTGGAGTTATGATCATTTTCATGTAAAAAGAATGAGTGATCCATCAGATTGAAAAGATTAATGTGTGCAACTATCAGAAGTGTGCATGTTGCTAATGGCTAAATATTGGGTTGAGGAATAAGTTCTTGCAGTTTTATCAAATTTATTCATTACCATTAACAATTTAAGAAAAACTTCATTTTTAATTGATAACAATATGCAATTTAATCAATAATCTATTTTCTGTTGTTATTTACGACTTCTTCCCAATGTTCAACTAGTTTTTCGATGCCTCTGCAATAAGAATCTCTGGATTTTGATTCGAAGAATTCGTCTAACCAGGTTCTTAATTCCACATCAGTATTGAACGAAACGCCGCAAAATTGTTGGAGGGCGATCGGAACACATGGAAATCCGATGGAGCCAAGCCTAGCAAATATGGAGGATGCAGCAGGATTTCCCAATTAAGCGTTTGGATGGCGTCTTTTGTCATATTGGCAATGTGAGGACGAGCATTGTCGTGTTGCAGAAAGACTCCATAATGTTGATGAGGTCACTTTTCACGAATAGCTTTGGCGAGTCGATACATTTGTTGGACATAGAGTTCTGCATTAACAATCTCGTTGTTTGCAAGGAGCTCATAAGGAATGATGCCTTCACAATCCCCCCACAGACACAGCATCCTCTTTAGTGGATGAAGTCTTTGCTTTAATCGCAGAAGTGGTTTTTTATTGGGGCTAAGCCATTGTTTCTGATGGTTCATGTTGACATAAACACACCACTTTTCGTCACCAGTGATGATGCGGTGAAGAAATCTGTCCTTATATCCACGAGTAGCCCTGTGACGATCAAGCAAACCTGCGGCAATTGTGGAGCATTAAAGTTTGTTGCTTTCGCTCAAAGCATGCGGAATGCATGCACCAAGTTTTTTAACTTTCCCCATCGAAGGAAGGTGATTCACTACAGTTTTCTGATCACACGCCAATTGTACAGCCAATCTCTAGTCAATTGACAAGGATTTTCCTGAAGAAGATGGTTCAATCGATCTTCATCCAACTTAATGGGGTGACCAGAATGTTCTTCATTAGATTGAAATGACCATTTTTGAAATGTGAAAATCACCATTGAGCTGTCCTTTCTGATAAAGCATTTTCTCCATACACAGCACAAATATCGCGACGAGCTTTTGTTGCGTTTACATTGTTCCCATGTCGATTTAAAATGAATAACAACAAGTGTCGAAAATGCGCCTTTCTTTCAACTTGACATTCCATTTTGAGGGCACAGAACAAAAATTAAATTAACAAAACTTTTAAATAAACTGTAATGACTTATTACTCAACTTCAAGACATAGCCTAAGCAAAAGCCTAATAGTCTATGCTGTAAAGAGACGTAGCCTAACCTTTGCAAATTTTGCTCTCATTATTTATTATTGTTTCTTAATATGTGCATAAATCACGTCAACAAAACTTAAATCAACACAACATTAAAAAAAACGCAAGAACTTATTCCTCAGCCTAATATGAGTAGCAGTGTCAAAAGTAATGAGGGAAGACTGACTAAATAAGGAATGCCAAATGTATATTCAAGTAGAAAAGAGGTGTCATAACCAATGTTAATTTGAGGAATTGGATGAAATTTTTGGTTAAATGGCAGAAAATCAAAATAGCTATAGTCGATAGTGGAGTGGATGAATTGTTTGTATGGATTGGTGAGAGGCTCCTTCTGATCTCCAAATTTAATGTTTGATTATGCCTTAATAACTGATTTTCTTTGTGGCCTTGTTTGTAATGATTGCTGTGTGGGTTTTGAATGCCATGTAGGTGTCTAGTGCGAGTCCTAAGAGGGTGGGGTTTTTGTATATTGGCAGGTTTTGTGCATTTAGTCTGATTCTGGGGTGTTTTTCGATTTGTGGTAGTGTGATGTGAAAAGTAATACTGTTGATTTGTTTGCTGAGGCAGTCATGCAGTTTTGTGTCAGCCAGTGTGTCGGTATGGGAGTTGATTAATGAGTGGATGTGAGATGTCATGTGTGAATAGGGGAATGCTTGGTCTTTGAATGTGTGTGATATTAATTTTTTTATAAACTTGTCTATTTTGTCTGTGTTGGGAGGAAGCTAATGTTTGAGTAGTGTTTCCAGATGGCGTTCATTCTAGGTTACTTAAAGAAGGTATGGAAAGCATAGCAGTGTAGCTCTGTAGAAAATATATACTAGATCACTACATTTTGGGAGAAGTGCCAGATAATTGTAAAATAGTGAATGTAGTGTGCAGTTTTAAGAAGGAAAGAAGACCTAAATAACTTTAGGCCAGTATGTTTGCAAGTTTGTAAGTGTGTGAGCAATGATGCTCACAGCATGAATTTAGAAGGGGTAAGTCATATTTAACAAACATTGGGGGAACTCAGTTGAGGTTGAAAAGGACTTTACAAGTAGTAATAGATGACTCCCTGAGATTTTTTAAGTAGTATTTTGAAGAAACAATAAAGCAAATAGTATGTTCAGCATTATTAAGATAAATGTTACAAATGTAAAGATGTTATCCTTAAACTTTATAACTTGTATGCTAGACATTTAGTGTATTGTATAGAGAAATGGTTCCCACATTTTAGACATGATATCAACCTGCTAGTTAGTGCAAAGGAGGGCAACAAAGGCACTTGACTATGTAGATTGAGGGATTTAACTCAATTGGAAGTTGTGTGAGAGGGACCAGGGACAAATAAGAGGAACCCCACTTATATGGATGGGAGAAGTACTGTTTACACAGCACTCCATGAAACAGACATTCAAGCAAGCATGATAAGTCTATAAACTCTACTATTATTATTTATTACTAAGACATGGCAATCTTGAGAGATAGTATTGGTGTGAAGAAAATATGAAATAATGTTTGCCATTATACAAATAAATTCAGCACAAAACTAAAAATAACAAAGATTACCTCTTCTTGGTCAAGGTCTGGTTGCAAAAGCTCACAGCTAGTGTTTGATAGAGAGTTTTCAGATTTTGCACACAGTACATCAAAAGTAAAAGAAGAACTCGTCTCTCTATGAAAGAATTCTTCACTAACTTCTTCCTTCAATGAAATCTTCTCAAAGTCCTGTTTGAATTAGCACAAAATTTAATTCTTACAGAGCATCCAGAAATCACTGTTGTGTTTTCATACATTTATATTCATGTTTTTAATGGTTTACTTTGGAGAAATAGATATGCTAACTTCCAGGTGAAAATAATGCAAAGTGTAAAGATTAGTGTGTGAAACTAGCTTAAGTGTGCATGGGAACAGCTAAATAGTGGTGTTAAATGTGATAATGGGAGATTGAATAGATAAGGAATGACAACCTGATAAAATATAAACAACATCTAGCAGATGACCCCAGCTACAAATGCCTTATCACTCAGTGTCATAATGCAAAGAACCAAGATAAATAGAATCATTTTTCTACTGAAAAATTTTCTTTCCTAATACACCAAAAAATCTAGGCAGGGATGAAGATCAAACCAAACACAGTGAGGAAGCAAGCACTGATTTGATCTTAGTTAGAGCAATGCCTTAGACCACTCAGCTACATGTGAGGAAAAAGGTCTTACAAATAGAGAGGCGTAAATTTTAAGACTTGCTTCCCAAGGTTAATTGGAAGGACCATGAGACCAAAATTAATGGTGAGCTCAATACACAAACAAGATGAGGTAAATGTACCTATATTATATACATCTCATGTGATTTAAAAAAAAAAATTAAAGAACCCATCTGGCAACTTTGAAGCCTAAGGCTAAGTTAGATTAAAAAAAAAACAAGAAAAAAGATAAAAGAACAAAGGCAATTCAAGCTAAAAGAAACAAACAAAAATAAAAACAAAAAATTAACAAGAATGAAACACAATCCAGCATTAGGGGTATGCCAGACTTCCCCGGGCACAGAAACATAAAACCTGCAACAAAGACTCAAATAAAAGGGAGGCCAGCTTCCTTAAAAAGTCATATAGTATGCAAAAAAAAACAGTCCTGAGGTCAAGGGACAAAGTGTAGTTGTAGCAGGCACCAAACCTACCCTCTAACCCCAATCTAACCAACCCGCTTCCTATACTAAGTCAGACGTGAGAAATTGAGGGAGAAATGAAACAGATTGTATATACAGTCCTTTATTTACACAAGTATGGATAATTAAATTTACTATACAAACATTATAAATATATATCAAACAATCAATCCTATCTTACGAATACTAACAATCAAAATGATACATACAAAAGAAGAGATGAATGAGCAAACAAAAACAAATACACAATGATACAAAAGAGACCTAACAAACACACTGGAAGCAAAAAAATCAGGCCTTTTTCTTACGGGGTACGGCAGTTTTTATATTTAGGTCCCCCTGGAGAAAGTCCTGCTGGCAATCACTCTTGTGACTCAAAATTGGGTGCATGTGCTACAATGTGATATGTCGCAGTTTCAAAACTATAATAAGATCTGTCAAATGTATTATCCACTAATTAATTATGGACATCTGCCAATTTCTATTATTAACTCTAATTATTTAATGCCAGCACTCTTTACAAAAGGAAAGATTAAATTTTGGAGTTCCAAACAAAAATAATGGAGTGGCTCCTTGTTTTAAATATAATGATATATCAAAACTACATACAATCTTTACAGAATATATATGGCTCCTGGAAAGAGAAAAAAAAACTTTTTAAACAATCATGAAATCAATTATATATATTTATATATATAAAAAAATCATCTCCCCATTCACACACATCCTTACAGAGGGAGGGAGAGGTTCGCTAGAAAGGGGGTGGGAGAATGGCTATACAAACACTCTCACATTCGCTCTACCAGACCCCTCTTTCCTTAGGCCATTAGACCACAGTCACTCACAATACAGTCTTAATTCTTACTCATGGTACTTTTTTATACTCAATCCCGCCCTTCTACAGGTCCCTTGTCTAAGGTCCCTAGCTACGCGTAGCAATCTGTCGTGGTCGTTTGTCAGTCATCCTGTCAGTCTCCTCGTCACTATCAATCATGTAGTCCACCATACTCTTAGCTTTCATCACTAGCTCTCTCATCTCTTGACAGCACTCTTTCATACTCATCCATTCGGAACCTTTCACTCTTCATACCCCCATTCATCAGCTCCTCTCTCACAGCTCTCATACAACTCAAGGTACACTCTTGTGAAACAGACAAATCACTCACGGTGTGGTGGAGCGAATGTGAGTGTGTTTAAAAGGGCCATTCTCCCACCCCTTTTCTCAGTACCCTCTCCCTCCCTCTGTAAGAATGTGTGTGAATGGGAATGGGTTTGTTTTATTTTTGTTTATTTTATGTATAAAATGATTACCATGTTTTTCTTTCTTTCCAGGCGTCATATTCTGGAAAGATAGTAGCTAGTTTTGAGATATCACTATAATTAAAAGATTGTACTTTGTTTAAAATAATCTTTTATCAAAGCGTCATATTCTGGAAAGAGGTAAGCTAGTTGATAAATTTACTCGGGTAATGCCCACTTATTAGTTTCCCTTCCATGTATAAATAAATGGGTCATAAAAGGAGGATATATCTCTTCTACAGAGAGTGGAAGTGTGGACTAACAGCAAGAGGGGTTCTCTAGACGAGTGCTCCGCCCAGCCCTGAGACGGAGGACTTTCGTGCCTCTCTAACCACCTGAACCGCCATACCCGCCTTCGTTGACAATCCTGCCTCCTTCTAAGTTAGCCTACTACCACCCACCTCCAGCACACAAGTGATAGCGCGTGCCCCCTTTTCGTTCGGTTGTTGTTGTGTTTTTTTTATGTTTTGTGTAGATATATAAGTAAATTGTTGTATTCGCCGGTTATAAAATTCTCTTTTGGTATCGTATTTGGATTGGAGAATTTAGCCTCATTTTGAAGTGTGCACACTTCCCTTGTAAATATAAAATTGTTGTAAATATAAGTTGTAATTATCATTGTACTTTTTTCTGTTAGTAAAGAACTGTACATACAATCCGTTTCATTCTCCTTCGATTTGTCACGTCTGGATTAGTATAGTAAGCGGGTTGGATCGATTGGGGTTAGTCTAAATTTTTCGGCCCGCTACATTTGGCGCTCGAATAGGGACGTGAGACTTCGAAACTGGGAGAGTGACTGGATTGGATTGCAGTCCATACCCAATTAGTATGACAAGTAGTTTGATTGATTTTTCCCTCCTCCTATCTTTTTACTAACTTGGGAACAATGGCTGTAGTGGAAACATTGAATGAAGAAGTAGTGCGATTGAGACTGGAGTTGAGAAAGAAAGAAGAGGAGTGTGAAATGTTGCGGGGAATGATGGAGGGAATGGAGAATAAAATAAAAGGGATGAATGAAAAGACTGATAGGATGAAGAAGGAAATGGGAGACCGACAGGATCAGATGGACCGACGGATGCAGGACCTGTATAACATGATGACAGGGGCTGGATCAGTCCCAGGACCTACAACCCTGACCCCTGCTCCTACTGAAGGGACTCCGCTAAATGGAATGGATGGCAGTATGATTGAGTCTAAAGAAGATACTGTGAGTGGTAGGAAAGGGGGTGAATGGAAGAGAGTGGAAAGTAAGAGAGGAAGTAACCATGGTTCTAAGGTTAAGGATAGGAAGGCGAGAGGGAAGAGTGTGGATTCGCTATACTCAGATGAGGGAGAGAGTGACGATATGATTGGAATGAGTGAGACCGAGAGTAGCTCTTCGGAGAGTAAAGTGAATGTGGGGAAAGGAATTTTGATTAGGGAAGTGCCAAGGATTGATAAGTTTAGATTGCATGGGGGAAAGAGTATGGATGAGTTCTTCGGGGATTTGGAGCGGTACTGCAAGCTCAAGTACCCGCAGAACAAGGGTCACTGGGTGAGTGTTCTGGGAGATTGTTTGGATGGGAAAGTGTTGGGAGTTCTTGCGAGTGATAACGAGTGTGGGAGAGCCAAAGTACGATGTAGTGAAGAAGAGATTGATTGGGCAGGTGAAACGAATGAAAGAGAGTGTGAAGTATAAGAGGGTGAATGAATTTGAGAAGGCTCGAATGGGGAAGAGTGAAAGTGTGAATATGTATGCACATAGGCTTGAGAGTATGGCAAGAACGAGGTATGGTGATGATGATGTAAATGAATGTAAACCACTCATGAGGAAGTTTTTGGACACGATCCCACGAAAGGTGAGTGAATGGCTGAGTGGAAAGAGAAAGGAGAGAGTGAGACTGACAGGTGAACGGTTGATGTGGGAGGATGTGTTGGAACTGTTAGAAGATGGACGATTTGATGATGAAAGCGATCTAGAAGAGGATGGATGGTACAGTGTGAATGTTGGGGGTAAGAAGCCCAGGAGCTTTCATCCACCCCCGGAGTTTGTCAGCTACAGGGATGCCCTGAAGGCTGCACCAGCTGGAGTGATGTCAAACTTCCTGGGCCGGCAGAATGGATGGGCAAATGGAGGGTGGTCGAATGGAAGGGGGCAGATGAATTTCAAGCGTGGGAACGGATATATGAGAGAGAAACCGAGGTATGTCCCAGCAAACGAGAGACCGAATGGTGGGAGAAAGATTGTTGAATGTCATCGGTGTGGAAGGAAAGGTCATATGTTGGCAGAATGTAGGTGGACATCTGGTGCGTGTTTTGGGTGTGGTAAGAAAGGGCATATGATAAAGGATTGCCAGGAAAGTGTGAAAGAGTGCTTCGAGTGTAAAGAAATAGGCCATTTGAAGAAAGATTGTCCTAGGTTGAATGGTGGAGCAACTGCTGGGGGGGGGGGAGTGTGAAGTATGCATGTGGTAATTGTGGAAAGGCTGGTCATTATGCAAGGATGTGTCGTGACCAGAGGAATGTATGTAGCTATTGTGCGATGGAAGGACATTCAAGTGAAAAGTGTTGGATTAGACTGAGAGAGCAAGGTGTGAATGGAAAGTCTGAAGCGGGAAACTGAATGGTAAGAGGGTACCTGCTGAAGTATCCTCTGGGTGCATGAGTGTGAGTAATGTGTTGGTAAGTCTGTCTAGTGTGAAAGTGCTGTCTGGTAGGAAGTATGAGTGTCTGAGTGTTAAGGTGGAATTGAATGGAATTGAGTGTTTGGCTTTAATAGATTCTGGATGCAAGGCGAGCTTGGTGTATAAAGATGTGTATGACAAGGTTAGCGAGAAAGCCCTCCTGTCTGAGTGCAAGGGTAGTTTAGTAGGTATTGGTAATAGGAGAGTGCCTGTGATTGGAATGATAAGGTCAGCTGTTCGAATGCATGGTATGATGATGAATGAATGTGAATTTTCTGTGATTGATAAGGTGAGTAGTGAGTATGGTGTGATTTGGGGGTATGATTTTATGAAAATGAATTGTATGGTTGTGCATCCTGCGAGTGATCAGATTGAGAGAAAGATTGGTAAAAATGGGGTGTATAAGTTGTATGTAGGGAAAGATGGTAGCGTTTTGAGGAGTGTGTTTACTGGTATTGAGGTGACTGCTATGGAGAATGTAAGGCTTGTGAAGGGTGAAAGGGTGTCTGTTAGAGTGAGTTGGAGCAAGGATGTTAGTTTGAATGTGGGTAAGAACACTGTGATATTGGATGGAAAGGATGCGTGTTATAAGGTAAGGCGTGTTGCTTGTGTGTTTGATGGCTTGATGAGAATGAATGATCCTTTTGTATGTGTGCAGGCGGACCCCAGTGTGAAAGGGCAGGTGAGGGGAATCCAAGTCGGAGATGTACTGGGCCACCTCTCCACTGTCAATGAGGTAGGTATGGATGATAGTACGGATATCAGGGTGAATGTTGCGAATGAAAAAACATGCGAATGGATGTATAATGAGGTGAAGAACATGGTGGAATTGGATGGATGTTTAACTGAGTATGAAAAGGAGGATGTGTATCGAATGATATTTGAATGAAAGGGAGCCCTCAGTAAGGGTGATCTGGATTTCGGGGTTGCAAAGCTCCCAGAATTCAAGATTGTCCTGAAGGAGGATTCCCCAATCTATCAGTGGCCAAGGCATTTCCCACATCCGGTTGCTGATGAGATTGAGGAGCAGTGATTGGAATTGGAGCAATTGGGGGTGATTGAAGAGAGCGAGAGTGCATGGAATAGTCAAATTGTACCTGTACATAAGCCGGATGGAAGATTGCGTCTGTGTGTGGATTATCGAAAGGTGAATGAAAGGACTGTGAAAGAAAGGTTTCCGATGTGTGTGGTATCTGAGTGTGTGTATAGTATGCATGGGATGGAGTGGTTTACGAAGCTGGATCTGGAACGGGGGTATTACCAGATGCCCATTGCTGAGGAGAGCCGGCCAGTAACTGCCTTCTCTTCCTCAAAGAGGCATTACCAGTTCCGGAACCTCAGCTTTGGGTTGGCTAATGCTCCCGGAGCCTTCCAGCGGGCAATGAATGTTGTGTTGAGTAAGTTTGTGAGTAAGAATGTGATTGCGTTTATAGATGATATTTTGATTATGACTGAGACTTTTGAGGAGCATATGAGATTGGTGAATGATGTGTTGAGAACGTTGGAGAGTGTTGGTGTGAAGGTGAAAGTGGTGAAGTGTGAATGGTTTGCGAAAGAAGTGGAATTCCTTGGGCATATGGTGAGTGAGAATGGGTTGCGAAAATCACCAAAGTATGTTGAGAAGGTGCGAATGTTTCCTAAACCGGTGACTGTGAAGCAACTGAAGTCATTTTTGGGTTTGATTGAGTTCCAGCGAAAGTTTATACGTGATTGTTCTGGTGTGAGTAAGCCTCTGACTGAGTGGATGGGCAAGAAAGGTAGTACGGTTGTCAAGTGGAATGATAAGATGAATGAGGCGTATGAGAGACTGAAAGAGGCAGCGGCTGAAGATGTTGAATTGGCTTACCCAGATTATAGTGTAAATGCTAAAATGCTTGAATTGTATACAGATGCAAGTGGGTATTGTATGGGAGGTTTTCTGATGCAAGAGCAGCGTTTGAATGGAGAGAATGTCAGGCGAATAATTGGGTATGTATCCAAGGCTATGAATGTTGCAGAACCAAAGTATTCGACTGTGGAACGAGAGCTGGCTGCGATAAGATATTGTTTGAAAGTGTTGCGTCCATTTTTGTATGGTGTGAGGTTTGTGATAAAAACCGATCATCAACCTCTTGTGTATCTGCAGCGTATGAAGTGGGCCGATAGTAGGATTGCAAGGACTTTGGAAGATTTGAGTGACTTTGACTATGTGATTGAGTATGTGCCTGGTGAACGGAATGGAGTGGCTGATTTGATGTCAAGGTATCCTGGTACGAATGATGAAAATGTGTGTGGAGTGAGTGATCCTGAGGATTTGCCGAAAGGGATTATGAATGGAAAAGAGAGTAAGGGTGGTGGTGTTTCCTTGTTTGAGAGTGTATGGAATGGTTTGCAAGATTTGAAGAGTGATGGAGTAGATGTGAGAGTGCCCGATAGTGTAGATGATTTAAGGAAGGAGGTAATGAATGAAGTGTTTAGGAAGCCTGAAAGCATTGGTATGGCAAAGGTGCGGAACTTCATGAAAGAATTGAGAGCGATGTGTATGCAAGGGGTCCCGCCATTTCAGGAAGTGTTGATTGTAGTGAGTCGTTTGTATGGAGTGATTGTTTATGTTCACTTTGGTGGTGAGAGGGTGATTGTGTACAAGGATGAGAAGATGAAGGGTTTGAATCCTAATGTGGTACATCTGCAATGTTTGAGCGGTGTGCACTACAATTGGGTGATTGAAAAGTGTTCATATATAAGAGAGAAGAATGATTGTCTGGATGAAGATGAGTGTGTGGTGAGTGATGATATGGGAGTTAATGACAGTGTGGATATCAGTGCTGATGTTGGTGTGCTTGTTCCTTCGGTTTATTGCGAACATGGTGGACCTGATATGATGGAAGCGAGAGTGAAAGTTGGTGAAAGGTTGTTCTGTGGTTTGATTGATACTGGAGCGCAAGTGTCTTTAGTGAATGAGAGGATTCTGAATAAGTATGATGAGTTTAAATGTTGCAAGCATAAACCTGTGAAGTTACGGATAAGTGGATTAGGGAATGGCATGATAGTGGCATGGGAACAGGTTAGTCTGAAAGTGAGTTTGGGTAATGGTGTGAATGTAAAGCATGACTTTGTGATTCTGAAGGATGAGCAAATGCCGTGTTGTTTCTTGCTTGGTGTAGACTTTATGAGATTGAATGATTTGTCTTTGGATGCTGATAAGGATTGTCTTATGAAAGGTGAATGTGAGGTGATGAGGTTGAATGAGTGTGCAAAGAATGTTGTCAAATTTTGTGGCATGATTGAGTTGGTCATGGATGATGAGAATGAGATTTTAAGTGATGATGATATTCTAGAGATGCAAGAGATGTGTCCTTTTGTTAGTGAGTTGAAGAGGTGTGTAATGATGCGTGTTGATTTGAATGAATGGCCAGAGTGTTTAAGTGATTTTAAAAGGTATGCTAAGGATTTTGTTGTTTGTATGGATGTTGTATATTTTGTGAGGCATGTGAAGGGTGGTGATGATATGTATGTACCTGTGATGTCCTTAGTTGGTATGATTGGTCTGGTGAAGGTTGTGCATGATAATTATGGGCATATGGGTAAGTTTAAGCTGTGGGAGTGTATGAAGGAGCGTGTGTTCCATCCGTTTCTGAGAACTGTTGTGAATGATGTTGCAACTACGTGTGAAAGGTGTCAGAAGTGAAAGGTGCAAGGTGTGCAAGTGAAACCACCGATGTTGAAAGTTGATGCGAAAGAACCGTTTGAATTGGTAGTGATTGATTGTGTGTCTTTGCCGCGTATGAGTGCTGGGAATGTTGGTATGGTTTTTATGGTTGATCATAAAAGTAAGTTTGTGTATGCAGCGCCTGTGAGAGATAAAAGGAGTGTGACTGTTGCGCGTGTGGTTGAGCAGTTGTTCTTTCCTATGTGTGTATGGAAGCCTAGAAGATGTCTGAGTGATAATGGGCCTGAATTTGTAGGGGAAGTGTTTGAGCAAATGTTGAGAGAGAATGGTGTGGAGCATGTGAGAACAACTCCGTATGTACCGTCTTCAAATGGATTGGCTGAACGGACTATAAGAACCTTGTGTGAGATGTTGAGAATGATGAGTACGACAGTGAATGACTGGGATGTGTGTCTGGGGAGAGTGTTGTGGGCGTATAATTCAACTGTGCATAGTGCAACTGGAATGTCCCCATGTCAGTTTGTGATGAATTTTGAAAGGCGAGTGAAAGATAGGTTTCGTTTGAGTGAAAGTGAGCAGAGTGTATGGCGTGAGGCGCATGAAAGGTTCCGTTCATTTGAATTAGGTACAAAAGTATTGAAGGTGAAAGAAGTGAAGGGTAGGTTGAATGTATCAAAGATGAGTGAGAAGTTTGATGGACCTTATAGAGTTATGAGAGTTTGGGAAAATGGGGTAACGTATGTTTTGGAGAGTTTGAATGACGGCATGACTGAGAGAGTGCGGGCTCATCAGAGTCAGTTAAGAAGATGGAGAGAACCTCCTGACTACCTGGTGAGCCATCCGGTGTATGGACTGTGTAGAGAGAGAGGTAAAGTGCATGATGATGAGATTGAATGTGAGAGTATGGATCTGTCTGGGAAAGAGCTAGTCTTAGTCTCGAGGAGTAGAAAGCGTACAAAGAAGAGTGAAAGGAAGAATGAAAGTAAGTCTGAGCAGAGTGTTTCTGGTATGGGGGATCTTGAGTTTTTGCCTAAACAGGTGAGTGATCTGGCTGGTATAAGTAGACGAGTGAGTGAGCTGCCTGTGCCTGATTTTTCTGGTTTTGGGAACAGTATAAATGATAGTGTGTTTGGGGAGAATGAACCTAGTGTGGCTGATTTTTCGGGTTTTATGAATGGTAATAGTAGGGGTGAGTTTGATGTAGTGAATGATGAAGTGGCTGATTTTTCAGGTTTCTGGTGGGAAGCAGTCAAAGGGGTTTCTGGTATGCCTGTTGAGAATACAGGGGATGTGAGTGACCTGTCTGTTTCGCAAGAATGTACCTTGAGTTGGATGAGAGCTGTGAGTGAGGAGCTGATGAATGGGGGTATGAAGAGTGAGGGTTCTGAACGGAAGAGTATGAAGGAATTCTGTCGTGAGATGGGAGAACTGGTAATGAGGGCTAAGAGTATGGTTGATGAGATGATCAATAGTGACGATGAGACTGACAGGATGACTGACGAACAACCCCGACTAATTGCTACGCGTAGCCAGGGACCAGTAGAAGAGTATGAATGGGTGCAGAAGGGTGCGATTGAGCACAAGTGGTACCGTGAAGAGTGATTGAAAGGGTTTAGTGAGTGGCTGGTCGAATGGCTTAAGGAAGGAGGGGTGTGGTGGAGCGAATGTGAGTGTGTGTAAAAGGGCCATTCTCCCACCCCTTTTCTCAGTACCCTCTCCCTCCCTCTGTAAGAATGTGTGTGAATGGGAATGGGTTTGTTTTATTTTTGTTTATTTTATGTATAAAATGATTACCATGTTTTTCTTTCTTTCCAGGCGTCATATTCTGGAAAGATAGTAGCTAGTTTTGAGATATCACTATAATTAAAAGATTGTACTTTGTTTAAAATAATCTTTTATCAAAGCGTCATATTCTGGAAAGAGGTAAGCTAGTTGATAAATTTACTCGGGTAATGCCCACTTATTAGTTTCCCTTCCATGTATAAATAAATGGGTCATAAAAGGAGGATATATCTCTTCTACAGAGAGTGGAAGTGTGGACTAACAGCAAGAGGGGTTCTCTAGACGAGTGCTCCACCCAGCCCTGAGACGGAGGGCTTTCGTGCCTCTCTAACCACCTGAACCGCCATACCCGCCTTCGTTGACAATCCTGCCTCCTTCTAAGTTAGCCTACTACCACCCACCTCCAGCACACAAGTGATAGCGCGTGCCCCCTTTTCGTTCGGTTGTTGTTGTGTTTTTTTTATGTTTTGTGTAGATATATAAGTAAATTGTTGTATTCGCCGGTTATAAAATTCTCTTTTGGTATCGTATTTGGATTGGAGAATTTAGCCTCATTTTGAAGTGTGCACACTTCCCTTGTAAATATAAGCTGTAATTATCATTGTACTTTTTTCTGTTAGTAAAGAACTGTACATACAATCCGTTTCATTCTCCTTCGATTTGTCACGTCTGGATTAGTATAGGAAGTGGGTTGGATCGATTGGGGTTAGTCTAAATTTTTCGGCCCGCTACAACATCCCATCTATTCTTAGCAGATATACCATAAACCCCCTTCAATTGGTTCCCACTAGAAGCCCCAAAAGTCAGTCACCTCCTCATTTTCAACATCAAACTCACCTTAACATTCGGAAAACCAGTAAAATCAGCCACATTAGATTCATTCTGCCCAAACACACTATCATTCATACTCTTCCAAAAACCAGAAAAATCAGCCACAGGAAGCTCACTCACTCACCTACTCATATCAGTTAAATCACACACCTGCCTATGCAAACATGCAATCTCTGTCTCAAGCTCCCCCATACTAGAAAGACTTTGCTCAGACTTACTTTCATTCATACTTGAATTCTTATTTTCACTCTTCTTTGCACACTTTCTACTCTCGACTAAGACAAGCTCTTTCCAAGATAGATCCATACTACCACACTCCATCTCATCCTCATGCACCTTATCTCTTTCTCTGCACAGTTCATACAGGAGATGGATCACCAGGTAGTCAGGAGGTTATTTTCACCTCCTCAACTGACTCTGATAAGCCAGCACTCTCTCAGTCACATCTTCATTCAAACTCTCTAAAACATACATCACACCATTCTTTCAGACTCTCACAACTCCATACGGACCTTCAAACTTTTTACTCATCTTTGACACATTTAACCTACCTTTTACTTCTTTACTTTCAATACTTTTGCACCTATTTCAAATGAATGAAACCTTTCATGTGCCTCACACCATACACTGTGCTCACTTTCACTCAAACAAAACTTATCTTTCACTCACCTTTTAAAATTCATAACAAACTGACACAGGGAAATCCCAGTTGCACTATGCACCATCGAATTATACACCCATAACACTCTACTCAACCATACATCCCAGGCATTCAAACATTTCAATCATCATTCTCAACATCTCACACAAAGTCCTAATGGTACATTCAGCCAACACATTCAAAGACGGTACAGACAGAGTCGTTCTTACATGCTCCACACCATTCTCTCAACATTTGCTCAAACACTGCATTAGCAAACTCAGGCCCATTATCACTCAGACATCTCCTAGACTTCCATACACACATAGGAAAAAACAACTGCTCAACCACACGTGCAACAGTCACAGTCTTTTTATCTCTCACAGCCGCCGCATACGCAAACTTACTTTTATGATCAACCATAACAACATTTCAAGCACTTGTATGTGGTAAAGACACAATCAATCACTATCAATTCAAACAGTTCTTTTGCATCAACTTTCAACATCGGCTGCTTCACTCGCACCTTTCGCTTCTGATACTTTTCACACATAGTCGCAACATCATTAACAACAGTCCTCACAACACTCCCACATAACTTAAACTTACCCATATGCCTATAAATATCATGCACAACTTTCACCAGACCAATCATACCAATCATCCCCATCCTTCATATGCCTCACAAAATATACAACATCCATACAAACAACAAAATCCTTAGCATACCTTTTAAAATCACTCAGGCCATTCATTCAAATCAACACACGTCATTACACTCCTCTTCAACTCACTGACAAAAAGAAACATCTCTTTCATTTCTAGAATATCATCACTTAAAATCTCATTCTCATCATCCATGACCAATTTGATCATACCGCAAAATTTGACAACATTCTTCGCACACTCATTCAACCTCATCACCTCACATTCCCCTTTCATAACACAATCCTTATCAGTATCCAAAGACTAATCATTTGGGTTAATCAGCGATGCTCAGCATGGGTTTAGATCAGGTAGATCATGTTTGACTAATTTACTAGACTTTCTGGAGTTCATAACAAATCGAGTAGATAAGGAAGAGAATGTAGATGTAATTTACTTAGATTTTAGTAAAGTATTTGATAAGGTACCACATAGGAGACTAGTTCATAAATTAAAAATGATTGGGATATGTGGGGGTGTTTCAAATTGGATAGCTGAGTGGCTGAAAGACAGGAAGCAAAGGGTAGTACTAAATGGTGTAAAGTCAGAGTGGAGGGATGTTATCAGTGGGGTTCCTCAGGGATCAGTTCTCGGTCCATTATTATTTGTCATCTATATAAACGATCTTGGGGAGGCAGTTAATAATAAAGTGTCAATTTTGGCGGATGATACCAAATTAGCAGCTGTAGTTAAAAGATATTGATGATAATTTTAAAGTGCAGGGGAATTTAAATAAATTGTTATCCTAGGCACATAAGTGGCAAATGACTTTCAACCTTGATAAGTGCAAAGTTATTAACATGGGAAAAGATAATAGAGAATTTAACTATGAAATGGATGGGCATTGGCTGAGCTACGTAGAGGATGAGAAAGATCTAGGAGTAGTAATAGATAAGTCATTAAGGTTTTCTAAGCAGTGTATTGAAGCAAGAAATAGGGCAAATAGAGTGCTGGGTTTCATTAAGAGAAATGTCAGTTACAAAAGTAAGGAGGTTATTCTTAAACTCTATAACTCTTATGTTAGGCCACATCTAGAGTACTGTATACAGGTATGGTCCCCACATTTTAGACACGATATTAACCTTCTCGAGTCAGTGCAACGGAGGGCAACAAAGATTATTCCTTCCCTGAGGCACCTTGAATATATAGATAGACTGAGGGTATTAAATATGTTCTTGTTCGAAAGGAGGAGTGTGAGAGGGGATATGATTGAGCTCTTGAAAAAATTTTCTGGGATAGATAAATTGGATGTTAGCAAGTTTTTTGAGTTAGATGATGGAAATCGGACTAGAGGTCACCACTTGAAAATTAAAAAGCAAGGGTGTAGGTTGGATTTAAGAAAATATTTTTTCACCAATAGAGTGGTAGACTTCTGGAACAAATTGCCGCAGAGGGTAGTAGGTAGTCCAAATCTAAATGTATTTAAGAGTAGGTTGGATGAGTTTATGGGAAGGGAAGGTTGTGATGGTTCCTAAGTTTTGTATATATTAATATTGTTTGTATATATCTATAGCTGCATGATTTAGTTCTTGACAAGCCTTGATTGGTGATACCCTTGTTTGTGGACGCAATCCTCTGGATGTAGTTTTCTTGGGAGTTTGGGTGCCTTAAAAAAGAGGCTGTTTGACTCAGATGACCTATGATGGGCTCTTATGGCTTTTGTCATCTGTTATATTATATTGTGGGGGACTTTGATTTTGTCTTGCCCTGGTGATGGTGCTTTTTGTAGGTGGGTTTTGACGGATACAGATGACCTTTGATAGGCCCTTGTGGCTTTTGTCATCCGTGAAATTATGTTATGTTATATGTTATGTTAATCTCATTAGGTCCACACCAAGCAAGAAACAACACAGCATTTACTCATCTTTCAGAATCACAAAGTCATGCTTCACATTCACACCACTGCCCAAACTCACTCTCAGACTAACCTGTTCCAATGCCACTATCATTCCATTCCTGAATACACTTATCTGTAATTTCACAGGCACAAATTCACAACATTTAAACTCATTATACTTACTCAGAATCATCTCGTTCACTAATGACACTTGTGCTCCAGTATCAATCAAACCACAGAACAACCTATCACCAACTTTCACTCTCACTTCCATCATATCAGGTCCTCCATGTTTGCAATACACAGAAGGAACAACCCCACTAACATCAGCAATGTCATCCACACTGTCATCAACTCCCACATCATCACTCAACACACACTCATCTTCATCCAGACAATCATTCTTCTCCCTCATATACAAATACTTTTCAATCACCCAATTGCAATGCACACCGCTCAAACATTGCAGATGCATCACATTAGAATTCAAACCCTTCACTTTCTCATCCTTGTACACAATCGGCCTCTCACCACCAAAGCACATATAAACAATCAACACTTCCTGAAACGGTGGGATCTCTGGCATACACATCGCTCTCAATTCTTTCATAAAGTTCCACACCCTCACCATACCAATATTCTCAGGTTTCCTACATACTTCACTCTCACGTCTAATCCATCATTCTTGAAATCTTGCAAACCATTCTATACACTCTTAAACAAGGAATCACCCCCTCCCCCTTACTCTCCTTTCCATTCATAATCCCTTTCGGCAAATACTCCGGATCACTCACCCCACACACCTTTTCATCATTTGTACCAGGATACCTTGACATCAAATCAGCCACTCCATTCCATTCACCAGGCACATATTCAAAATCACTCAAATCTTTCAAAGTCCTCACAATCCTCCCTCCGCCTCAAAACTTTAGGTGAGAGGGGCGGCTTCGGATGCGGTTGACCCTATTTCTAAGGATCCACCCTCTCTGAGCCACCCAGTCCACCACTAGGCATGAGCGAAGGAGCCAAAGCTCCTTTGTTGCTGTCCTCCTTTCGGGAGGCAGCTTTAGGAACCCCGGAAGATGGCCCAGTGACCAACTTCAGGGGTTTTGCCTCCTATGAGTCTAACGACTCGGTGAAGGCGTGTGGCCATTTCACCTTATGGGAAATGGTCATGCTGGGGGAAAGGGGAAGATCCTCGGTTATAGCCAGTGCTGGGTGTGGACCCTTTGTGCCGCCAGCTTTACCAGGGGAGCTCACAAAGTGGGGGAAACCTGCAGAAAGGTTCTAAATGCACGTAGAAATGACGGTACTCATAGACCTGGAGGGGCCAGGGCAGAGGGTGTCTTTTTCAACATTGAGGCATAGGACATTCCAGGTAGCACTGGGCATGCCAGGACCAAGTCCTTAGCCTTGCAAAATAAGAGACAATCCTGACCCTGAAAGGCCAGCATTTCCTTTTAAAGAGATACACACCACATTGTTTCGAAGAAGAGTGGTGCGGCTCTCCGCAATTGACACACTTGGCCACACATGATTTGGATTTATGGTGTGTGGCCTTGGAGCAACTTAAACAGGTTTCGGGTAACCCTGACTTTGCCTGTCGATAGGAGCGATTAGTATGGCCGAAGCGATGGTAATAATAGCACCAATGTGGTAGTGGCACGAATGTCTTCATCTGGTAGCGATACCAACTGGCATGCTACTGACTCAGGGAACTTGTCACAGTTGAACGTGATGAAGAGTGTAGGGGTGAGTCTCGAGGCCGCTCAATGTTTTCTCATCACATGTTCAGCCTTGACTGCCCCATGGTCAGTCAGCTCTAAGGTGATGTCCTCTATGGAGTAGTCCACAAGTTCCCTCGCATAAACTACTCCTTTCACAAAGTTCATGGTAGAGTATGCTGTTACATTCACAGGCATGCTATCAAGTGTCCAAAGGACGCTAATCATGGCCGCCTCGGAGAATGTTGCCCTTAGTCAACATGGTGTCGACAGTGGAGTGAATAAACAGGAAGCATTTGAAGCCAGCAGGCTTGAAAATGCCGGATAATTTCTGAATGAGATGCCTCAATGTAATCGAGGCTCCGCTATGCACACTAGCACTTTGGTCTTAGAGGCCCTACACCCGGGGGGGTAAGAGGGGCCGGATGTGCTGATCTTGGCTCAGTCGATTACCAAAGTGGCAGCAGACCCATCCATCCCCACAGCCCCCGGGGATGGAGAGGAGCCCAGAGTCTTTTCATAATTTTTTTCATTTTAGGAGAGAAGGGCGGGAAATGAACCTGCTTCTCCCCTCCGCCGACAAGAGCCCCCAGACTGGCATCAGCAAGGTCCTTCTCCAAGATGAAGAAGATCCTGGCAGTCACAGGGGCACCAATTGGAGGAGATTCTTCTCCTCCTTATACTGCCTTGGAAACCCTAGCCGTTTCAGGAGGACCTTGCATAGGGGAAGACTCGAGTTCGGTGTTTGGCACCGAGCCTGGATTCACTGCCATAGAAGGAACTGCGGTCTGAGGCTGGGTTGCCTCAAGAACTATGTCTATCTCAGGTGGGGATTCCAGTTGGCCATCCCCACCACAGGACATCACAGGTCCCATTGGCAGCAGTGTCACAAGTCGAGTCTGGGGAGGCGCAGGCCTTGACCCTTGCTAGGTTTAATATTCTAGCCAGCAGGTCTGAGGCAAGCGACCGATGGGGCCTTGCTTCCCTCTCCCCCCTAAGGGGGTTTGCACTAACAAGCCGCTTCAATGGGGAGCAGTCGTCTATGGGCTGCCTGCTGGCTTTCTTGGCAGTCCCCTTGGAAAGTAAAGGGAGGACTGCTGCTGGTAAGAGGGAGGTGCCCGAAGGCCTCTCCAGACAAGAGGGTGAGAGGGAGTCCCCTACACCTGTAGGCAAAGGAGAGGAATAAGCCTCCTCTCCGGTTAGAGAGATTTGGAGGGTCCCCTGTGAGAGCACGGGGGGGGGGGGACCTCCATCTTTTATTTATCATCATTGGGCATGTTGACCCTATTTTTTTCATAGGAAGCAAATGCTAATCACCCCTCACAGTGGCCCACTCTGTGAAGGGTATGTATGGGGTGGGAGAGCCAGGTGCCACCATTTATGGCCATACCTCCCGCCTGGTGACCTAGCAGCCCTACAGCACGGCGTAAAAAGATAGATAGTGAAGTAAGAAGGAAAAGGGATGTGAGGAAGGTATGGGTGGGGATGAAGAAGGTTGTTAAAAACCCACCATCCTAAATCTGAGCTCAGGGGTTGGGAATAGTGTCCTCTCCCCCCTCAACCCTAATCTGGGATAGTTCGCTGAGAAGAATGTCAGCATCTATCCTGAGAAAATAGAGGCCGTACAGAGAAAGTATATGGGAGAGGTTGTAGGGAAGTGAGGAAGTAGGGAAGAAATACAGGTTGTCTGAAAGAAGGAGAAAAGGCTAAGCTGGGTCCAAATGGTGCACTGAGTCCCATTAGCACTGTGGCAGGAAAGCAAATCGCTATGCCCCTAATGTGATGGATGAGAGAGAATTATGAAATAGAATGAGTCATACCATAAAGAAATAAATGATTTTTTTTTATGGAAAATGTTTTCCTTATTGCAAAATATTCATGCAGGGTTAATGATCGAACCAAGAACACTGAGAAGCAAGCACCACTTTTATCTCAGTTAAAGCAGTGCCTTAGACCACTTAGCTAGCTAGCATCTGAACAAAAATTCTCATCAAATGGCTTTCAATAAAGGACTAGATAAAATTCAACCCTCTCAACTTATTTCTCTTTAACCAATAATAGGTTGTAGAGAGATTAAGCTACCATGGGAACATTGCTAAATATTATAACAATCAAATTGTTCTAACTACCTCTTTGACTGGGCAATCTTTGAAGAGCAATTCATTAGAACCATCAAGAACTGCTCGTTCTTGACCTGTGATCAATCCATGATCTGAATCAGACAACTCTTCCTTCATTTCTTTGATGGCAGTTTCTTTATAGATATCCTAATATAAAAAAAATTAGGTAATTTACTTTCTGTAACTATATGCAAGTAAAGATTTACAAGTTAATCATTAGATAGGTAAAAGTATATTAACTAAAATGCATACAAAATAATGATGTTGAATGCTAAGATGGCAAATCGCCGCGCCCCTTACAGGGTTCATTTCTTTGATGGCAGTTTCTTTATAAATATCTTAATATAAAAAATAGGTAATTTACTTTCTGTAACTATACGTAAGTAATGATTTACAAGTTAATCATTAGATAGGTAAAGGTATATTAACTAAAATGAATACAAAATAATGATGTTGAATGCTAATATATATAAGAAAATCCTGAGATACTTACACTTTTATCTAGATGAAAATTAAGTGGATATTCAATAACTTCCTTTTTCATTTCTTGCATTTTTGTAATCTCTGAAGAAATCCTATAACAAATAAAAGCAAAGTTACTTCAATCTCATCATAAATTCAAGTCATTGCCTCATTAGTTAATTAATGTATCTGTATTTGTGGAGGATAGTTAAGTGACTGGAGCTTAGTTGTGCTATAGGTGCTCTTCTAACATGTGTGGTAATTTCTCTGAGTTGTGGCTCATTTAGTCTCATTTGGTGGGAGGTTGTTTAAGTGCCTGTGAGTACAGGGTAGAGTGGATGTGTTTTAATAAGTTGTGAATTGGAGAGAGAAGAGCAAAGCTATTATGCTGCTACTGGTGGTTGGACTGGGCTTGTGATTAATTTTGAGGATGGGTGGAGGTAGTTTTCTTGTAGGTGATTGTTAGGATGAGATTGATTTAGAGTAATTCCACATTAAAATTAATGTTTATTGACATGAATGAGAAAAGATAAATAATACAATTTAGCTTATAGTTTCGGAGATGTGGAGCTATTAACTTTTCAAAAAGGTAAATATGAGGTAATAAACTTTTAAATGTCACTTCTTAGTTATAATATTTCTAAAACTCATTCTTAAACTATTAATGTGAAATATAATGAGAAAATTTACAGTAACCTTCAGTTTTTATACATATCAGTCAATATTTGTCATTGTTGAATTTTAACCAAAAAATATCTTCTGGTGATCACAAATTTGTGTTAAGTGCTTTTACATATGGTTGATTCAATTGGCATCAGTCTTGTGCAAAGTATAGTTTTGCCTGATCTAGATCTGAAAATGGCTAATAAAAGTTTTTGTTAATTTTCTGATATGTTAAATTTAGTTTTTTTTATGGCAATAACTTTTGAGTGCCCAGGTATCACCAAACAAACACAAGATCAACTATTGAATTAAAAATGTATACCAATGAATGAACAGGCCAATGAGTGACTGATGTTGCAAAAGATATGGTGAAGTCATAACAGCCTTGTGAGAGAAAGTAAAAATAAATAGGCCTATAAAGCAGATGTTATTAGAGCATTGATTAATATAGATTCTTAATTTATTGGGAAGATTTTTCAGGAATTACAACTTAGAGGTACTGTATTATTATTAAATAACACTAGAATTTTTATTTACATTCAAATATTCTTTTTTTTTAAAAATTGTGTGGGTAACTATTTAGGCCCCAGAAAAAAATATTTCTAATTAGGATACTTGTATTTAAATGGGAAATAATATTTTAGTTTTGTCACTTCTAAGTTTTTGACCTACTCCCAGTAACAAAGTAATTGTACAAACTGAGGCTACAGTTTAAATAGTATATTAAAGACTAAATAATTTTACAACATACACTGCATTTTTAGCTTTAAGGTGAAAGTGTCTTCACACCCCTCCATTAATATAAATGAGGAGTTTCTAAGATTGTATGACTTATCTTTCAGCAAAATAAGCACCGTCAAGATCAACTGAGGATGCAGTGAGAGCTGTTGGTACATGAGCGAGGAGCAGGGCTCAAACATACAGGCGAATAATGCACAGTGCACAATGCAGAGCAAGTGGCATCTCCCCATCAGAAACAAGTAGGCTATGAATGGGCAATGTGTGGAAGGCACCAGTTCCCAGGCAAAGGCAGGTATGGTGGATCAGGTCCACCTTCTGCAATACACTCTCGGCTGCAGATGCAGAAAATTTGCATCTGTAGTCGAGCTTCAAAAGAACAAAGATCAATAAAAGAGTATGGCAGTAGCCCTATCAGCACCCCAGGCGCTGAGCATTACAAGTGAAGAATATCCATGGTACAATAGGCCCTGAGGCTGAGAATAAGCCTCCCAGGAAATGGTACTAGTCCACTACTTCCAGGCAAATCATAATTAGAAACAAGTCTGTGTCAGGGTGGAGCTGTGGATGATGGCAGAAGGGCACCAGCTTAGTCTTGGTAAAGGAAAATAGAAGTCTGTGCATTTCAAGATGGCGAGAGACTTGGTTCAATCCCTTTTGGAGTCAATGCTCCAGAGTTGGCATCTGGGCCGTGCCAAAAGAAATCAATAGGTTATCGAAGTAAAACATCTTCCAGTGAGGACACTTCTCTGCGGGACACTGTCTTCCTGATGCATTAGGCTGGATAGAGCTGGCTGCATCCATACACCAAATTGATGATCTCACAATTATTCAGGTGGAAACTCCATCGTGTATTAATATGCTGTATCATAGGCCTTATCCAGATTAAAAATCACTGTAGCTTGTGCTGTCTACAAAGGAAGGCCTTGCATGCAGCATTTTCCAGTCTGAGCAGAGCAGCCAATGTGGAGTGGAAATTGTAGAAGCCACAATGTGCAGAAGACAGATGGCTTCTGCTGTCCAGAAAAGTGTCTAATATAATATTTAACAATTTCTCCATCAACTTGCAAGAGGTTAGAGAGATTGGGTAGAAACTGGCCGGAAAAGAATAATTTCTGCCCAGTTTGTGAAAAGTGAGCACAGAAGCAATTTGCCAGGAGTATGGGAGGATACTCTCTATCTAGATCTTGTTGAACAAATATAACAGAAAAGCCATGCCTCGCTCACACAGATGTCGAAGCATGGCATACGGGACAACCTCCAGACCAGGGCTAGTGCCCATGCACAAAATAAAGGCAACTCAATGTAACCTGTCATTGAAGAGTTCTCTGCCTCTGGAGGTAAAGTCCAGTTGGCAGGCTTCTACAACATCACAATGCTGGATGAGCAGAATCCAAGCTATATAATGCTGAGAATGCAGTCGCAAAGGATTTTGCCATGGACACAAGGTCCAAGAGTGAGGTCCTATTCTCTTGGAGAAGGTGAGGGGGGTCCTGCAAGAACTTGCCTTATATCCCTTCCACACAGCTAGTGGGGTCTCCCTATTAAGAGAAGACATATATACCCACCAGAAAGAGCAGGGGCATGTTTCCAAACATACCAGAACCTAGCCTGATGAAATTCACCAACAGCAAAATCATTCATGCGGCATTTATAGCACATGTATACATGATGCTTCAGTTTGAGTGCTTTCTCACACTCAGCTGACCACCACAGAAATGGTTGACATTAAAAATGGCAAGACATTCTAGGGAATAGTAGTCAGGGCCATGTTGCTGAGGATGCCCAAGAACTCAACAGCCTCATCTACCAACCTAAACTCCTCAACTGAGAAAGAGAGATCAGTCATTTCCTGAAATGCAGACCACAGTGCCAGGTTCTCAGGCAGCAGTGACCCAGAAAATGTTATTTAAATGAGAAAGTGATCACTACCATGGAGGTCATCGACTACCCCCAACCATAATCAGGCTGTGTAACTAGAGAGCACAAAGATAGATCAAGATAAATAAAGCGGTTCTTGGGCAGTGATGCGTAAACTCATCCACATTCAGGCCACCTATCTCCAGCTCTTCGATATCAGGTCTGCAAGGACCTGATCCCTGGGATTGATTGAGTAATCTCCCCAGAAGAGGTGTCTCCCATTCAAGAGAAAGGGCTTCGGCAATCATGCCATGATGCCGTGAAAGTCCCCATGTTGAAATCTATGGTCAAATATACACAGAAATAACACTATACCTCCTCTCCAGGTGGAGCTGCCTGAAGGTAGGTATCTAAAGCAAGGTGAAGAATGAGGATATAATGCCGGGTGGTGGGGTAGCAAAACCCTTATACCCCAGGAGGGTGGGAAGGGGGCATGTACCTAGCATGGTCTCATCTCCTGCAAAGAGATATCTAAAGAAAAAATGAGATGAGCCTCCACAGCTCCTCCTAGCTGGCCCGGAATCTCCAGGTATTCTATTTAAAGAATATGCCCTCCAGGCCTAGCTCAGAGATGTGGGGTCCTTCTTCAGAAGGAAAGAACCTAGCAGAAATGGCCATAGACTTCCCAGAAGTAGAACTCCAGGCACTGTTAGCAGAACAATGGTTACAGCTGATAACATCATCTGTTACAACTGGAGAATGCACGATGCTTGGAACGTCATCTGATATAACTGGTGAGGAAAATTACACCAGTTTATAGTTGGTAACATCGTCTTATACGACTGGAGGAAGCACAAAGATTTAAATGTCAAGTGATACCAATGGTGATGTAATAACTCTATTCTTTAGGGGAATATTTTGGGAGAGCAACTGTTCAGAGTCACTATGATACCTTCAATCAATTCACCCGCAGGGTAAGGTTGATAATTTTTTATCAACAATTGCCGTCTTTGTGCACTCTTTTCAACTTTTAAATTTACAACATAGAAATTAAAACTTATTACATATGGTAAATATAATGAATCAACTATCTACAAAGTAAATACTGGTCAGTGTACAAATGGAATTTAAACCGATAAACTTTCTTAACCTAAGTATTAAGCGCAACAGAACAATTTTTCCTTCTTTAAATAAATAGCACTCACCAACAGGATAAATGTTACAAATAACACCAGAACCCGGTTCTCACAATATGATACGCTATACAATAGCTCTTAAACACAGGACTTATCAACCCAATGTGTTACAAGTTAACGCCAGAACCCGGTACTCATCAAAAGGATAAGTTATACAGCAGCTCCTAAACACAGTATGTATCAACGAGATACATTTAAATTGAAGTAGTTATCAGCTGGGAACCTAAATGGTGTATTTGCTTGTTTAAGGAGCTGTGGTGACCAGGTTGACTGGTTGATCACAGTTGATGCACTGGATGGTTGAAGAGCCCAGCTACGGTTGCTCCTACAAAAATATGACAGTCAATCAGCTAATTAGCTGATCTCAAATTTACCAATTACAAGATACAGGCAAAATGATCAAAATGGGCCAAATTTGGGGCCCTCTACCAAGGTCTAATTATTGAGTGATTGGTACTCACCAGTTACGAGACTGGAGCAAAACTGACTAGATGTACTACTAGCAAGTGAGAACACTGGTGCGTACAAAAGTCTTCAGATTTTATTTTCTTGCATTAAACCCTCCAAGGATCCCCAAAACAATATGATACAATAAGGAAAGGTTTGTTACCAGAAAACTCACCTTCATAGAGGAGAGTAGATCTAATTTGGCAGTTCAGTGGGTGTATTATATTTAGTATTAAATAATATATTAATGAGCTTTGCTTAATCTAATCATTTAATATATATATATATTAATTTAACAAAAATTTAAGTATTATCTGAAAGACAAAAATTTGTATTAAGTAAGCATAAGGATTTGGGCAAGGTCTTTTTGAAAACTAACTATTGGGAATTGGGCATGGAGAGGCACACCGCTACAGTGATGAAAGTACTCCACATTACAGCTGGTAACATTGTCTGTTATGACTTGAAAAGGCACATTGCTCGATGGAGGAGAGTATCAGTCACTTGAAGATATTAGTTATTTTGAATTATAGGGAAGAGGATGCAATGAGACAACTTCAAAGTGGTGGATTTATGTATGAGACGCTCCTCTCTCACAAGAATTTCCAGAATTTTTTTTATATGGTCATTTCAAATGGGTGTGGTTAAATATAATAATGGTCCAGTTAGATTTTTGATTTAGTTACTAAGGTTTTTTTTAGATTCTTACAATTGAGCCAATGGGTATATATAGCATTGAACACAGTGGGATTTTTTTTTTTTTCCAATAACTATCCAGTTAACTTTATCATCAGCTTAATAGGGTAGAAATTTATGACAAATGAGCCAATTTTTTAGAGAATAGTCCTACCTTAGTATTGACCAATACAATATAATTCCAGGTGATTTACCGAAGAATGGACTTTGCAAAAAAAAAGTGAAACCACCACAGGAAATTAGTTGGTGGTATAAAGAATTTTCCTACTTAAGAGGGAAGATTGCTTGTTGTTGCCATAGGGGTGGGCTGAAGTATGGAGGTTGACTCATCAAAAAGGGAGTTGGGAAAATGAAATGACTTCATCAGATATTGCAGTTTTAGGTTCTGAAGGTAATGTACATTTGTGTGAATTTCTGACCTCTTATTTCTTGACTTTCTGATAATCTTTTAATTACTATTATTATTTACATTATTATTATAACAAAGTACAGTTGGAGTTTGATTATATGTAATGATATAATCTAAACACAATGCACTGAAATCACTGTCACCTTTGAGGACCTATCAGGGTAGGTTGGGCTCGCTAAGCGAGTCTTATCCTCCCTGTCTCAAAATTAGGCAGTTGGGGCAGGGTTTCTCTTTTGGAGGATACACTGTCTTCAAATCACCCAGCCTAGGTGTGGGCATATGAGCTCAAACTTCTTTAGTGGTCTTTTTGGGGGGAGGCAAATTTAGAAATCATGAAGTTGGAATCACAACAAAATTCAGGAGTGTTGCCTCCTGTGAGTCAAATGACTGTGGAGGTGCATGGCTGTTTTGCCTTATGGGAAACATTTACATAGGGAAATAATGGGGAGCCCTGGTTTTAGCCAGGGCTAGATGTGAATCTCAGAAGGGTTCAGAATGGGGGCAGAAACGACCGTGCTCATAGGTCTGGAAGAGCCATCCAAGGCTGTGGAGCTGGAGCTTGAAAGAATTTGGGGTCCTGGAGCTGGAGCTAGATCATTTAGAAAAGTTAGAGCTAGACACAGTCAAAATGTAGTAGCTCCAGCTTCATACACTAAAAGTCCAGCATAAATTTCCTCTTTCTCAACAATAATAAGAATCTATCACTTTGAAAAATCCTTTTCATTATATCATAATCAATTAAAATTAAACCATATTATTTCCTCACAAAATTAATGAATTCTTTCTTTTCTTTCACATAATAATCTAGAATTAATGTTTTAGTTTGTAACTTACAAAACTTGTTTTTGCTTAGTTTATATAATTTATTTTCTTAAACACCATTAAAATGGCTACTACATCTCAAACAGAAGCAAGATCTGCCATGTTTAAGCATTTTATTGTCTCAAATGACATCAAACATTTTATCTGACATTACAATAAAGTTGATGATGCTAATATTGATGAAAGATTTTGTGAAATCAAAATTAGTTCCTTGGTCACTACACGTAGCACTACCAGTGGTGGCTCAAAAAGACTGACTATGACTGGCAAGACAACAAATTTGAAAAGGTATCTACAGAGATTTCATCCAGATATATGGAATAGTCAACAAGAAAGACACTCAAGGGATTACTTCAACTGGAAATATGAAACATACTATTGGACAAATTTCACCAATAAGTTTTTTGCAACAAACAAATTTACTATCACCATGACCGTTAATAAATTTAAGAAGCATTATAGAAATGGTGGTAAAAAACAGTATACCTCTAATTTTTTTCCCAAAACCAGCATTCTTAGGCTCAAAACTTGGAATATTTCTAGGTAAATATAACATAAGGAAGATTATACTTAAAGAAGATAAGCAAAAAAAAGAAAAAAAGAAGAACTTCAAAAAACTCTTAAGGGGTGCTCTCTGTTCCCCAAAATGGATGGATGCACTAGACAGAATTAATTATTTTGTGATTAATATCTGAGTTATTAATGATGATAATAAAATGATGACTAAAACACTGGCAGTTAAAGATACAAAAGAGTATCTTTCAAAATTGATGGAAACTGTTTTGCAGATTTTGTAAATTAATAAAGAACAATTTCTATCTATTATCACAGACAATGCTTCAAATAGGTTAAGTACAATTGAAAAATTAATCCAACAAAAGTTAATGAAATATCAAATGATCAATAGCCATCTAATATGGCCTATTAATAGCACTGAGCTAAGTACAATATCAGTAAGTTATATCAATCATTAATTTATGGCGATATGAAATAAGGCTGGGAGCCATAAATTTTCAAATGTTGGACCTGGAGCAAGTAAATTTAAAACTGTTGGAGCTGAAACCTGAGATTTAGGTATCAGCTCAACAGCCCTGTTTGTATCGCCAAAGTGATAGCAGTAGTAGCACCTCCACAGCAGTGGCATGAATGCCTGCATGTGGTAGTGATACCAACTGGTATGCACAGAGTCAGGTAGTTTGCCACAGTTGAATGTGACGAAGATTGTAGTGCTGGGTTTCGAGGCCTCCTGTTTTCTCATCATATTCAACCTTGATTGCTCCATGATCAACCAGCCTTATGGTGATGTCATCTATGGATTAGTCCAAGAGTTCCCTCGCATAAACCACTCCTTTTATAAAGTTCATGGTAGAGTGTGGTATCACACTCAATGGCATGCCATCAAGTGTCCAATGGATACTAATCATAGCCCCTTGGAAGGATTCGCCAGAAGGCTCCCATACGAGAAACTGGTCACCTTTGACTTTCTACCGATCACACTAGCTAGAGCTCTCTTCTGATGTTCCCTTAGCCAACATGCTCCTATCAGTGGAACAAATATTAAGGAATCCTTTGAAGTTTATGGGCTCAAAAATGCAAGGTAACCTCTGAATGAGGGGCACCAATGTAATCAAGGCTCTGCTCTGCACATTTTTTGTCTTAGTTCTGGTGCCTGTGTTCAACCCCCATGAAAGATCCTGCTGTCTGGGGCTAGGCTACCTCTGGGACCATGTCCATAACAGTGGGAGCCTCTATATGCCCCCCGTCCCCCCAGGAAATCACAGGTCCATTTTGAGGTACCTTTTGTCCTATTCTGGGCAGGTGAACTGACATCCATCAGGAAAGAGTTTAAGTTTAAGGGAAAACAAGGTGGAAGAGCCCAATCCTGACGGATTCTTAATGGCAGCACTGTTAAAACGGAGTCACCAGAAAAAAAGTCAGAAGAGGCGTTGGATACACTCAATAAAAATGGGGAAAAGCAAAGGATTAGAAAAAAATACCAGTACAACACACAGGGGTGCACACTTAAATTACAGGCATACAACACACATTCTAAAAACAAGGGGGCTGGGGGGAGTAGAGGGTGCCTTTCTAACTATTGAGGCATATGACGTCCCAGGCAGAACCAGGCGCACCAGGAACAAGTCCTTAGCCTCGCGGAATAAGAGTCGATCCTGGGCCTGAATGGCCAGGATTTCTTTCTCAAGGAGATATGCACCACATTGCTTCGAAGAAGCGGGGTGCGGCTCTCCGCAATTAACACACTTGGCCACACACGAGTTAGACTTATCGTGTGCGGCCTTGAAGCAATTTACACAGTCTTCGGTGACCCTGACTTTGCACATCTACAAGAACGATTCATATGGCTGAAGCGGTGACAGTAATATTGTAGCGGGCCGAAAATATATCTCTAATCCCAATCGATCCAACCTGCTTCCTACACTGTCCGGACGTGAGAAATCGAGGGAGAATGAAACGGATTGTATATACAGTCCCTTTACTTACAAAAAAAAAGTACAATGATAGTTACAGTTATATTTACAGCAAATTATATTTACAAGGGAAGTGTGCACACTTCAAAATGAGGCCAAATTCCCCAATCCAAATACGATACCAAAAGAGAATTTTATAACAGGCGAATACAACAAATTTACTTATATATCTACACAAAACATAAAAAAACACAACAACCGAACGAAAAGGGGCACGCGCTATCACTTGTGTGCTGGAGGTGGGTGGTAGTAGGCTAACTTAGAAGGAGGCAGGATTGTCAACGAAGGCGGGTATGGTGGTCCAGGTGTTTAGCGAGGTATGAAAGCCCTCCGTCTCAGGGCTGGGCGGAGCACTCATCTAGAGAACCCTTCTTGCAGTCTGTCCAAGCTTACACTCTCTGAAGAAGAGATATATCCTCCGTTTATGATCCATTTACTTATACATGGAAGGGAAACTAATAAGTGGGCATTACCCGAGGAAATTTATCGGCTAGCTTACCTCTGTCCAGAATATGGCGCTTTGCTAAAAGAATATTATAAACAAAGTAAAATCTTGTTTTAATTATAGTGATATCTCAAAACTAGCTACTATCTTTCCAGAATATGACGCCTGGAAAGAAAGAAAAACATGGTAATCATTTTATACATAAAATAAACAAAAACAAAACAAACCCATTCCCATTCACACACATTCTTACAGAGGGAAGGAGAGGGTACTAAGAAAAGGGGTGGGAGAATGGCCCTTTTACACACACTCACATTCGCTCCACCACAATATCACTGCCGCGGTAGTGGCACGAATGCCTTCACGCAGTAGCGGTACCAACCGGCACGCACCGACTCCGGGAGCTTGTCACAGTCGAACGTGAGAAGAGTGTAGGGGTGGGTCTCGAGGCCCCTCCCTGTTTTCTCATCATACGTTCGACCTTGACCGCCCCATGGTCGGCCAGCTCTAAGGTGATGTCCTCTATGGAGTAGTCAACGAGTTCCCTCGCATAAACTACTCCTTTCACAAAGTTCATGGTAGAGTGCGGCGTCACACTCACCGGGGTGCCATGAAGTGTCCGAAGAGCACTTATCTTGGCCGCCTCGGCGGGATTCGCCAGAAGGCTCACGTCCCAGAAACGGGTCACCTCTGGCTCTGTACCAATTGGATCATATTGCCCTTGGCGAATCGTTCTCCTGGGCATCAGGAAAGAGAGGGGGGCATATACAGTGACCACATGTAAGCTTGATATGTACGCCAGGACTTTGTAGGGCACGGGTCGATGGGCCCTGTCATCCCTCACCCACCTAAGAGGGTTGGTATTATTGAGCCACTCTGACCAGCAGCGGTCACTTATGTGCCACTGGCAGTCCACTGGGAAAGTAAAGGGAAGGGGGACATTGTAAAGAGGAAGTCACCCTCCAGAGAAGAGGGCATAAGAGAGGAGTAAGCCTCCTCTCCGGTCAGAGTTTTGGAGGGTTCCTTGCAAAAGCACAGGGGTGGAGACCTTTTTTTTGGTGGAGCTGCTTGAAGGTAACTCAGGTGATGGTAGATGTGAAGTATTAATGTTTTTATATATGGGTATGGTGACCCTATTTTTAGCATGACACATACGCTATTCACCTTGCATTGTAGCCCTCTCTGCGAGGGGTTGAACAAGGGGCTAGCAAAACCAGATGCTGCCATTGAGGCTACTTTTCCATCCTAGTGGCCTGGTGGCTTACCTTAGGCTCAGTATAAAATAGCTAAACAGGGAAAGGAGAAAGGGGATGTGAGGAAGGTGAAGGTAGAGATGAAGCAGGTTGTTAAAAACCTACAACCCAAAACTGGAGCTCAGGGGTGAGGGGGCATTGTTCTCGCTCCCCTCAGCCACAATCTAGGATAGGTGGGTGAGAGGAAGCTGGTCAGCCTCTACTTGTGAAATTAGAAGTTGACCAGAGAAAGTTGTGGGTGAGGTTGTATGGAAAGTGAGCAAGCAGGGTAAGAAGACAGGGTGTCATAAAGGAGAAGAGACTAGGTTGGGCTGGACAGGGTGCTGGGATCACTCGTGCATGGCAGCCGGGAAAGAAAATTGCAGTGCCCCTTATGGGATGATAGGTGCAGCTCACCACAATTAGGTGTGGGCTATGGGACCGAAGCCCTTCATTGTGAAAGAACTTAAAATATATTAACTTTTAGTAAAAATAGCATAAAGTAGTCAGCGCTATCAACGTCTTAAATTATTGAGTCAAAACAATGAAGAGAGTAGAAAAATAGCAACAAAAATTGTAGGCAAAATCCTTCACCATTACTCTTAACAATTACAATAAATACTTATGATTGGTCAATGACTTTATTTAATACAGCTCACTGCTTGGCCGGTGGGATAGCTGAAAAACACTAAAAAAATAGCAAAATCATCTGCCACTAATCTTAATATAAAAAAGATTTTCTACTTTTTTACAGACTATTTTTTATAGCACTATTTCTAATTATTGTTGCAAAACAATAATAAAGGTTTGGCATAGGTACAACAAGCCATACTTCGTACTCTTCCTTACAGGAAGAGCTTGGTTCCACAGGCACCCCTGCGGGATGTGGCCTACGTCCTTATTTGCTATTCTAAACTGCTTTTTTTAATCCCCTTTATAGACTCTTTATTTTAACACACTGAACACCTTTTTAAAAAGCTATTTAACCTTTTTCTTATATCATAGTTACCCCTTGAAGATACATATATATATATATATAATTGATTTTCCAAACACCTTTCTCAACATAGACACCCTGAAATCTTTTTTAAAAGTTAGTTCCCCTTTTTTACATATCATCGTTGCCCCTTGAAGATACATATATATAATTGATTTTCCAAACACCTTTCTCAACATAGACACCCTGAAAACTTTTTTAAAGTTAATTTCATCTTTTGTTATCTTGTTATTGTTCATCACACATCTTTTCCACTCTCACACAACCCTTTAAGATATATATATGTATAGTTTGTTTTTCAAAACCTTTCATAATTGTTTTAAACATCTTGATTTAAAACACACTTTCTCAAGGTTTTGAATCTTGAAATTGATGTAACCCCTTTAGCCGCGTGCGTCGTATATATACTAAAGAATATGTTTATTTGCTAGATTTCTGAAATGGCAAGTGTGTGTGCCATGAGCCCCACCTTTTTTTAATCAACACCTTAATAAATCCTTAATAAACACTAAAAGTGAATGCTAAAAATGTAATTTGAAATTTACAGTTAAAGATTCTGGTAAAAAATAATTTTAACACAAATACAATTTTGTAAATTCCAAAGACATAAATGTTTTGAATTCTAAAAATGATGTTCATTGATGTTATTTTTAGCTTCCAGAACTAAATACTAATGCATTTATCCACTTTATGAAAAATATTATTTAGCTAAATTTGAATCTTTCTGCATCATTTTTGTCCTAGTTTCTTCAACTTTTGGTCTATTTCACCTAGACCTGGCATTTTTTAGATCTGGAAGCAATCTGCACACGAGTCTGTTGGTGATATTTAACCAATACCGACCTTTTTTTTATCTGCAGGCAATCAGCGCATGCATTATTTACTATTTACCCAATAGGATATGGTTTTAGATTCTTGTATATTTCAAACGATTTGCAGCTATCTTTTGTTTCAGTTTATATGGCATAATTGTGTGTGGTGGTTGTGCTAGTTCCGGATTAAAGGATTTGAAAGGTCAAAAACCCAGTGCAAATTTTGTTAGTGCATTTAAGGGCATGTAGCTTTCTAATGTCCACATTCAAACAGGTACTAGCCTTTTAATTATAGACTGTTTTCTGCGCAAAGCTTTGATTCAAACTAGAGGCCTAATGAAATTTAACAACCTGATGGTAGTCTTTTAAGTTGCAGGGGGTATGGAAGCTGTGCACACACCCGGAGAGCAATTATTTTTAAGATAGTAGGGCTGCAAATAGTTGTACTCAGAGTGCTAGTATCTTAGAAATAAGTGCTTTCTGTGGCTAAACAAAGACTTAAATGATTAGAATGCCTAAAAACACCATTTATTATCATTACAATTTGTGTATAACATGGACAGGTAAAATAATATTAACACTAACATCCAACCTAGGTTACTTGAGTTTAGGTGTACACGATAGGGGATGCAATTTCTGGGCTACAATCAAGGCTTTATTATGGCCAACCTTAGCTTTTGATGTGGCCAATCACAGCTTGTATTTGTTTTGGCGTCTCTCTTCTTTATTATTTAGTAAGTGCCTGCACTTCTACTCAATTTTATTAATTAGGTAGTATTGTAATGAATTTTTGTATGCTTTGTTATTTTGTTAAACAATTTTTATTGCACTTCTCTCAATGTTAAAATAAACTATTATTTTGGCAACCCATCTACCTACCAACCTACCTTGATATTGAGGTCTGATGACCTCAGTTGCATATTGGGCAACCCTGGAGCCAAACAGTTAAAAGAGTGCTATTCTTATGCATTCAGTTTTTCTGATTTTTTAAGACTTTTGTATAGATTGTGGCCTATTTTAAAAGCGAAGATTTCTGACAGATGTGGGAAAGAAGAGTGGCTCAATTATAATAGTGAAAGGTAAAGATGGTTTAGCATTTTCTGGTGGGTGATTATTTATTAGTTAATTTAAGATGACAATAGTGCCATCAACATTTAGCAATCATAACAATTTCATGGATGGCAAAAGCCACAAGGGCCTATCAAAGGTCATTGGCATCTGTCAAAACTCACCCACAAAATGCATCCATAGGATTGTGTCAGACCATGCATCTACAATATAAAATTAGAAACATACACAGGAATGTGTCAAAAACAAAAAGCATCATCATCAAGACTCATCAAAATCAAAATCAATTGTAATATACAATAATAAAAAACTACATCCACAGGAATGAATGCAGAATACTAACCCAAAGTTAGCCCTCCCTCCCATTAAAATCATCTAATCTGCATTTGAAAATATTCAAAGTTGGACTGTCTACAGTCTCAGATGACAAACTATTCCAGTAATCTACCACACTATTGTTGAAAAAATATTTTCTAACATCCAACCTGCACCCCTGTTTTTTAATTTTTAATTGGTGACCCCTAGTCCTATTACTACTTTCCAACTCAAATAACTTGCTAAAATCCAATTTATCCATCCCAGAAGAGATTTTAAAAAGCTCAATCATATCTCCCCTTGTGGGGGAGCGGTGTGTGTGTGTGTCTGTAGGGCCATTCTCGCACCCTCCTTTACATAAATCTTTCCCTACCCCTGTGTGAGTGTGTGGGTAGAATTTGCTTTCCATTTTTTTATATTATGAATACAAATAATGTTAACATTGTTTTCCATTTTAAGTATATAAATATTTATATAATTTTGTAAAAGTTAGGAGTGTCTTAAAATTTGTCCAGCGCATTGGGATATTACCCTAGGTAAGATTGGTTCTTTGCTAAAATTATTTTAACAAACAGGCCAAAGAATGAGGTAATGCTAATAGGCTCAACATTAATTTTAACAATGAGGGATAGCAAAGTTAATCACCAGATTTTTCTTTGGAAACGCTATACCAAAATTTCTCTGGCTCTTTTTTAGCATTGCATCCTGTGCCTTCAAAGAATGAAGCTTCAGTGGACTGTGAGAGGAATCCTCGAGGCGAGTGCTCCGCCCAGCCCAGGCCTGAAATGGAGGGCGTTACCTGCACTGCCTACCTTCATTGGCTGACGAGCCCGTCCCCCTTTTTATTAGACAACTACTACTACTACTACCACCACCACCACCCGGCGCCAAGTGATAGCCCCGTGCCCCTTCTCGTTCGGGTGTTGTTTTGATTGATTTGTTGTGTGGACCTTGTTTGGGTTGTTGAAATTTGTTCTCTGCGCCTGTCATATTTTATTTTGTTTTCGGTTGGAGAAGTTTAATTTGTATAAAGTATTTATTTTGAATGCGCACCGGTATTTATTTTTTTGTAAATATAAACTGTAATTATCACTGTATTTTTTTTGTAAAGTAAAGGACTGTATATCAAATTGTATCAATTCTTCCTCAGGGTTCTCAAGGTCGATAAATTCTAGGATAAAGTTTGAACGCGGGGTTAGTGTTGCTTTCGGCCCACTACATTTGGTGCCCGAATACGGACTTTGAGATCTCAAAACCGGAGGAATTTGATTTGATTGCAGTCCATCTGTATATTGGTAAAATAGTTTGATTGATTTTTCCCTCCTCCTATCCTCTGTTACTAACTTGGGAACAATGGTTTCGGCAGAAAGTTTAAATGAAGAAGTAGTGCGGTTGAGACTGGAGTTGAGGAAAAAAGAAGAAGAGTGCAAAATTTTGCAGGGAATGATTGAGGGAATGAGTAATGAGATGAAAGGGATGAATGAAAAGACTGATAGGATGAAGAAGAAAATGGGAGACCAACAGGATCAGACTGACCAACGGATGCAGGATCTATATAATATGATGACAGGGGCTAGACCAGCCCCAGGACCTATGACCTTGACCCCTGCTCCGACTGAAGGGACTCCGCTGAATGGAATGGATGGCAGTGTGATTGAGTCTAAAGAAGATACTGTGAGTGGTAGGAAAGAAGGTGAATGGAAGAGAGTGGAAAGTAAGAGAGGAAGGAAGCATGGTTCTAAGGTTAAGGATAGGAAGGCAAGAAGGAAGAGTTTGGATTCGCTATACTCAGATGAGGGAGAGAGTGACGATATGATTGGAATGAATGAGACCGAGAGTAGCTCTTCGGAGAGTGAAGTGAATGTGGGGGAAGGAATTTTGATTAAGGAAGTGCCTAGGATTGCTAAGTTTAGATTGCATGGGGAAAAGAGTATGGATGAGTTCTTCGTGGATTTTGAGCGGTACCCAGAACAAGGGTCACTGGGTGAGTGTTCTGGGAGATTGTTTGAATGGGAAAGTGTTGCAGTTCTTTCAAGTGATAACAAGTGTGGGAGAGACAAAGTATGATGTAGTGAAGAAGCGGATGATTAGACAGGTGAAACGAATGAAAGAGAGTGTGAAGTATAAGGGAGTGAATGAATTTGAGAAGGCGCGTATGGGTAAAAATGAAGGGGTGAATATGTATGCACATAGGCTTGAGAGTATGGCAAGAATGAGGTATGGTGATGATGATGTAAATGAATGTAAACCACTGATGAGAAAGTTTCTGGACCCGATCCCATGAAAGGTGAGTCAATGGCTTAGTGGAAAGAGAAAGGAGAGAATGAGACTGACAGGTGAACTGTTGATGTGGGAGAAGGTGTTGTAGCTGTTGGAAGATGGAAGATTTGATGATGAAAGGGATCTAGAAGAGGATGGATGGTACAGTGTAAATGTTGAAGGTAAGAAGCCCAGGAGCTTTCATCCACCCCAGCAGTTTGTCAGCTACAGGGATGCCCTGAAGGCTGCACCAGCTGGAGTGATGTCGAACTTCCTGGGCCGGCAGAATGGATGGGTAAATGGAGGGTGGTCAAATGGAAGGGGCAGATGAATTTCAAGCGGGGGAATGGGTATATGAGAGGGAAGCCAAGGTATGTCCCAGCAAATGAGAAACCGAATGGTGTGAGAAAGATTGTGGAATGTCATAGGTGTGGAAGGAAGGGTCATATGTTGAGAGAATGTAGGTGGACGTCTGGTGCATGTTTTGGGTGTGGTAAGAAGGGGCATATGATAAAGGATTGCCAGGAAAGTGTGAAAGAATGCTTCAAGTGTAAAGAAAGAGGACATTTGAAGAAAGATTGTCCGAGATTGAATGGTGGAGCAACTGGTGGGGAAAGTATGAAGTATGCTTGTGGTAATTGTGGAAAGGCTGGTCATTATGCGAGGATGTCGTGACCAGAGGAATGTATGTAGCTATTGTGCGATGGAAGAACATTCAAGTGAAAAGTGTTGGATTAGACTGAGAGTGCAAGGTGTGAATGGAAAGTCTGAAGCGGGAAACTGAATTACAAGAGGGTACCTGGTGAAGTATCCTCTGAATGCATGAGTGTGAGTAATGTGTTGGTAAGTCCGTCTAGAGTGAAAGTGCTGTCTGGTAGGAAGAATGAGTGTCTGAGTGTAAAGGTGGAATTGAATGAAATTGAGTATTTGGCTTTAATAGATTCTGGATGCAAGGCGAGCTTGGTGTATATATATGTGTATGACAAGGTGAGCAAGAAAGCCCTCCTGTCTGAGTGTATGGGTAGTTTGGTAGGTATTGGTAGTAGGAGAGTGCCTGTGATTGGAATGATAAGGTAAACTGTTCAAATGCATGGTATGTTGATGAATGAATGTGAATTCTCTGTGATTGATAAGGTGAGTAGTGAGTATGGTGTGATTTGGGGGTATGGTTTTATGAAAATGAATCGTATGGTTGTGCATCCTGCAGGTGATCAGATTGAGAGAAGGATTGGTAAAAATGGGGTGTATAAGTTGTATGTAGGGAAAGATGGTAGCGTTTTGAGGAGTGTGTTTACTGGTATTGAGGTGACTGCTATGGAGAATGTAAGGCTTGTGAAGGGTGAAAGGGTGTCTGTTAGAATGAGTTGGAGTAAGGATGTTAGTTTGAATGTGGGTGAGAACACAGTGATATTGGATGGAAAGGATGCGTGTTATAAAGTAAGGCATGTTGCTTGTGTGTTTGATAGCTTGATGAGAATGAATGATCCATTTGTATGTGTGCAGGCGGACCCTAGGGTGAAAGGACATATGAGAGGGATCCAAGTCAGAGATGTACTGGGTCACCTCTCCACTGTCAATGAGGTAGGTATGGATGATAGCATAGATGTCAGGGTGAATGTTGCAAATGAAAAGACATGTGAATGGATGTATAATGAAGTGAAGGGCATAGTGAAATTAGATGGATGACTGAGTGAGTATGAAAGGGAGGATGTGTATCAAATGATATTTGAATGAAAGGGAGCCCTAAGTTAGGGTGATCTGGATTTTGGAGGTTACAAAACTCCCGGAATTCAAGATTGTCCTGAAGGAGGACTCCCCAATCTATCAGTGGCCGTGGCATTTCCCACGTCCAGTTGCTGATAAGATTAAGGAGCAGTGTGTGGAATTAGAACAATTGGGGGTTATTGAAGAAAGTGAGAATGCATGGAATAGTCCAATTGTTCCTGTACGTAAGCTGGATGGAAGATTGTATGTGTGTGTGGATTATCGGAAGGTGAATGAAAGGACTGTGAAAGAAAGGTTTCCAATGTGTGTCGTAACTGAGTGTGTGTATAGTATGCATGGGATGGAGTGGTTTACGAAGCTGGATCTGGTATAGGGGTATTACCAGATGCACATTGTTGAGGAGAGTCGGCCAGTAACTGCCTTCTCTTCCACAAAGAGGCATTATCATTCCGGAACCTCAGCTTTGGGTTGGTTAATGCCCCTGGAGCCTTCCAGCGGGCAATGAATGTTGTGTTGAGTAAACTTGCGAGTAAGAATGTGATTGCGCTTATAGATGATATTTTGATTATGACTGAGACTTTTGAGGAGCAAATGAGATTGGTGAATGATGTGTTGAGAACGTTGGAGAGTGTTGGTATGAAGGTGAAAGTGGCGAAGTGTGAATGGTTTGCGAAAGAAGTGGAATTCCTTGGGCATATGGTGAGTGAGAATGGGTTGTGAAAGTCGCTGGAGTATGTTGAGAAGGTGTGAGTGTTTCCGAAGCCGGTGACTGTGAAGCAACTGAAGTTGTTTTTGGCTTTGATTGAGTTTCAGCGAAAGTTTATACGTGATTGTTCTGGTGTGAGTAAGCCTCTGACTGAGTGGATAGGCAAGAAAGGTAGTACGGTTGTCAGGTGGAATGATACGATGAATGCAGCATATGAGAAACTGAAAAAGGCAGCGGCTGAAGATGTTGAATTGGTGTATCCAGATTTTAGTGTAAATGCTAAAATGCTTGAATTGTATACAGATGCGAGTGGGTATTGTTTAGGAGGTTTTCTGATGCAAGAGCAGTGTTTGAATGGAGAGAATGTCAGGCTAATAATTGGGTATGTATCCAAGGCTATGAATGCAGCAGAACGAAAGTATTCAACTGTGGAGCGAGAGTTGGCTGCGATAAGGTATTGTTTGAAAGTGTTGCATCCGTTTTTGTATGGTGTCAGGTTTGTGATCAAAACAGATCATCGACCTCTTGTGTATCTGCAGCGTATGAAGTGGGCTGATAGTAGATTGCAAGGACTTTGAAAGATTTGAGTGACTTTGATTATGTGAGTGAGTATGTGCCTGGTGAACGGAATGGAGTAGCTGATTTGATGTCAAGATATCCTGGTACGAATGATGAAAATATGTGTGGAGTGAGTGATCCTGAGTATTTGCCGAAAGGGATTATGAATGTAAAGGAGAGTAAGGGTGGTGGTGATTCCTTGTTTGAGAGTGTATGGAATGCTTTGCAAGTTTTGAAGAGTGATGGAGTAGATGTGTGAGTGCCCGATAGTGTGGATGACTTAAGGAAGGAGGTAATGAGTGAAGTATGTAGGAAACCTGAAAGCATTGGTATGGCAAGGGTGCGGAACTTAATGAAAGAATTGAGAGTGATGTGTATGCAAGGGGTCCCGCCATTTCAGGAAGTGTTGATTGTAGTGAATCATTTGTATGGAGTGATTGTTTATGTGTACTTTGGTGGTGAGAGGGTGATTGTGTACAAAGATGAGAAGATGAGGGGTTTGAATCCTAATGTGGTAAATCTGCAATGTTTGAGCGGTCTGCACTACAATTGGGTGATTGAAAAGTGTTCATATATGAGAGAGAAGAATGATTGTCTGGAAGAAGATGAGTGGGTGGTGAGTGATGATATGGGAGTTGATGATGGTGTGGATGTCAGTGCTGATGTTGGTGTGCTTGTTCCTTCTGTGTATTGCGAACATGGTGGACCTGATATGATGGAAGCAAGAGTGAAAGTTGGTGAAAGGTTCTTCTGTGGTTTGATCGATACTGGAGCGCAAGTGTCTTTAGTAAATCAGAGGATTCTGAGTAAGTATGATGAATTTAGATGTTGCGAGCATAAACCTGTGAAGTTACGGATAAGTGGATTAGGTAATGGCATGATAGTGGTATGGGAACAGGTTAGTCTGAAAGTGAGTTTGGTTAATGATGTGAATGTGAAGCATGACTTTGTGATTCTGAAAGATTAGCAAATGCCATGTTTTTTCTTGCTTGGTGTAGACTTTATGAGATTGAATGATTTGTCTTTGGATGCTGATAAGGATTGTCTTATGAAAGGTGAATTTGAGGTGATGAGGTTGAATGAGTGTGCAAAGAATATTGTCAAGTTTTGCCGTATGATTAAATTGGTCATGGATGATGAGAATGAGATTTTAAGTGATGATGATATTCTAGAGATGCAAGAGATGTGTCCATTTGTCAGTGAGTTGAAGAGGTGGTGTGGTGGAGTGAAGGTGAGTGTGTGTATAAGGGGCCATTCTCCCACCTTTTTGCCAATACCCTCTCCCTCCCTCTGTAAGAATGTGTGTGTGAGTGGGAAAAAGGTTTTTTATATTTTCTCTTTGTATATATATATATATGTATTTGATTTCATGTATTAAAATTGTTTTTTCTTTCTCAGATTGTACTTTGTTTAAGATAATCTTGTATCAAAATACTACTTTGCCCTAAGTAAAGTTAGCAAACTAAATATTGAATAGTTTGTTGAAAGACCACTCCAGTAGACTTAATCGCCACCATTTGTAAGCAGTGGCGGAGGTGGTAGGGTTCTGCTAACTGAGCAGAAAGAAGAAATTGTCAAGTCCTGCCAGGACAGAGAGAGAGAGAGAGAGGGCTTTAATAGCTTCAAGACGTTAACAAATTATATTGCATGTTCGAAGGCACCAGTTTTGGTTTGTAAAACACTTGAGATGCCAATACCCACCTGGGTAACACGTGAGCCCTTCCTTCTTTTTTCTTGCTCCTCTTGTTTGCTTTAGGCCTCCTGTTAGTGACTTCTTATCTACTGTGTGATCGTTAGTGGCAAAGATATTTTGTTGTTAGACTTAGGCTATCCCTTTTACATATACATAAAGTCTAATTAAAGGTTGGTTATAGTCTAATTAAGATTGGTATTCTGGTATCTGTCATATAATATTGTGTGTATAGGAGAATAGCTATATATATATATTTGTTGTGTGAATATTTACCCCATATTTTTGTAAATATAAGCTGTAAATATAACTATTCTTTTGTAAAGTAAAGGACTGTATATCAAATTGTATCAATTCTTCCTCAGGGTTCTCAAGGTCCATAAATCCTAGGATAAGGTTGGAACGCGGGTTAGTCTCGATTTTCGGCCCGCTACATTTGGCGCCCGAATAGGGAACATGAGATCTCGAAACCGGAGGAATTTGATTTGAATGCAGTTCGTCTGTATATTGGTAGAAGTAGTTTGATTGATTTTTCCCTCCTCCTATCTTTTTACTAACTTGGGAACAATGGCTGTAGCGGAAACATTGAATGAAGAAGTAGTGCGATTGAGACTGGAGTTGAGAAAGAAAGAAGAAGAGTGTAAAATGTTGGAGGGAATGATGGAGGGAATGGAGAATAAAATAAAAGGGATGAATGAAAAGACTGATAGGATGAAGAAGGAAATGGGAGACCGACAGGATCAGACGGACCCACGGATGCAGGACCTATATAACATAATGACAGGGGCTGGATCAGCCCCAGGACCTACAACCCTGACCCCTGCTCCTACTGAAGGGACTCCGCTAAATGGAATGGATGGCAGTATGATTGAGTCTAAAGAAGATACTGTGAGTGGTAGGAAAGGGGGTGAATGGAAGAGAGTGGAAAGTAAGAGAGGAAGTAACCATGGTTCTAAGGTTAAGGATAGGAAGGCGAGAGGGAAGAGTGTGGATTCGCTATACTCAGATGAGGGAGAGAGTGACGATATGATTGGAATGAATGAGACCGAGAGTAGCTCTTTGGAGAGTGAAGTGAATGTGGGGAAAGGAATTTTGATTAGGGAAGTGCCAAGGATTGATAAGTTTAGATTGCATGGGGGAAAGAGTATGGATGAGTTCTTCAGGGATTTGGAGCGGTACTGCAAGCTCAAGTACCCGCAGAACAAGGGTCACTGGGTGAGTGTTCTGGGAGATTGTTTGGATGGGAAAGTGTTGCAGTTCTTGCGAGTGATAACGAGTGTGGGAGAGCCAAAGTACGATGTAGTGAAGAAGAGATTGATTGGGCAGGTGAAACGAATGAAAGAGTAGGTGAAGTATAAAAGGCTGAATGAATTTGAGAAGGCTCGAATGGGGAAGAGTGAAAGTGTGAATACGTATGCACATAGGCTTGAGAGTATGGCAAGAACGATGTATAGTGATGATGTAAATGAATGTAAACCACTCATGAGCAAGTTTTTGGACACGATCCCGCGAAAGGTGAGTGAATGGCTGAGTGGAAAGAGAAAGGAGAGAGTGAGACTGACAGGTGAACGGTTGATGTGGGAGGATGTGTTGGAACTGTTAGAAGATTGACGATTTGATGATGAATGCGATCTAGAAGAGGATGGATGGTACAGTGTAAATGTTGAAGGTAAGAAGCCCAGGAGCTTTCATCCACCCCAGCAGTTTGTCAGCTACAGGGATGCCCTGAAGGCTGCACCAGCTGGAGTGATGTCGAACTTCCTGGGCCGGCAGAATGGATGGGTAAATGGAGGGTGGTCAAATGGAAGGGGCAGATGAATTTCAAGCGGGGGAATGGGTATATGAGAGGGAAGCCAAGGTATGTCCCAGCAAATGAGAGACCGAATGGTGTGAGAAAGATTGTGGAATGTCATAGGTGTGGAAGGAAGGGTCATATGTTGAGAGAATGTAGGTGGACATCTGGTGCATGTTTTGGGTGTGGTAAGAAAGGGCATATGATAAAGGATTGCCAGGAAAGTGTGAAAGAGTGCTTTGAGTGCCAAGAAATAGGTCATTTGAAGAAAGATTGTCCGAGGTTGAATGGTGGAGCAACTGCTGGGGGGGGGGAGTGTGAAGTATGCATGTGGTAATTGTGGAAAGGCTGGTCATTATGCAAGGATGTGTCGTGACCAGAGGAATGTATGTAGCTATTGTGCGATGGAAGGACATTCAAGTGAAAAGTGTTGGATTAGACTGAGAGCGCAAGGTGTGAATGGGAAGTCTGAAGCGGGAAACTGAATGGTAAGAGGGTACCTGCTGAAGTATCCTCTGGGTGCATGAGTGTGAGTAATGTGTTGGTAAGTTTGTCTAGTGTGAAAGTGCTGTCTGGTAGGAAGTATGAGTGTCTGAGTGTTAAGGTGGAATTGAATGGAATTGAGTGTTTGGCTTTAATAGATTCTGGATGCAAGGCGAGCTTGGTGTATAAAGATGTGTATGACAAGGTTAGCGAGAAAGCCCTCCTGTCTGAGTGCAAGGGTAGCTTGGTAGGTATTGGTAATAGGAGAGTGCCTGTGATTGGAATGATAAGGTCAGCTGTTCGAATGCATGGTATGAAGATGAATGAATGTGAATTTTCTGTGATTGATAAAGTGATTAGTGAGTATAGTGTGATTTTGGGCTATGATTTTATGAAAATGAATCATATGGTTGTGCATCCTGCGAGTGATCAGATTGAGAGAAAGATTAGTAAAAATGGGGTGTATAAGTTGTATGTAGGGAAAGATGGTAGCATTTTGAGGAGTGTGTTTACTGGTATTGAGGTGACTGCTATGGAGAATGTAAGGCTTGTGAAGGGTGAAAGGGTGTCTGTTAGAGTGAGTTGGAGTAAGAATGTTAGTTTGAATGTGGGTAAGAACACTGTGATATTGGATGGAAAGGATGCGCGTTATAAGGTAAGGCGTGTTGCTTGTGTGTTTGATAGCTTGATTAGAATGAATGATCCTTTTGTATGTTTCCAGGCGGACCCCAGTGTGAAAGGGCAGGTGAGGGGAATCCAAGTCGGAGATGTACTGGGTCACCTCTCCACTGTCAAAGAGGTAGGTAAGGATGATAGCACAGATATCAGGGTAAATGTTGCAGGTGAAAAGACGTGTGAATGGACGTATTATGAAGTAAAGAGCATGGTGGAATTGGATGGATGCTTAACTGAGTATCAAAGGGAGGATGTGTATCGAATGATATTTGAATGAAAGGGAGCCCTCAGTAAGGGTGATCTGGATTTTGGGGCTGCAAAGCTCCCGGAATTCAAGATTGTCCTGAAAGAGGAATCCCCAATCTATCAGCAGCCAAGGCATTTCCCACGTCCAGTTGCTGATGAGATTAAGGAGCAGTGCTTGGAATTGGAGCAATTGGGGGTGATTGAAGAGAGCGAGAGTGCATGAAATAGTCCAATTGTACCTGTACGTAAGCCAGATGGAAGATTGCGTCTGTGTGTGGATTATCGAAAGGTGAATGAAAGGACTGTGAAAGAAAGGTTTCCGATGTGTGTGCTATCTGAGTTAGTGTATAGTATGCATGGGAGAGAGTGGTTTACGAAGCTGGATCTGGTATGGGGGTATTACCAGATGCCCATTGCTGAAAAGAGCCGGCCGGTAACTGCCTTCTCTTCCTCAAAGAGGCATTACCAGTTCCGGAACCTCAGCTTTGGGTTGGCTAATGCTCCCAGAACCTTCCAGCGGGCAATGAATGTTGTGTTGAGTAAGTTTGCGAGTAAGAATGTGATTGCGTTTATAGATGATATTTCGACTATGACTGAGACTTTTGAGGAGCATATGAGATTGGTGAATGATGTGTTGAGAACATTGGAGAGTGTTGGTGTGAAGGTGAAAGTGGCGAAGTATGAATGGTTTGCAAAAGAAGTGGAATTCCTTGGGCATATGGTGAGTGAGAATGGGTTCCTAAACCGATGACTGTGAAGCAACTGAAGTCGTTTTGGGGTTTGATTGAGTTCCAGCAATTGTTCTGGTGTGAGTAAGCCTCTGACTAAGTGGATGGGCAAGAAAGGTAGTATGGTTATCAAGTGGAATGATAAGATGAATGAGGCGTATGAGAGACTGAAAGAGGCAGTGGCTGAAGATGTTGAATTGGCTTACCCAGATAATAGTGTAAATTCTAAAATGCTTGAATTGTAAACAGATGCAAGTGGGTATTGTATGGGAGGTTTTCTGATGCAAGAGCAGCGTTTGAATGGAGAGAATGTCAGGCGAATAATTGGGTATGTATCCAAGGCTATGAATGTTGTAGAACCAAAGTATTCGACTGTGGAACGAGAGCTGGCTGCGATAAGATATTGTTTGAAAGTGTTGCGTCCATTTTTGTATGGTGTGAGGTTTGTGATAAAAACCGATCATCAACCTCTTGTGTATCTGCAGCGTATGAAGTGGGCTGATAGTAGGATTGCAAGGACTTTGGAAGATTTGAGTGACTTTGACTATGTGCCTGGTGAACGGAATGGAGTGGCTGATTTGATGTCAAGGTATCCTGGTACGAATGATGAAAATGTGTGTGGAGTGAGTGATCCTGAGGATTTGCCGAAAGGGATTATGAATGGAAAAGAGAGTAAGGGTGGTGGTGTTTCCTTGTTTGAGAGTGTATGGAATGGTTTGCAAGATTTGAAGAGTGATGGAGTAGATGTGAGAGTGCCCGATAGTGTAGATGATTTAAGGAAGGAGGTAATGAATGAAGTGTTTAGGAAGCCTGAAAGCATTGGTATGGCAAAGGTGCGGAACTTCATGAAAGAATTGAGAGCGATGTGTATGCAAGGGGTCCCGCCATTTCAGGAAGTGTTGATTGTAGTGAGTCGTTTGTATGGAGTGATTGTTTATGTGCACTTTGGTGGTGAGAGGCTGATTGTGTACAAGGATGAGAAGATGAAGGGTTTGAATCCTAATGTGGTACATCTGCAATGTTTGAGCGGTGTGCACTACAATTGGGTGATTGAAAAGTGTTCATATATAAGAGAGAAGAATGATTGTCTGGATGAAGATGAGTGTGTGGTGAGTGATGATATGGGAGTTAATGACAGTGTGGATATCAGTGCTGATGTTGGTGTGCTTGTTCCTTCGGTTTATTGCGAACATGGTGGACCTGATATGATGGAAGCGAGAGTGAAAGTTGGTGAAAGGTTGTTCTGTGGTTTGATTGATACTGGAGCGCAAGTGTCTTTAGTGAATGAGAGGATTCTGAATAAGTATGATGAGTTTAAATGTTGCAAGCATAAACCTGTGAAGTTATGGATAAGTGGATTAGGGAATGGCATGATAGTGGCATGGGAACAGGTTAGTCTGAAAGTGAGTTTGGGTAATGGTGTGAATGTAAAGCATGACTTTGTGATTCTGAAGGATGAGCAAATGCCGTGTTGTTTCTTGCTTGGTGTAGACTTTATGAGATTGAATGATTTGTCTTTGGATGCTGATAAGGCTTGTCTTATGAAAGGTGAATGTGAGGTGATGAGGTTGAATGAGTGTGCAAAGAATGTTGTCAAGTTTTGCGGTATGATTGAGTTGGTCATGGATGATGAGAATGAGATTTTAAGTGATGAGGATATTCTAGAGATGCAAGAGATATGTCCTTTTGTTAGTGAGTTGAAGGTGTGTGTAATGATGCGTGTTGATTTGAATGAATGGCCAGAGTGTTTAAGTGATTTTAAAAGGTATGCTAAGGATTTTGTTGTTTGTATGGATGTTGTATATTTTGTGAGGCATGTGAAGGGTGGTGATGATATGTATGTACCTATGATGTCCTTAGTTGGTATGATTGGTCTGGTGAAGGTTGTGCATGATAATTATGGGCATATGGGTAAGTTTAAGCTGTGGGAGTGTATGAAGGAGCATGTGTTCCATCCGTTTCTGAGAACTGTTGTGAATGATGTTGCAACTACGTGTGAAAGGTGTCAGAAGCGAAAGGTGTAAGGTGTGCAAGTGAAACCACCGATGTTGAAAGTTGATGCGAAAGAACCGTTTGAATTGGTAGTGATTGATTGTGTGTCTTTGCCGCGTACAAGTGCTGGGAATGTTGGTATGGTTGTTATGGTTGAATCATAAAAGTAAGTTTGTGTATGCAGCGCCTGTGAGAGATAAAAGGAGTGTGACTGTTGCGCGTGTGGTTGAGCAGTTGTTTTTTCCTATGTGTGTATGGAAGCCTAGAAGATGTCTGAGTGATAATGGTCCTGAATTTGTAGGGAAAGTGTTTGAGCAAATGTTGAGAGAGAATGGTGTGGAGCATGTGAGAACAACTCTGTATATACCGTCTTCAAATGGATTGGCTGAACGTACTATAAGAACCTTGTGTGAGATGTTGAGAATGATGAGTACGACAGTGAATGACTGGGATGTGTGTCTGGGGAGAGTGTTGTGGGCGTATAATTCAACTGTGCATAGTGGAACTGGAATGTCCCCATGTCAGTTTGTGATGAATTTTGAAAGACAAGTGAAAGATAGGTTTCATTTGAGTGAAAGTGAGCAGAGTGTATGGCGTGAGGCGCATGAAGGGTTCCGTTCATTTGAATTAGGTGCAAAAGTATTGAAGGTGAAAGAAGTGAAGGGTAGGTTGAATGTGTCAAAGATGAGTGAGAAGTTTGATGGACCTTATAGAGTTGTGAGGGTTTGGGAAAATGCAGTGACGTATGTTTTGGAAAGTTTGAATGAAAGTATGACGTAGAGATTGCGGGCTCATCAGAGTCAGATAAAGAGATGGAGAGAACCTCCTGATGAGTGAGAAGTTTGATGGACCTTATAGAGTTGTGAGGGTTTGGGAAAATGCAGTGACGTATGTTTTGGAAAGTTTGAATGAAAGTATGACGTAGAGATTGCGGGCTCATCAGAGTCAGATAAAGAGATGGAGAGAACCTCCTGACTACCTGGTTTGCCATCTGGTGTATGAATTGTGCAGAGAGAAAGGTAAAGTGCATGATGATGAGATTGAGTGTGATAGTATTGATCTGTCTGGGAAAGAGCTAGTCTTAGTCTCGAGGAGTAGAAAGCGTACAAAGAAGAGTGAAAGGAAGAATGCAAGTACGAATGAAAGTAAGTCTGAGCAGAGTGTTTCTGGTATGGGGGATCTTGAAAGGGAGATTGAGTTTTTGCGTAGACAGGTGAGTGATTTGGCTGGTATAAGTAGACGAGTGAGTGAGCTGCCTGTGCCAAATTTTTCTGGTTTTGGGAACAGTATGAATGATAGTGTGTTTGGGCAGAATGAACCTAGTGTGGCTGATTTTTCGGGTTTTACGAATGGTAATAGTAGGGGTGAGTTTGATGTAGTGAATGATGAAGTGGCTAATTTTTCAGGTTTCTGGTGGGAACCAGTCAAAGGGGTTTCTGGTATGCCTATTGAGAATACAAGTGATGTGAGTGACCTGTCTGTATCACAAGAGTGTGCTTTGAGTTTGATGAGGGCTGTGAGTGAGGAGATGATGAATGGAGGTATGAAGAGTGAAGGTTCTGACACCATTCACACATAGTTGCAACATCATTCACAACAGTTCTCAGAAATGGATGGAGCACATGCTCCTTCATACACTCCCACAGCTTAAACTTACCCATATGCCCATAATTATCATGCACAACCTTCACCAGATCAATCATACCAACTAAGGACATCACAGGTACATATATATCATCACCACCCTTCACATGCCTCACAAAATATACAACATCCATACAAACAACAAAATCCTTAGCATATCTTTTAAAATCACTTAAACACTCAGGCCATTCATTCAAATCAATATGCGTCATTACACACCTCTTCAACACATCGGACACCTTTCTTTTATAGTCCTTTCATTCACCTTTTGATAGTCCACACACAGACGCAATCTTCCATCCGGCTTACAAACAGGCACAATTAATCACAATTAATCACCCCCAATTGCTCTAATTCCAAACACTGCTCCTCAATTTCATCAGCAACTGGACGTGGGAAATGCCTCGGCCGCTGATAGATTGGGGAGTCCTCATTCAGGACAATCTTGAATTCCGGGAGTTTTGCAACACCAAAATCTATATTACCCTTACTAAGGGCTCCCTTTCATTCAAATATCATTCGATACACATCCTCCCTTTGATACTCAGTCAAACATCCATCCAATTCCACCATGCTCTTCACTTCATTATGCGTCCATTCACACATCTTTTCACCTGCAACATTTACCCTGACATCTGTGCTATCATCCATACCTACCTCATTGACAGTGGAGAGGTGACCTAGTACATCTCCAACTTAGATCCCTCTCATCTGTCCTTTCACCCTGGGGTCCACCTGCACACATACAAATGGATCATTCATTCTCATCAAGCTATCAAACACACAAGCAACACGCCTTACTTTATAACACGCATCCTTTCCATCCAATATCACAGTGTTCTTACCCACATTCAAACTAACATCCTTACTCCAACTCACTCTAACAGACACCCTTTCACCCTTCACAAGCCTTACATTCTCCATAGCAGTCACCTCAATACCAGTAAACACACTCCTCAACACGCTACCATCTTTCCCTACATACAACTTATACACCCCATTTTTACCACTCTTTCTCTCAATCTGATCACTCGCAGGATGCACAACCATACGATTCATTTTCATAAAATCATAGTCCAAAATCACACCATACTCACTACTCACTTTATCAATCACAGAAAATTCACATTCATTCATCATCATACCATGCATTCAAACAGCTGACCTTATCATTCCAATCACAGGCACTCTCCTACTACCAATACCTACCAAACCAGCCTAACACTCAGACAGGAGGGCTTTCTTGCTCACCTTGTCATACACATCTTTATACAGCAAGCTCACCTTGCATCCAGAATCTATTAAAGCCAAACACTCAAATCCATTCAATATCACCTTCACACTCAGACACTCATACACTTCCTACCAGACAGCACTTTCACACTAGACAAACTTACCAACATATTACTCACACTCATGCACCCAAAGGATACTTCACCAGGTACCCTCTTACAATTCAGTTTCCCACTTCAGACTTTCCATTCACACCTTGCGCACTCAGTCTAATCCAACACATTTCACTTGAATATCCTTCCATCGAACAATAGCTACATACATTCCTTTGGTCACGACACATCCTTGCATAATGACCAGCCTTTCCACAATTACCACACGCATACTTCATACTTTCCCCACCAGTTGCTCCACCATTCAACCTCGGACAATCTTTCTTCAAATGGCCTCTTTCTTTACACTTGAAGCATTCTTTCACACTTTCCTGGCAATCCTTTATCATATGCTCCTTCTTACCACACCCAAAACATGCATCAGACGTCCTCCTTCATTCTCCCAACATATGACCCTTCCTTTCACACCTACGACATTCCACAATCTTTCTCACACCTCGGCTCCTCTCTCATATACCCATTCCCACGCTTGACATTCATCTGTCCCCTTCCATTCGACCACCCTCCATTTACCCATCCATTCTGCCGGCCCAGGAAGCTTGACATCACTCCAGCTGGTGCAACCTTTAGGGCATCCCTGTAGCTGACAAACTGCTGAGGTAGAGGAAAGCTTCTGGGCTTCTTACCCCCAACATTTACACTGTACCATCCATCCTCTCCTAGATCGCTTTCATCATCCAATCATCCAATCATCCATCTTCCAACAGTTCCAACATATCCTCCCACATCAACCGTTCATCTGTCAGTCTCACTCTCTCCTTTTTCTTTCCACTCAGCCATTCACCCACCTTTTGCGGGATCGTGTCCAGAAACTTCCTCATCAGTGGTTTACATTCATTTACATCATCATCACCATACCTCATTCTTGCCATACTCTCAAGCCTATGTGCATACATATTCACCCCTTCGTTCTTCCCCATACGCGCCTTCTCAAATTCATTCACTCCCTTATACTTCACACTCTCTTTCATTTGTTTACCTGTCCAATCATCTGCTTCTTCACTACATTGTACTTTGGCTCTCCCACACTCGTTATCACTCGAAAGAACTGCAACACTTTCCCATCCAAACAATCTCCATTCCATTCAGCGGAGTCCCTTCAGTAGGAGCAGGGGTCAGGGTCATAGGTCCTAGGGCTGGTCTAGCCCCTGTCATCATATTATATAGATCCTGCATCCATCGGTCAGTCTGATCCTGTCGACTCCCATTTCCTTCTTCATCCTATCAGTCTTTTCATTCAACCCTTTCATCTCATTCTTCATTCCCTCCATCATTCCCTCCAACATTTTACACTCTTCTTCTTTCTTTCTCAACTCCAGTCTCAATCGCACTACTTCTTCATTCAATGTTTCCGCTACAGCCATTGTTCCCAAGTTAGTAAAAAGATAGGAGGAGGGAAAAATCAATCAAACTACTTCTACCAATTTACAGATGAACTGCAATCAAATCAAATTCCTCCGGTTTCGAGATCTCAAGGTCCCTATTCGGGCGCCAAATGTAGTGGGCCGAAAGCAACACTAACCCTGTGTTGCAACTTTATCCTAGAATTTACTGACCTTGAGAACCCCGAGGAAGAATTGATACGATTTGATATACAGTCCTTTACTTTACAAAAAAAAAAATACAGTGATAATTACAGTTTATATTTACAAAAAATAAACAACGGTGCGCATTCAAAATAAATACCTTATACAAATTAAACTTCTCCAACCGAAAATAAAATAAAATATGACAGGCGCAGAGAACAAATTTCAACAACCCAAACAAGGTCCACACAACAAATCAATCGAAACAACACCCGAACGAGAAGGGGCACGGGGCTATCACTTGGCGCTGGGTGGTGGTGGTGGTGGTGGTAGTAGTAGTAGTTGTCCAATAAGAAGGGGGACGGGCTCATCAGCCAATGAAGGTAGGCAGTGCAGGTAACGCCCTCCATTTCAGGCCTGGGCTGGGCGGAGCACTCGCCTCGAGGATTCCTCTCACAGTCCACTGAAGCTTCATTCTTTGAAGACACAGGATGCAATGCTAAAAAAGAGCCAGAGAAATTTTGGTATAGTGTTTCCAAAGAAAAATCTGGGGATGGACTTAGCTATCCCTCATTGTTAAAATTAATGTTGAGCCTATTAGTATTTTATTAACGAATCAATCTTACCTAGGGTAATATCCCAATGCGTTGGACAAATAAATTTAACTTAACACTTTAAATATTTACTCTTATATTTATGTTTAAAATATTATATCTCTGAAAAGAGAGTGCAATCAGTTACTATTTGTATTCATAATAAAAAATTGGAAGGCAAATTATACCCACACTCACACAGGGGTAGGGAAAGATATATGTAAAGGGGGGTGAGAGAATGGCCCTACAGAAACACACACACACCGCTTCCCCACAAAGTGAAGACATGTATGCTCGCCAAGAAGAGGGGCGTGCATGCTTCGAAATATACTAGAACCTAGTCCTAGCCTGACAAAATTCACCGACAGTGAAATCATTTGGGGGAATCTATAGAGCAAGTAGGCATAGCGCTTCTGCTTGAGATTGGTCAGCTAGGCCTGTAGTGATGAGGTTGCCAGAGAAGAACTCAACAGCCTCATCTACAGACCTAAACTGATCAAATGAGATAGAGAATTCATCATTTCCTGAAATACAGACCACTGTGCATGCGCCAAGCACCACCAGGGTGGGCTCGGATGGCAGTGGCCCAGAAAATGATATTTGAATGGCAAAGTGATCACTACCATGGAGATCATCGACCACTCCCTAATCAAAATCCGGCTGTGCATCTAGAGAGCCCAATGATAGATTAAGGCAGGAAAATGAAGCGGTTTTCTGGCAGTAATGCGTAAACTCATCCACATTTAGGACACCCATCTCAAGCTTGTCGATCAGGTCAGCAAGGACTTGAACCCGGGGATTAATAGAGTAGTCTCCCCAGAGGTGAGAGGGTGTCTACCGTTTAGATCTCAGAGCAAGAGAAAGGGCCTCGGCAACCGTGCCACGACATGGCGGAAGTCCCCCTCATCGAAGTGAGTTGATGGTGGAATGTAGCGGGAAATAACAGTATACCTCCTATCAAGGTACAGCTGCATAGCTACTGCCTGAAAGGAGGTATCTAAAGCAAAGAGAAAAATGGAGACATTATGCCGGGTGTAAATCGCACATCCTCCCACCCGGTCCCCATCCTGTGGTGGTGGGCAGGGGGCATGCGCACATCATGGTTTCCTCTAGGCCTAACTCAGAGGAGATGCGGGGGTCCTATTCAAAGAGAAGACCCTCACAGGAATGGCTGTACACTTCCCAGAGGCAGAACCCTGGGTGCTGTTGGATGGACAATGCGCTTGCCATGCAAGTCTTTTCATCCCTCCGCCTCAAAACCTTGGGGAGGCGGTGGGCCCTTTATGCGCTAATTCTTTGAAATGGCGCCGCTGTTGCTTACTATTTTCATTTACATATATTTTATCGCAACGAAACAGGAAATTTTATAGTTTTCTCAATTAGTTTATGCACCTCTAAAAAATCTAAAAGTTTTTTGTGGTCATGCAAAATAAACTGAATTCAAATAACGAACAAGCACAACTAGAGCTCGAAGAAGCATAACTAGAGCGCAAAGAAGCTATGATGAAAGTGAAACATTTGCACAGCGGGTCCTATTTATAGCTACAGCATTGCCGGTAAAAAGCTATTATCATTTGCAGTGAAACCAAAAATATGAAAACAAAAAAAATATGAATAAAAAAATATGAACAAAAAAATAAAAGACATCAAGAAACCTTACCTAATTAAGAAAAAACTATAAACGATCAGAGGCGCAGATATTTAATAAATAATACAGAATAAAAGTTACAAACCCCCAAAACAACAACAAAAATATAATGCCGTGATTGGTCACATCTGAAGTTACCATCTGACGTCATAAGACATATATTGTAGCCTACTAACAATAGCACCTAACGTGTGCTCCTAATCTGAAGTATTACGCAATTTTTTGTACGGCGGGTAAAAATTACATCATGATGTTGAATATCATTAAGTAGATTACTATTTTGAAGAGCAATACTAAATTGGAGAGGTTTGTCATTGAATTTATCCTCTTCTTTTACAGGAGATATTAAATATTTAAATGCCAGGTCTATATTATTAGGTGGGAACCCATCCGGGTCATCCTCCATTTTGAAAGGGAGCCTACTGGTGACATAACATAATTTAATGGATGACAAAAGCCACAAGGGCTTATTAAAGGTCATCTGCATTGGTCAAAACCCACCCACAAAATGCATCCATACGGTTGTGTCAGATCATGGCATCTACAATATACAATTTAAACAATCCGCTGAATGCTACTTAAATCAATTATATTTTCTTTATGATGCGATTCAGATAGTACTTTGCTAAGATTCTTTCAACAAAAGTTTTTTGTAAAGATATTTTTTTTAATGACTAGTAGGTTTGTGTGACCACCTATTTATAAAGTAAGTACAGCAAGTAGGTACTATTAATATATAAAGACAAATTTAAATTAATTAGTGGAATAATGTTAGTTATCCAAAACTAATTACAGATCCGTCACCAACACTGATAACATAACATAACATAACATAATTTCACAGATGACAAAAGCCACAAGGGCCTATCAAAGGTCATCCGCATCCGTAAAAAACCCACCCACAAAAAGCACCATCGCCAGGGAAAGACAAAATCAAAGTCCCCCACAATATAATATAACAGATGACAAAAGCCACAAGGGCCCATCATAGGTCATGCGAGTCAAACGGCCTCTTTTTTTAAGGCACCCAAACTCCCAAGAAAACTACATCCAGAGGATTGCGTCCAGAAACAAGGGTATCACCAATCAAGGCTTGTCAAGAACTAAATCATGCAGCTATAGATATATACAAACAATATTAATATATGCAAATTTTAGGAACCATCACAACCTTCCGTCCCCATAAACTCATCCAACCTACTCTTAAATACATTTAAATTTGGACTACCTACTGCCCTCCGCGGCAATTTGTTCCAGAAGTCTACCACTCTATTGGTGAAAAAATATTTTCTTAAATCCAACCTACACCCTTGCTTTTTAATTTTCAAGTGGTGACCTCTAGTCCGATTTCCATCATCTAACTCAAAAAACTTGCTAACATCCAATTTATCTATCCCAGAAAAAATTTCAAAGAGCTCAATCATATTCCCTCTCACACACCTCCTTTTGAACGAGAACATATTTAATACCCTCAGTCGTATCTATATATTCAAGGTTCTTCAGGGAAGGAATAATCTTTGTTGCCCTCCATTGCACTGACTCAAGAAGGTTAATATCATGTCTAAAATGTGGGGACCATGCCTGTATAGAGTACTCTAGATGTGGCCTAACATAAGAGTCATAGAGTTTAAGAATAACCTCCTTACTTTTGTAACTGACATTTCTCTTAATGAAACCCAGCACTCTATTTGCCCTATTTCTTGCTTCGATACACTGCTTAGAAAACCTTAATGACTTATCTATTACTACCCCTAGATCTTTCTCATCCTCTACTGAGCTCAGCCAAGCCCATCCATTTCATAGTTAAATTCTCTTATCTTTTCCCATTTTAATAACTTTGCACTTATCAAGGTTGAAAGACATTTGCCACTTATGTGCCTAGGCTAACAATTTATTTAAATCCCCTTGCACTTTAAAATTATCATCAATATCTTTAACTACAGCTGCTAATTTGGTATCATCCGCAAAAATTGACACTTTATTATTAATTGCCTCCCCAAGATCGTTTATATAGATGACAAATAATAATGGACCGAGAATTGATCCCTGAGGAACCCTCCACTCTGACTTTACACCATTTAGCACTACCCTTTGCTTCCTGTCTTTCAGCCACTCAGCTATCCAATTTTAAACACCTCCACATATCCTATGTGGTACCTTATCAAATGCTTTACTAAAATCCAAGTAAATTACATCTACATTCTCTCCCTTATCTACTTGACTTGTTACGAACTCCAGAAAGTCTAGTAAATTAGTCAAACATGATCTACCTGATCTAAACCCATGCTGAGCATCGCTGATTAACCCCTCCCTCTCTAGATGTTGGCAAATTCCTTTTTTAACTATTTTCTCAAGATTTTTACAGACTACAGAAGTTAGGCTAACCGGTCTAAAGTTATTTGGATCCTCTTTACTACCCTTCTTGAAAATGGGGACTACATTCGCTCTCTTCCAATCATCTGATCAAACAACTAACCTTCAGCTTTTCTCTTTTTTTTATTTGTGGGGGGGTTCACTCCTCTTGGATGGAGTATGTCTTCCCACCAGACCAGTATTTTTTATTTATTCTTCATTAATTTGCGTTTTTTAAACGGAAGTGTGTTAATGATAGTGAGATCTAAGAGAGTTAGACACTACATAGTTTGCTGCAATGTACAATTGGTATAATTATGAGTTTATATTATAATTAGGTGAGCTATTGATTCTCTCTTTTCTTTCCTTTTTTATATCTTATTAATTTTTTATAATATGTAAAATCTTATTGATTTCTCTTTTGAAGGGTGAATACCTGTATAAATAAGTTTAAAGATATTTATTAATTTTGAGCTACATCTGGTTCCTGAGATAATTGAAATTGATAATTATAGTTAATAGAATAGAAACCCACACCAATCTTCAACTATGGGCCTCCTCTCCATAGGGCTTCAGAAAAGAAGTGGAACCTTGTTAGTATCCTTAATATTTGAACCAGAATATATTATTGACTGGATTTAGTCAAAGGTAACATTTATATAGGTATTTATAGACAAGTTAAATTTGTTAATCAGGTAATTAAGGTAAAATAGATTGACTGATCAAGCAGACCTTATTTATGGATATTGAGTTATTTATAGTTATTTTGATAATCAAGTTGGTGTATACTAGGTACCTATAATAGTAATATATTCATTATTCTTAAATGTTCGTATAAGCAGTTTAAGTTTTAGAATTTTGATAATTTTCTAGTAGAGGCAAGAAATTTAAGAAGTATTTTTTTATCTTTGGTATAAAAGTGCGAGCGCTGGGCATAGACGGAAAAGTAGCCAGCTGGATAGAAAAGTGGCTAAGTGGCAGACGGCAATGGGTGGTGGTGAATGGAGAGGCTTCTGAGTGGGTGCCTCAAGATTCTGTCCTGGGACCACTACTATTCATCATCTACATCAATGACATGGTTGACAAGATTTCCAAATTTGCCAACGATACCAAGCTTGTTATGAATGTTGCAAAGGATGGAAATAATGCCTGCCTGCAGGAAAATCTACCCGTGAGGGGCGCGGTGATTTGCCATCCTGTCAGGACTGTATGCACCCCTCACAGGGTGGGCTACTGCAAGGGATGATGAGCTATTGCATCCTGTAATTAAAAGAGGGTCACCATGCCCAATGATGAAGTAAAAAATCTCCCCTTAATTTCTCCAGTTCCATCGTCGGAGCCACCCTCGGCCAGCTCCAAAAGAAAAATGGAGGTCCGCCCCTCTGTGCTTGCGCAGGGGACCCTACAACCGGAGAGGAGGCTTACTCCTCTCCTATGCCTATGGATGTAGAGGACTTCCCCTCACCCCCTTCTCTGGAGGTGCTTTTGGGCACCTCCCTGTTTCCAGCAGCAGTCCCTCCTTTTCTTTCCAAGGGGACTGCCAAGAAAGCCAGCAGGCAGCCCATAGCCGACTGCTCCCCATTGAAGCGGCTCAGTAGGGCAAACCCCCTTAGGGGGAGATGGAAGCTAGGCCGCTTCGGTCGCTTCCCTCAAAGGACCTGCCGGGGTCAAGGCCTGTGCCTCCCCACACCTGACTAGTGACAATGATGCCAACGGGACCTGTGATGTCCTGGGGAAGGGGTGGAAAATGGCCAACTGGAGGCTCCCCCCTGAGATAGACATGGTCCTTGAGGCAACCCAGTCTCAGACGGTAGGGCCTTCCATAAGGGAGTAATCCGGGCTTGGGGCCAAGCACTGAACCTGAATCCAGCCATATGAAAGGTCCTCCTCAAACAACTAGGGTTTCCGAGGCAGTACAAGGAGGGGAGGGATCTCGTCTAACCAGTGCGCCTACAACTGCCAGGACCTTCTCCATTTCAGAGAAGGACCTAGCTGAGGCTGGTCCATTTGGCCTGGGGGCTAATGACGGCGGAGGTGAGAAGTGGGTTCATTCCCCGCCCTCCTCTCCAAAAAAGAGAAAGAACAAAAAAAGGACTAAAAAGACTCAGGGCTCCTCTCCATCCACGGGAGTTGTGGGAAAGGATGGGTCTGCTGCCACTTTGGTAAGCGACCAAGCCAAGATCGGCACATCCGGCCTCTCTGCCCAGCCCCCAAGTTCGGAGCCACCGACTAAGACCAAAAGTGCACAGGGGCGAGCCTCGATACATCGGGGCCCCTCATTCAGAGGTTACTTGGTGTTTTTGAGCCCGCTGGCTTCAAATGCTTCCTCGTTATTCACTCCACTGATGGTAGCATGTTGGCCAAGGGCAACATGATCCATCAGAGGAGAGCATTAGCTAGTGTAATTGGTAGAGAGCAGAAGGTGACCCATTTCTCGGACGGGAGCCTTCTGGCAAATGCGGCGGATCCCTCTGGGGCGTCCAAGATAAGTGCTCTTTGGATACTTCATGGCACCCCCGTGAGTGTGATGCCGCACTCTACCATAAACTTTGTGAAAGGAGTAGTTTATGCTAGGGAACTTGTTGACTACTCGATAGAGGACATCACCTTAGAGCTGGCCGACCATGGGGCGGTCAAGGTCGAATGTGATGAGAAAACACCCCTCCCTACACTCTTTGTCACATTCGAGTGTGGACTGTGACAAGCTCCGAGTCGGTGCATGCCAGTTGGTACCGCTACCGCATAAAGGCATTCATGACACCTCCGCAGAGATGCTATTACTGTCATCGCTTCGGCCATACAAATCGTTCATGTAGGCGTCCAAGTCCGGACACAATAAGTCTAAGTCATGTGTGGCCAAGGGTTTTGCGATGCCACCACCATGAGAGGCCAGGCTGAGGGATGTGCGGTTTACACCCAGTATGATGATGTCTCCATTCTTCCTTTCACTTTAAACCTCCTTTCAAGGAGTGGCTGTGCAGCTTCACCTGGATAGGAGGTATACTATCATTTCTGTGTACATTCCACCATCAGCTGACATCAATGCGGGGGAATTCCGCCGCATCATGGCACGGTTGCAGAGGCCCTTTCTCTTGCTTGGTGATCTGAACAGCAGACATCCTCTCTGGGGCATTTACTCAATAAATTCCAGAGGACAAGTCCTTGCTGATCTGATCGAAGAGCTTGAGATAGGTGTCCTAAATGTGGGAGAGTTTACGGATCACTGCCCGAGAACCACTTCATTTTCTTGCCTTGATCTATCCTTGTGCTCTTTAGATGCACAGCCTGATTTTGATTGGGAGGTGGTCGATGACCTACATGGTAGTTATCACTTTCCCCTTCAAATATGATTTTCAAGGCAACTGCCGCCTGAGAGCCAACCTCGGTGGTCAGTAGATGAGGCTGTTGAGTTCTTCTCTGTAGCCTTATCGTCACGGGCCTGACTACTATTCTCAGAACATCTGGCTTTTTGCACACCAACCACTCCCGTGGTGGTCAGCCGAGTGTCAGATGGCTCTCAAATAGAAGCATTATGCCTACATGCACTATAAGCGACGCCCGAACGATTTCACTGTCTGTGAATTTCGTCGGGTTAGGGCTCAGTTCCGGAATATTTTGAAGCACACCCGCCGCTCTTCTTGGCAGGCATACATGTCTTCACTTAACAGGAAGACCCCTCTAGCAGAGGTGTGGAGGCGAGTCAAAAGGATTCGGGGAAAGTTCTCGGACCCTGTCACAGAAGGCCGCCGACTGGACTTTACCTCCAGATGTGAAGAACACTTAAATGGCAGGTTTACTGTGAGTGAGTTGCATTCTTGCTTCATGCACGAACACTGCCCATGGTCTGGATGATGTCCCGTATGCCATGCTTCAATACCTGGGTGAGCGAGGGATGGCCTTTCTCTTTGATTTGTTCAACAGGATCTAGGTGGAGGGTCTCCTAGATTCCTGGTGATTCGCTACTGTGCTCGCCTTTCGCAAACCGGGGAGAGATCACTCTACTCCGGCCACTTTCTGCCCAATCTCTCTAACCTCTCATATGTCCAAGTTGATGGAGAAATTGGTCTATGTTAGATTAGCCTTTTTGATGGACAGCGGAGGACATCTGTCTTCTGCACAGTGCAGCTTCCGCAAGTTCCACTCCACATCGGATGCTCTGCTCCGACTGGAAAATGCTGTCTGCGAGGCCTTCCTTTGTAGACAGCACTACGCCACGGTGTTTTAGATCTAGAGAAGACCTATGAAACTGCATGGTGATACAGTATCATGGAGACTCTCCACACGATGAGGGTGAGGGGACACCTACCAATGTTTCTATCTGAATTTTTGCGAGATCATCAATTCCACATACAGGTAGGGGGGTGCCTCCGGACCAATGGAGCAGGAAGAGGGTGTCTCGCAAGGAAGTGTCATCAGTGTCACACTCTTTGCCCTGAGCATCAATGGCATCACCTCGGTGCTGCTGGAAGATGTTCTCACTACGCTCTATGTGGATGACCTTTTGATCTTTCTTGGTGCAGCCTAGATGCCAACTCTGGAGAAGCGACTCCAACATGCATTGAACTGCATCTCATGTTATGCCGAAGCGCACAGGTTTCGGTTTCTTTAGCCAAAACTCAGGTGGTGCACTTCTGCCGCCATCCACGGCTCCACCCCGACCCAGATTTGTTTCTTAATGGGGTATGCCTGGAAGTGGTTGAATCGCACCATTTCCTTGGTGTTGTATTTGACCGACGCCTCATCTGGGAGGCTCATATTTGCAGCCTTATGGTCTCTTGTACCCGCGCCATGGATATTTTTTGTTCCATGACATTCAGCGTTTGGGGCGCTCGACTACGGATGCGAGTTTTATGTATTTGCAGCTGAGCGATTATTGCGGAAGGTGGACTTGATCCACCACACCAGCCTTCGCCTTGCGACCAGTACATTCCGCACTTCCCTCATTGAGAGCCTACTAGTCGATATTAGGGAGATGACACTCGCTCTACGCCTTGTGCAGTACATCACTCGCCTGTACCTCTGAGCCTGGCGCCTCCCTCAGTCACCAACAGCTCTGACTGCATCTGTAGCTTATTTCAATGATGACTATGCCGCCGAGAGGCGCAGGTCATAAGCCTGTGGGTTTAGGGCCAGGAATCTCCTTCAAGAGCTAGTTATAGCTCTTGGGCCAGTGGCGCCCTGGTTCTGCTAGGACACCACCCTGGAGGGTACCATATTTGGCTATTTGTAGCCACACCTCTGCTCTCAAAGCTTTATACAGCGCCGGGAGTATTGCATTTGACCTTTTTGGAGCACACCTTGTGTCACGCTAGAACTGTGCCACGCTGCATCTGTCTTCATGTCAAGCTGGTGGCAATACACCACACGGTATGGGAGATTACGTGACGTGCCCGGTTCGGAGACCGGATTGTGATCTATAGCGACTCACAAAGCGCCCTGAGTGCTCTCGGGGTATTGGAATCTCCGCATCCACTGGTTCGCGATATCTGTGATACCACTGTTTTCGCAAGCCTGGCGGATATCAAAATTATCTTCTGCTGGGTTCCTGGACATGTAGGAATTGCAGGGAATAAGCGTACCGATGAGGGTGCCAAAGAGTCTGTGAGGACTCTGCAACTGGAATAGCGTTTTGCTCTTCCTTACACCGACTACATGGCAGGAATATGGGCAGCTCTTTGGACTGCTTGGCAAAGAAGATGTGTGATGGTTGAAGGGAACTTAAAGTTGCATGACATTGCGCCACGACTGTTCCCATGGACCTATCCCCCAATGCTTGGATGGCTTCAGGTGGCTTTCTGTCGTGTGACGCATCGCTATTTGATGTAGCATCAGATTGTGGTGACTGCATCATCTCCCAGACTGTTCGGCACATTCTTGTCAAATGTCCCAGTCTGGGTGATCTTCACGCTCGTGTGGGGGTAAACACAATGCGGGGGGCACACTACGATGTTCCTGAGTTTCATTAAATTTGGAAGGGGGGGCTGGGAGGGCACAACCCCATTATATAATCCTAATTGTTTAGAGAATAATGTCCTGACGTTTACATAGGTGAATGATTTAAATACATCATGTGACCGCCTTTAACCGTTTTGCGAATTATAATAGGGGGGGGGGGTCTGACATCAGAAATGACTGATTTGAATTTTTATTTTGTTTTTCACTTAATATCTTTTTATTATCCTCAATTGGAGTCATTTTAAATCTGTCAATATATTTTTCCCCATTTTACTATTTTTATTACCTTTTTTTATACATTTAAATCTAATTAGCTAGCTCGTTTAAAGGAAATACTTTTTTTAGCCAGTTAAGAACATAAGAAAAGAAGGAGACTGCAAAAGACCATTCATGGCCTACACTTGGTAGACATTTTATATGTAGTTCCAAATGGTATCAGTTTGCGAAGTGTGTCCGTCGTCTATTTCCGAATTATTAACTCTAGTTTCTGCTAGAGAAAATTTTTTAACCTTTTGGACGTTCATAATTTAATTAAAATTAAAAGCGATTGCAAGATTTGTGGCCGGACATTAGATGTAGTAAATATGTAGATTAGTGACTCAAACGGCGGGACGTACTATTTCGTCCATAGTTCAATCCCTAAATACGGAAGAAAAACAAAGAGTTTGGCACCTATCTTGCAAGCGCTTCTCATTGACCAAAACGGGAATTAAAGAAAGATTCCAAACTTTCCTCATCGCTATTTCTGAAGTATACCCCACCAAAATAAAGTAAGTAAACAGCATTTTTCATTTAGTTTTATATAACAAAGATGGCGTCAGCTATATTTTGAATAGGACTCAAACGCGAGAACAAAATAGGCTTTCCTCATTCGCTATTTCAGAAGTATACCCACTGCAATAAAATAAGTAAACAGCATTTTTCGTTTGGTTATTTTCAGGCATTTTTGTTTTAAAAAATGGCCTTAGTAAACAGCATTTTCTGTTTGTTTACTTTCAGGCATTTTTTTAGAACAAAAATGGCACCAGCGCATGAATATTCCGACACAGGTGACCGAAAATATTTATACAAAAAAAAATTGGTAAATATGTAGACCAGTGGCCCGGCCGATAAAAAGTACTATTTTCGTCCGTGTTCCAAAATGTTTCACGTTTTTAGAGTACATTTAAGGGGGCAGCTCGTACGGGGGTAAACACAAGGGGGGAACCACACTATGAATATCCTGAGTTTCATTAAATTGGGGGGGGGTCTGGGGGGCCCAGCCCCCCAGTATATAATCCTAATTGTTATAATGTTCTGACATTTACAGACGTGAATGCTTTAACTACATCATGTCAGCGTCTTTAATCGTTTTGCTAATTATAATATGGGCTGGGGGGGGAGGGCGGTATGACGTCAGAAATGCTTGATTTCAATTTTTTTCCCACTTAATAGCTTTTTATTATCCTCATTCGGAGTCATTTTTATTTGTCAATATATTTTTCCCCATTTTACTATTTGTATTACCTTCTTTTATACATTTAAATGTAATTGGCTAGATCATTTCAAGGAACTACTTGTTTTTTTAGCAGTTTGGGTGTCAAACATTCCCCTTTTACGCAGTTTAAAAATGATTAATCAGACGTGAAAATAGTATCTAATTGTAAACTTTGTCCGTCGTCTATTGCGGAATTATTAACCTTAGTTTCTGATAAAGATAAATTAACACCTTTTTGGATGTTCATAATTTAGTGCGAATTAAAAGCGAATGTGACATTTGTGGCTGAGCATTAGAGGTGAACCCTAACTTTGAATTTAGATGCTTGAAAATAAAATGTGATTCAAGTCAGCTAGATTTTGAATAGGATGCAGACGCGCAAAATAAATAGGCTTTCCTCTTTGCTATTTCGGAAGTATAACCACTGCAATTAGTACGGAAACAGCGTGTTTTGTTTTTTGGTTTTTTTCAGGCAATTCTGTTCAAAAAATGGACTACATAAACAACGTTTTCGGTTTGTTTACTTTCAGGCATTTTTTTAATACACAAAATGGCGGCAGCTATCATTCGAAGAAAACTCAAACAGGCATGAATATTCAAACACGGGTGAACGATAATATTTACACAAAAATAATTGGTAACACTTCAGATTCAGGACGCACGGTAGATGGCGCTGTTAGTCGGCTACAATTTTGGGCTACAGCATATCTCTTATGACGTCAGACGGTAGCGTCAGATGTGAACAATATCGGCGTAATATGATTGAAACTCAGGATCATCGCAGGGTGATCCCCCTGCAGTGATATCTCCCCCACAAGCAGTCCCCTTAAATTTACTGGGGGGGGTTTCTCCCCACCAGCTTTTTACTGGAAGAAAAACCTAACCTAATAACAACCAATTCTTACTTTTATAGGTTTCTTGATTAGTTTATGCGCCTCTAGATAATCTAAAAGTTTTTCACGATCATACAAAGCCGAATTTGAATAACAAAGAAGCACATGGAGGCACGATAACACAATAACGAAGGAAAAACATTTGCAAAACGGGTCCTATTTATAAGCTACGATGTTGCCAGGAAGAAGCTGTTATCGTTCGCAGTAAACAAAAAATATATAAACAAAACAAAAAACAATAAAATACATCAAGAAACCTTACCTAACTTAGAGAAAAACTATAAATGAGCAGAGCGCAGATATTTAATAAATAATAGACTAAAAGTTACAAATCCCCAAAACAACAAAAAAAATATAATGCAGTGATTGTCACATCTGACGCTACCGTCTGACATCATAAGAGATATGCTGTAGCCCAAAATTGTAGCCGACTAACAGCGCCATCTACCGTGCGCCATGAATCTGAAGTATTACCAAATAATTTTTTCCGGCAGGGCCACTCGTCTACATGTTTACCAATATCACTACAGCGGGGGACCACCCTGCAATGATCCTGATTTTTAATCAATTGGGGGGGTCTGTGGGGCACAGCAACCCAGTATATACTCATATACAAAAAATATAATGCCATAATTTTTCACATGTGATACTACTGTCTGACATCATAAGACATATATTGTAGCCTATAAACAGTGCCACCTACCGTGTGGACGAAACTCAAGTGTTACCAAAGTTACATCGTAATGTTGAATATCATTAAGTAAATTACTGTTTTTAAAGGCAATGCTGAATTGAAGACATTTGTCATTAAATTTATCATCTTTTACATATATTATTAAGTATTTAAATGCAAGGTTTATATTATCAGGAGGAGGCCCATCAGGGGGTAATTATGTAGAAAATGGCCGGATCCTAGGCCTAGCTTTTTGGGCTACTTTTTGTTATTACTTTTTTAGAGATGAAATCAAAGAATTTTATGGCGATTTACGTTTTTATACTGGGGGGATGTGCCCCCCAGACCCTCCCAAAGGATTGAAACTCAGGGTCATCGCAGTGTTATCCCTGCGGCGAGCCGTACCCAACAACGAGCGGTAAATATGTAGATTATCGGCGCGAACGATGGTACGTACTATTTCGTCCGTGTTCCAAAATGTTTCATGTTTTTGGACTACATTTAAGTTGACGGCTCGTGTGGGGGTAAACACAATGGGGGGACTACACTACGATGATCCTGAGTTTCATTAAATTTGGGGGGGGGTCTGGGGGGCACAGCCCCCCAGTATATAATCCTAATTGTTTATAGAATAATAATTCAAAACGGACTCAAACGCGCATGAATATTCCGACACGAGTGAACGATAATATTTACACACAAATTTTGTTTCGGCCGGGCCGCTAATCTACATATTTACCCAACGCTCAAAATAATCGCATCCGGCCATCGTCTACACAATTACCCATCGAGGTCATCCTCCCTTTCAAAAGACCTACCGGAAATCAGTAGGTCTGTATAAGCTCCCAATTATAAATAGGTGCAGCAAACCTTAATTACTACAAACATATATAGAAAGATTTAGTTAATGAAATACTAGTTATCCGGAACTAATCAGAGACGTTAACACCATCTATTCACAAGCCAAAAATCAAATTCCAGCCTTCTTTGTTTGTAAACAGTGTAAAGGTCGTTAGGCCTCTAGTTTTTCTACCGCCATCTTTCACATCAGACACATAGGCTTCACCCCTGAATGCTAAATAAGCAATAATATTTTCTTTCAAAAATGATTGATATGAAATGTCCATATCATATTTAATTCATAAAAATATTCTATTCAAAATTATACATTAAATGCTGTATAAGGCTAATTCAATTTAATTAGTCCTATAATAAAATAATAGAAGGCCTGCTTCTGTTTCGGAGATTGAACGGAAGACCTTGGAAATAAACCTACAGAAGTAAGAAGTAAGTAATATAATATGATGCGATTCAGTGACGTAGATAGGGGCTTGATATCATGAATGACATAAAAACAAATATTCCTGCAATTTTATGTGCACTCTAGCACGTCTGATAGTGTGTCAAATAAAACAATAAAATAAGTAAGACACTTTAATAGGGTATGCATAAAAATGATTAGAAAAATAAACTACGATATGTGAAACCCAGATATTACATACTAGACAAATATACTAGCCAAAATTTATATTGATACATTCCATCAGTCTAATACAGCAACAATAAAAGTAATTATTAAGACGCTTTAATACAGAATACTTATGGATGATGACCAGAAAAAAAATACAAAATGTGAAACTGAGGTATTATATTTATCAAATATTCCAATCAAAATATATAAGGATACATTTATCAGTCTGACACAGTAACAATATAAGTAGTGATAAACACAGTTTAATTCAGAATAAACATAATTTCACGGAATGCAAAAGCCACAAGGGTCTAGCAAAGGTCATCCGCATCCGTCAATACCCACCCACAAAATGCTTAAAAGATTCGCCTTTAGACACATTTTTTATTTAGCCATCATTCGAATCAATTATTTTACCTAATACTAATATTGACCTAGCAATATTTTATTTAAAAAAAGAAATACTAGTGTCGTATAACGATACTTCTGTGCTTATACTTATACAACAATCCAATCTTGCCCTCGCCATAAATACGTTGATAGAGGCGAGGCCTATATCCTTTTCGGGATTTGAGATTGAGCAGTTTCCTGTTCTTTTATCCTAAAATACAAGGGCATCACTAAATTTTTACTTTAAGTAACTTCTTATACTTTTCTTGACTAAGGCTTGAGTTAATATTTGTCGATATTTTTATAGATCTATATTTAATCGTCTTATGAACTGTTTTCGTCATTTGAAAAAGGGATGGGACACTCGTTTATAGCCCCATCCATTAGGGCCCGGGATAACTTTTTAATTTGTGCCCCCCTCACACCCCTTAGCTACGCCACTGATGCGATTCCCATCAACGATATGGCTATTGCCACCAAGACTGTGGCCTATCTATTTTTTGTGAGAACTTAGAAAAGGTAACGGAGTATTAATAAATTTAATTTCATCATAATTGCGCCCAAATGTGTATTTCTGTGTAGTTTGATGATCTGAATAACATTTTTTTCTGTGACTTTTATTGATTAGAAGGCTCTAAAATCCGGGGAATGACGGTGCTATCATCATCCCAAATTATCTAAGTCCTTCTCACCCTTTACTGCATTCAGTAAATGCCAATCCATTTCATAGCTAAATTCTCTCTTCCTGTGATAATAACTTTACATTATAAATTAAAAATTCATCCGCCACTCTTGCGCCCAGCCTAATACCTTATTTAAGTCGCTCTGTACTTTAAAGTTATATGAGGCCTCTTGAAGGTGGTCGCTAATTATGGGGAAACCTTGAAGGTAATCTTGAGGACAACATAAGAGCATTGGAAGGGGGATGCTGGTTGCCAGTAAGGATGATAAATTACCGAGTTATCGTGTAATCTTTTGGCAAGGACTCCGGTTTTGTTACAGATGCCCTAGTTGGGTTGCGTTGATTGGCTACTGCCAAACATATTGATAAGGGAGGCACTCCGACTATTGGGTGAAATTCTATGTGGGCGGTGGCATGTTGCCATGGAGACAGCTTTCCAATCTCTCTTGTATTTGTTTAATTGTGATAGGTATCCGGTTTATTCTGGATTCTGCTTTGATTACAATGTTTGCCTAAGATTGCCTCGACCAACTCTAACAGAGATAACTGTGCTTCGTTTACTGTCGTATGATATTCTCATAAAAGGCGCTAACTTTGCTTTTCTCTCTCTGTGTACTATATGTGTGTGGCGACTCTCGCGTGTTTCCTATTTTCGACGTACACACAAGTCGCTACAAGCGTCCGCCCTTAAGTCGACGGAGTCGTTTACCTGCTGCTATCGCACCTTGACCTTTACAAAATTTGGTTGTCTACATTTAATATATGTTATTTTCTCAGGCTAACAATTGTTATGGATTATTAAATGCTACCTTAATTCCTATACTAGGATTCAACCTGGATTATTACTTGCCACAGCTAATTAACATTTACAATAAGTTTGATAATATTTAGACAAAGACTCATTTATTTTATTCGCCACTTTGGATGGGAGCTGTCTACTTAACGTCTGAATATTACGAACTTCACGATATGAACCTTATATAATTTCACCTTATGTACACTTTTTATTTATATTGGCACACTGTCTTATAATTTTAGACTAATTATTATTTATTTATCACTTTGATATTCGTCTCTCAATAATATATATATATATATATATATATATATATATATATATATATATATATATATATATATATATATATATATATATATATATTGTCCTTAGCGAACTTAATCCTTCTCCCCGCTCGCGATGAGTTACGTTCCTCTTGCGGCTCCTCTGCTCTAAGCGAAGGAACCGGACCAGGGGTTTCGGTCTCCCTTCCAGTTGCGAGTTCCATTTTCCCAGTATGGTCGGGTCTAGGCTTCTTCTGGCCGGCCCAGGACACCAGAATACTTTGATCGCCGTCCCGAGAGTCCTCAATTGCCTGAGGTAATAGTGCCGGTTTCAATCGGTCAATTGGAACGGTGTCCATCCTTCCGTTCGGGAATTGTAGTGTGAACACCTTACTGCCGCGTTCGATAACCATGAAGGGGTCCGCATAAGGCGTCTCAAGAGGTCTTCGAACACGGTCTATTCGCACCCACACGTGTGATGCTTCCATCAGGCTAGGTGGTATGTACTGTTTTGGCACCGAGTGAATATTGCCCGTGGCTATTCGTCTAAAATTTATTTGGGCCATTGTCGTGGCCAAGTCCTTGACGAACTCGCATTGTTCTTTCGATGAGCTCGGTGATACCAGTGACTTCGGGCATAGGAGCGTCGTGTCAGTTACCTCTCTGAATGGGGAAAATCCCGACTCATTCGGTAGTGCGAAAATGCCTAGCAACATCACTGGGAGTGCCATCAACCAATCATGTTTTCGGGCCATTATGGCCATATTAAAAGTCTTATGGGTACTTTCCGCTATCCCGTTCGTGGAGGGGCTGTAGCTCGTGGTTCGCAGTCGATGAAAACCAACGAGGGCTGCCAATTCTTTGAACAGATCAGATTCAGATTGTGCACCTATATCGGTAATCACCTACAACGGGACACCAAACCTGGATATCCATCCTTCCAGCAGGGCAAAAGCAATCGTGGCGGCACTCATATCCGGGATAGGAATCGCTTTCACCCACCTCGATGCCGATCGATGCAAGTTAGCACGTAACGGCACTGTGAGGATCAAGCTTGTCCGGGCGGGGTACATGTCGGTAATTGTCCCACTATGTCCACGTGTATTGTCTCAAACCTTTCTGACGGTGTTTCTATTGGTAGAATTGGAGACTTCGTATGGCGCGATATTTTAGCTGTCTGGCAAGACATACATTCCTTAGCCCATGAACGCACATCCCTATCGATGTTCGGCCAAAAATATCGGGCTTTAATTAACCTCAAGTAGGCTCGAACACCTGGGTGTGATATATTGTGCAGTTGATCAAATATCGTTTTCCTGCACTCTTTCGGTACAAATGGTCTAGGAGTTCGTGCTGTATTTTCACACCATAATTGTATATCTCCATTAAAGGGGAAAGGTTTTAAATTTTTTTTTAGACTTTTTACTACGCCGTCCTGTGCTTATGCGGCTGCTAGCTCTTGAAGTCAAAGGGAGTCAATTTGCACCGACTTGACGTCCATTGACATGCAATCTGCAACTATGTTGCCTTGGCCGCGTATATATACCATGTTGTTGACATACTCTAAAATGGCGGTCCAATAACGCTGCTGTCTGTCAGTTTTTGCATTTAAAGGAGAGGAAAATGCCGATACTAATGGCTTATAGTCAGTGCACAGTTTCGTATTGCGCTTTTCTATTATGTGCTTAAAATGCGTAACAATCCAAATATGCGGCGAGAAGCTCACAATGGTAGATCAAATACACCTGCTGTGTTTCTGAGAGCTTCTTTGAAAAGAAAGTATGGGCTTCGCAACGCCGTTCACCATTTGGTGGGGAGCAGCACCAGCCGCGTATCGGAAGCAGTCCGTCACCAATTGCAGCAGTAAATTTTTCCAGGAGAGGGTGATGGAGTGTGATTGTTTCTTCTAAAGCCTTCTTTGTTGATTCGAACGCCCTCTCCTCGATTTCGCTCCACTCGATGCTCTTTGATTTGGGGTACACACGCAACAACTCAGTTAGCGGTGCTGCCTTGGCCGCAAAGTTGGGCATCATTCTTCTGTAGTATCCTAACATTCCCAAGTAACGAAGCAGACCTATAGAGTCTCTTGGCTTTGGCATTTACTTAATTTCCCTTAATAGGGGGGCAGGAGGACATATGCATTTTTACGAGATTTGATGGCCCAGGAACGTGATTTCACCTTTGGCGAACTCGCATTTTTTTCTAAGGAAATCCTGAGGCCTCTCTGTGATAATATTTCCATTACTTGTTCCAAATGGTTGAGGTGTTCCTCCAAATTATTGGAATATATTATCCATAAATCTCTGAAAGGTACTGCTCGCATTGCGAAGGCCAAATGGTAATTTTATGTATTGCCACAAACCAACTGGGGTGGTAATTGCTGTCTTCTCGATGTCAGCCAGACTCATTGGAATATGGTGATATGCCCTTTCGAGTTCCAGTCTCGAAAAGATCATTTTTCCATAAAGATGATCTGCCAGGTTTCGATCCGTGGCAACGGATATCGGTCGGCTTTGTAGTGGCATTTAGAGCTCTAAAGTCCCCAATTATCCTGTATTCACCTGAGGTCTTCTTGGGTACCAAATGTATCGGTGAGGCCCACGGTGACTTCGATGGCTTGATTACTCCCTCTTTTAAAAGGTCCTCGATCATTTCCTTTGCTACTTTCAGCTTTTCCGCCGTCAATTGCCTAGGCCGCGCAAGTGTAGGTGGGGCACTGAGGGTATCAATATTATGCGCCACTGATTGGTCCATTGATTGTACCGTTTGAGCGGGAGCTGGTCCATATAGTGCGGCATATTCTTCCAATATTTTTTACGACATGATTCGGGTACATTTTGGAGGTCTGTTGTTACCAACGCTAGAGATGGTTCCTCAGAGGTTTGAACCACTGAAGCGGGCTTGTTGTTTCGATCCAGCAGCTTATTCTGGGCGCAATCCATGATTAGATCGAAGTGTTTCAGGGAATCCATTCTCATGATTGGTGCGGTGATGTTTGCTACATAGTCCAGCTGACTGGACTATGCTGGTGAATTTTCTAGGCTTTTTACCAGTCACTAGTGTCACTGTCAGGGATTGCACACGTGCAGATCCTGTTCTTTCTAAAGTACACAAGTTCTGTGAGATTGGGTGGCCAACCTCAACTATGGGGGATCCTGGCCTTGCTCCTTATGTTCGGAGGAGGGATGAGTTATCTGTTCAGTCAGGTAAGTCTTGTGGGGCAGTAGAGTAGTTATTCGTCCTAAATTAAGGAATGCTCTATTGCATGAACTACATGCTAATCATTTGGGTGTTTCTCGCATGAAATAATTAGCTAGAGGTTACTTTTGGTGGCCTAATTTGGACAAAGACCTCGAAGAACTATGTAGGTCGTCTCCCTAGAGCTTAGCTCTACACGCTACACCTCATAAGGCAGAATTACATCTTTGTGGTTGGCCACAGCCACCATGGCACAGGTTGCATGTCGATTATGCTGGGTCAGTAGATGGGAACCATTTTCTCATCATAGTGGATACTAACTCTAAATGGTTTGATGTTTACCCTACATCAGGACCAACTGCTAGAGAAACTATTAAGTTTCTTAGACATTCTTTTGCTCAGTTTGGTTTGTCAGTTTCACTTGTTTCTGACAATGGTCCTTGTTTTACTTCTGCTGAGTTTACGGAATTTGTCACAGGCTGTGATATTCATCACACTACTACAGAAGTATATAAACCCCCTACTAATATTTTAGCTGAGAAGATGGTTCAGACCTTCAGAAAGCTCTCGGTACATCTTCCGAGCCTCTTAGGGCAACTATAGATAAGTTGCTATTTAACCATCGAGTGATACCACACTCTACTACTGGAGTTTCTCCAGCTGAGTTGATGTTTGGTCGACGCTTGAGGTCTAGATTAGATTTGATGTGGCCTACAGAACCACTATTTGCTAGAGTGGCCCATAGGCAGGAATGTCAGAAAGCTAACCACTCTAAGTGTACTAGAAACTTATCCCTGACACCATTATCTTCAGTGGTAATCAGGAATTATACTCCTGGTGGTCCTAAGTCGATACCTGTTGAGGTACAGGGGCAGACTGGTCCTTTATCTTATAGGTGTAGTGTACCCACAGGAGATGTTGTAAAAAGGCACCAAGATCGGGTTATTCCTAGAACCACAGGGGCTCCTGTGTTACAACCTGTTTCTCCTACTTCTCCAGTTCGTCCTATTTTGCCTCCTACTCTTGTCTCTGCTGTGGTAAACTCTTCACTGCATGTCATTGGTTCTCCTTTAGCTAATGTGCGCAGGTCTTTTAGAGTGAAGTAACCTGTAAATAGGCTAAATCTATAACTTTTGTTCTATGTTCTAACTAAGGGTAGAGGGATGTAATGACGTGATCTATTATTGCGGTTTACTATAGTCTTGTTGTCGCTAATTATACTAGGTGACCTCTTAAGGTCCTGTAGAAATAACCAGACAGTCCACGCCCGTCACCCCACTCTATCAAGATAACGAGCTACTTAAGAAAAAGCTATAGACACAACTCTAGCATACTGTTTCCTATCATAGCCTAAATTACGTATTACATTATTCTATTTACTAACCCCTACTAATAATTTATTGTGTCAATTACTACCACATCTTATTCTCGGTGAGTTTTCTAAATAATAATTGTTATAACCTAACTGATAATAGATACACCACAGTCTTCCCATTCCTTCAACCTCTGGCATAATGTGGATCATTTTTCCTACCATGCCCTTTATAGTAACTGGTCCTTAATTACCTTTCTGCTTCTTATATTTTTTACACATTTGTAAATCAGGCTGATTCCGCTTTATTGCCATTTCCTGGGGACCAATCCATCCATCAGCATATTATTTATTAAATAAGAATACCAGTACACTTTCTCATCCTTTTCCCCAGACTTCAAACTCTCCCTTCCTCATGCATTGCCTTGTGATTTTCATTTTTGCCAACCCATATTCAATCTTTCTTTAAGATTCTCACCCGTCTGTTTTCTGCCTCCTGTATTATATTATTTAGCTCTTCATTCCCCTCTATTTCTTCTCGTTGATCTCTTGCCTGTAGAATTTAATCTGAGTGTTCGTCTATTTGTCTCTTTATTTTTTTCCTCTCCACTCTCCCATTCCGGTCTCTATAGTTCATGCAAGGCCTACCTCATGTATCACCACTTCTCGCCCGATTACTCACTCCCAATTTGTTCTACTGCATTATTCTCCTCTTTGTTCTGCCCCTCCCATATCGCCTGTGTCAGAGTTTTCTTTCCGTCCGCTGGTTTTCCTAGTTTCGGGAGCAAAATCATGTTTGGTATTTTCGCATGAACTATCTTGTTTAATGGTGGGGCTCAGGGAGATAAACCTGAAGAATTCCCTCCAGTCATCATACGCCTAGCATTTCTTTGAAAATCTCCCGCACTACTTTCTCTTTTCACCCCTTTTATTTCCGTCTATCTACCCAAACAGCCTTTTGTCCCCTACATACACATATCTACTTACTAATTCGTAATCCTGATTTTTTTTGTTTTTCAAAATTCCGGTATTTTTAAGTCGCTAAGGATCCGGAAATATTAGCCTTAGAGCAATGATTCAAAGCGCAATCGATTCATCTTTCCAAGCTCTACCAAATTTTGAGTTGTTTGATGATATCATTTTTAGTTTTCGAAAAAATTATCATAAACAAAAAATCGTTATTTTTGTGATTTGGGGGAAAAATTTACAAAAGTAGTCACAAAATAATAATCTTTACGAAGTTTGTAAAATCCTACCACTAAAATTTAGTTTTTAGCCTTGTGTACATAATCCATATTTCAGAATTTCAACAAAATATGAGAAAACTTCGTATCCATAGCGATTTTACAATACTCCCTAAAATGCCGTTTATTTTCGTGTTTTTTCAGATCATTTCGGTTTCTGTCAGAAAAATTCCCAAGACGACTTCGATTCGTATTTCAATTCTCTCTAAGTGTGTACAAATATCATCACTCTATCTATACTAATAAGAAAGTTAGTATTTTTACCGAAACCATCCCCTTAAAAAAGTATCCACGTTAAACGCATTCAAAATATATAAAAAGTACTTACATATTAATAGATTAAATAGCCAGAGCTGAGGAGTGTGCTATTGAAATAGTCATTAAGCAAATTAAAGCAAGAATGAGGTAATGAATGCACATGCAATTAACACCAGTCGCAGTTGGCAACTAACTAAGAACTTAAGAGCCACTACCCGTCACATGCGCTGTTTCAAATGCCTACGAGACTTGTTCAAAACTTTTATAACTTCCACTCTGCGAGTACAGTGTACTTTATTTTACAGGATAAACATGACACAGGAGTCGGGTTGCCAGATATATTAAAATAAAAATCAGGACACCCTTTAAAATTTGAACACAATAACACCACCTATATCTTATGCATAACTAAAAAATAACTCAATGTTTAAAAGTGGAAAACCTATTGTACAGGGTAGGGCAGAGCAACTTGCTTATTTTAATTTGGCGCCATGAAACGATGGTTGCTCCGAGTAGGGTGGGTAGGCACATTCGAAAGGGTGGGGCGTATAGTTGTACTGTAACTCTGCGTCGCTTTGTTTAGTTAGCATCATGGAGTGGACGAAGGTGGAGCGCGCGTCAGCTCTCGAGGCATACTTTTCTACCGGTCGCTCAATCATCACCAGGCAACGTGCATTCCGTACAAATTTCAATATTGCGCCCCGTGGTCGTGTTCCTGGCCGAGAGTCGATTGTTTCATGTGTAAACAACTTCAGGGAAACTGGTGATGTGAAGAAAAAAACCCTGGGCTTCCACGTACAGCAAGGTCACCCCAAAACATTGACGCGGTAAGGCATTCTGTTTTGCACTTCCCTCAGCGCTTTGCCCGCAAACATGCAGCTGCTGTTGGGTTGTCTGATCGTTCTGTGATGCGAATCCTTCATGAAGAACTAAAATTTCATCCCTACAAATTGGCTGTGGTACAGGAAATTAATCTACGCGATTTAGTTTCTCAAGAAAATGCATGTGAGGCGCTTCTTGGCATGCCTCACGACACACTTGTTTTTTTTTCAGTGATGAGGCTCACTTCCATTATTTGGGATCTGTAAATAAGCAGAACATGCGCTATTGGAGCCCTGATAACCCCAGATAACTTAATCAGCGTCCCCTACATTCACAACGTGTAACTGTTTGGTGTGCATTATCGCGAGTTGGAATAATTGGTCCATGGTTTAGTGAAGAAAACGAACGGGCAGTTTCGGTGACTTCTGACCGTTATTTCCACATGATTCAGGAGTTTTTCCTGCCAACACTCAACCAGGTGGATGTGGGAGATGTGTGGATCTAGCAGGACGGTGCTACGGCACAAACAGCGCGTGTGTCAATGACTGTTTTGCGGCAACACTTCCCAGGACGCCTCATCTCTTTGCGGGGTGATCTGCAGTGGCCAGCACGGTCGCTTGATTTAGCACCCTGCGACTATTTTTTATGGGGCTATCTAAAATCACTTGTTTACAACTATCGTACTAGGACCCTGGCTCACCTGAAGAACAACATTCGTCAAGCTATCGCCAACATACCCGTCGATATGCTGGAAAGAGTTGAACGAAACTTCCGAGTTCGATTAACGCAGTGTATTGAGTATAATGGACGCCATTTGCCTGATATCGTCTTTAAAACTGAGCAAACATAAAATGTAAATGTTGTTCTTGATGCTGTTCAAAGAATTAAATATATATGTGCATTACTTTTGTTTTAATTGAATTTCTAATTAAGCAAGTTGCTCTGCCCCACCCTGCACAATAGAAAATTAAATATAAAAATAGAAGATAATTAGTATATTTTAATCTAATCACCTTTTTAGTTATATTTCGTTGATGATGATTCCTTTAATAAAGTTTTATCTACTACATTTTTTAAAAACTCTGTACAGTTCAAATCAAAGCTCCATTTACATCGTAAAATCGCTTCTACGGTGGTTACATCTATGGAGGGGGGGGGGGGGGAGTTAGTTTGTGTTTTGAATGTTTTGCGATGTGGATGATGAGAGGATCACCTTGATATATTTATATTCCACATCGTTTTGTTATCCTCTTTGCTATTGTGCTCCCCATAAGATTGTTACGAAACATTGATCGTTAAACTGGATTTGGGTGATACGATAACGTTCCAAGAAATTATTACCCGATTCCAAAAGGTAATGGATGAATATTTTTACCTGGGCGATGAATAGAAATTCGGATGTGATTTTGCCTTCGAGAAAAATGGTAATGAAAACAAGAAGACTGCAGTTGTATTTATTTAGTGGCATTGAGGAGGAGTTCGAATTAGATTGATTATTGACTTCACGGGCTTATCTTTGGTGATGTTTAAATGCAACTGTCTTAATGTTCATGCTTTGGTACGATGAATGAATAAGACTCGTCTTGATGTAAGATCAGTTGCGTAAATGCTATCTCCTAATGCGGAGTAAAATGACTTGATTGGTATGACCCGAGCGATATGTGAAATTGCTCCTCGAAATGATTTATCTCGAATGAATTGTCTTGAATGAATGACCTCTCTCCTCCTCGATTTGCTCGTTTTATACTTGGACACATACTTGCATATATATATATATATATATATATATATATATATATATATATATATATATATATATATATATATATATATATATATATATATATATATATATATATATGCAATACTTTTGAAAACCTTTTCTCTCGTGAGAAAATATACTGAAACGGTGGAATTTGGTCAAACACTTCGTTTTCATCTTCCTTAACAGAATAGAAATATAATATTGTGATTGTAGTTTGATGCTCACCGAATGTCGTTATGATCGAGTTAACTCATTTTAAGGATCCCTTTTGTAACCACAAGATAATTAGTCTCATTTCCAGTTTAAATTTTCACCGCGACTTTGGTCTTTTCGTGAAATCAAAAATTGGGAATGATTCTAAAATATCCTGTTTCATTTGAGTTTCTTTTTGTTTCGTTTCGCACACAAATTTTTTACATTGACTGAGTGTACACATTACTACTTCATAAGTTTGTGTGTACACATATTGTGTGCACCACACATCTAACTTATTTCCTTCTTTAGTTCACTGTGAATTCATTAAAGTGAAGACCCGTTCAACATTCGATTTATGAGAAGGCATGCTGAATAGGTACTGAAAGAGTTAATAATTCTCAATATTGCTCTTTAACTTTTATTTCAGTAAACACAAAAGACCATCTTTCATGACACAATTTGCTTTCCCACTCCTCACGATCATTTTGAAACTTTTGATCAACAGCTTTGTTAAGGATTGTCCACTGCTCGAAGAGAGCATTATCATCAATTTTAATTTCTTTAGATTTTAGAGTTATGCATGTTGCTTCCAACTGCGACTAGGCTGGTAGATTATTTAGCAGCATCCATGCAAAACAGTGAAACTCTTGCAGAACTGAAATCTATTTTATGGGATATTGATAACACATAACATAGTACTTGTCTACATCTAGTCTAAAATTAGCTTCAAGTTCACGGGAAATGTCGCTTATTTTAAGTACAGCATTGACACAGGGTGGTATGAATTTTTCGTTATGTCTTGTTTGGATGCACTCAGCAAGATCCTTCAAGCATGAAAGTACTTCAATTACGCTATTTGGTCTTTTTCAATTTTCATTATCTTATTGCTAAGAACATATTGAAGGCTGTGTATAAGATTTAAATAGGCTTCACTTAATGGGCCATTAAAAAAGTGGAAGAGAACTTAGGAGGCTTTTCATCTGAGTTAAAATATGATTTTAGTACTTCAAATAAGCTAAGAATTCGCTCAACTGCATTTGTTAAAGAGAACCAACGGGTTTTTGAATGTGTAAGAACTGATGAATATTGAGCTCTAAGAAACACACAAACTCTTTTAATCGTTCAGTTTTAACAGAATAAATACTGAAGTAAGAGAACAACTTCATGACAATGACTTCAATATCAACAAAGAGTGTCAGCTGCTGTTTGTGCACCATTGGGAATAAAGTGAGCTGGACACCCAACTCCTTCCATAGAATTATTTATGCATTCTTTTAACTTTGTGTAGACATTACTTTGACCTTTACACATGCGCCCTCCAAAGTGTCTGTTCATATTATCACTACCGAATGCAACACATTTTTTTCTTATCGATTCCTAAATCAGTAATAGATTTTTCGGAAAAGTTTGCGATTGTTTCTGATGTCTCATTGGGGAGAGATTCTACTTTTAAAAGCTTTACCTGCAAACCCTTTTTACCCGTAAAATAGTAAACCATTAAGGCGAATATTTTTTCTGCATTGTGTTTACTTGCATCAGCAGATATTCCATAAAATGGACACCTTTTTTAGATCATTGACTAACTCAGCAATTGGCAGTGCAGCTAATACATTTTTAAGAAGAGCAGTAGCTTTTGTTCTTGCACTTGAAATTTTTTTACCAATTTTCGAATCGGAAAATATTTGAGGCAATAATTTATTTAAGCAGTCATTAGAGTTAAAGGACTAATGATGATATGTAGTATGGAAAGCAAATGTAACTTCAGCTGCATTTACCGCATCATCTTCATTTTAATTTTTCTTAATTAAGAAATTTGTTATTTTGTAACTTTCTTTGACAGATGTAGAGCTCAAACATCTCTTATGTTTAATTATTTCTAAATGTTTTTTTATCGGTTTGCCCACCATTTTCAATACAAAATGAACAACTACACAATGCAAAATATGCTTCATAAACAGTTTTACCTCTTTTAATAAAGCTCCATTGCTTGCAAATTAAAAAGAAATATTAGTAAAATACACTTCAACAGGGAAAGCTGTTCCTCAGGGGCTGATGAGCTGCAGCCCTCCCTGTCTCAGCCTTGCCAGGCAGATGATAGATAAGTGGTTAATTCATCTTATTAATTAATTTTATACAAATAAATAATATTATACTTTTATATTCCATTCAGTATTTTTTTTCATTTTTGAACACAAAATACTAGCAGATTTATAAATTAATTCAACTTTACAATAAAAACACTTTTTCCAGGGTTGGCAACACGCCAACCCGTTGCGAGCTGCAACTAGTACAGCCCGATTCCCCGGGATAACAGTGTATCCGCCCTCAGTGTTAGTGAAACAAATATATAACAATAGTGCATTACGTCCGTGATTCGTGAATACTAGCCAGTTTTAGCACAATCCGTGACGACCGAAGTTTAGTTTCAGTGTTCTGGTTACTTCAATACTACATAACATGATAAATGTTCCTCATAGCTTTGGCAACGCATACATTTTAAAGTATGAGGTACAAAACGTAACGTTTGTGATTTAAATAAGGCTGCCTATTGTACGACCACATTAGTAGTAGTCCTACTGTAATTGGCCTACTGTCTTACAGAATAATATGATATAAAACCCGTTTCTTGATCGGGTCACAATAGATATTAGGTCTGAGTCGGACGACTCAACACTCCTCCAAGGAATTAAGAAATTAACTCACCTAGTACAGTATTTTTCCTCTACATGATGGTATATTCCATTTCCTGTGCAATTTCTTAATTTCACTGTTATGATTTTTTCTCTGTATTAGCCTATATCAGTCCGACCAGCCGACACTGCGTGAGCACTGAGCTGTCACTACTCGTGAGGCCAGTGCTCTGGGGGGGGGGCTAACCTAGTCTAACTTAACATAACCTAACCCAACCTAACCTAGCCTAACTAACCTAACCTGATAATTATAATACAGAAACAAATCATAATGAAATTAAGAATTTGCACAGGAAATGGAATATACCATCATGTAGAGAAAATACTGTATTAGGTGAGTTAATTCCCTGGATTAACAAATACTCTAAAATCAGAATAACTTAGCTTCGGTTGTGGCTTATAGGTAATCTGTTTCTCGCTTGGCTTATCGGTAATTTATATATTTTCTTATCCATAGGTTGACCAAGAACAATCATGGCAGGTTCAAGCTGTCAAGTTAATTATTTGCAAGGCATAAACTTTACTTGTCTGACACTGAGTGAAAAAATTGACATTAAAACAAAAAGAAGACCTACATCAGTGCTGTCCCTTGAACAAAATGCCAAGAACAGGAATCTAGAATAACACAAGCAAATTTAACTTGGATGTTTATGAAAAATATGACTGGCTCTGTGGATGTGAAGAGGCTAATGCTTGGTTTTGCTTCCCTTGCCTCTTATTTGGTGGGGACCTAACCTGGACGAAGAGTGGCATGAGAAACCTGAGGCATTTATAAGAGAAAATAGTTAAACATGAAAAATCAGCCAAACACTTACATAATGTGGTTAGTCTTTCGTTACTGGGCAGTGTAAACATTGCTATTGAAATGAGCTCCGCATACAGACTCTTAGTTGCAAAGAACAATGAACAAGTGAGAAAAAACAGAGCTGTTCTTCCAAAACTTGTGGATTGTGTAAAGTTCTGTGGCAAGTTTGAACTCCCACTCAGAGGACACGATGAAGGGCCTACTTCCAAGAATCCTAAAGTATTTCGTAGAAGAGTAGAGTTTGCCTGTGAACTGGATTCTAGCTTAAATGCTCATTTAAAGACTGCAACAGTATCCAGAGGAACATCTAAAACTATACAGAATGAAATCTTGGAATCAACACTAGAAATATGCCGAAACATGATTAAAGTAGAAGCAAAAACCACAAGTTTTGTAGCAATGATGTGTGATGAAACAACAGACATTTATGACAAAACACAGATGGTAATTGTTTTTTAAGATATGAAATAGATGGAAAACCTGTTGAGAGATTCTGGGGATTTTTAACCCTCTCAGCTTGACCTCAGAAGACCTATCAAGTGTGCTATTTTAAGAGCTACAGGCATTAATTGGTGATTTTCCTCATAACCTTATCGCTCAGACTTACGATGGTGCAGCTGCATTAAGTGGAGCTAAAAGTGATGTTCAAGTTGAAATAAAAGAAGTACGATATAGTCATGCTCACTTTGTACATTGCTATGCACACCAACTGAACTTGATTTTAGAAAAGGCAGCATCCCCAAATTCTAAAGTTAGAGTCTTGTTCAACAGTTTGTCAGGAATACCAGCTTTCTTTTCTAACTCTCCACAAATAATGGCCACATTAGAGAGTGCCGCAGATTCCCACAGAATTCCTCGGCTTTCGACAATACGCTGGAACTTCAAAAGCAGAACTGTAAATGCTGTGTATGAAATGAAAGATATAATCATTAAATGTTGCAGGAAACTGGAGTCATCTAACTCAAAGGTCACTGGTTTAGCAGCAGCTGGTATAAAGAAAATGTTAAAGGATCCCGAATTCCATTTTTGGCTGATATATTTCTCTAACGTAATGCCCCATGTAGATATTTTGTTTTCACAGCTTCAATCCAGAAATATTGATGCAGTTAAAGCTAATGCTGCATTGAATGCTTTCAATTCCGCAGTTCAAAGGATAAGAGTTGCATGTGATGAGTGTGATACAGAGATGCAAGAGCTACCTGAAGCAAAAATAAGAAAACCTGAATTGCCTGAGACAGGTAGAACAACAACTGCAAAGGAGGTGTGTGATGTAATTATTATGCAGTGTAGAGAGATATTTGGCTTCACTAACCATCTAGAAGCAAGCAAGTTACTTCTAGTGAACAACTTTCCTACATATTCCATTAATTTCCCTAATAATGAGCTTGTACAGACAGTTGAAGCTTACCCAATGCTTGTAAAAGAAAAATTAAAAACTGAAGTTACAGTGCTATACACCAGAGAAGATTTGTGGAAGTCATAAAACCTCACAGATCTACTCAAGAAAATAAATGATAATAATTTACAGTCAGCATTTTCAGAAACTGTCAAGTTATTGAAAGTTCTAATAACAACTCCAATGACAATAGCCGAAGCAGAAAGGTGCTTTTCAACTTTGAAAAGGATTAAAACTTTCCTGTGTAGCACTATGGCTACTGAAAGACTGTCTGTTTTAGCAATGTCATCAATTGAAAGTGCAATGGTAACGGAATCAAAGAACTTCAATGAAGCTGTTATAAATAATTTCGTTACAAGTAAAAGCAGACGCATGAATTTTGTTTCCAAGGAAGATAACTAACTAGCCTACATCTGTATATAATACCCTTTTCCTTGCTGCCGCTAGTACGAGTCTACCCTCCTCCCCCATCTCCCTAAGCCACACTACTTATTTAAGAACCTGAAATACATGATTTGACTGCTGTACTGCTGTGTTGTACACTGATGACTGCTGTGGATAATTAAATGCAAAATAAGTAAGTATAGTACTATAGTTTTATTATTTTTAACATTATATTGTAATTTAAAATTGTTATGCAGTCCCTCCCCCACTTTTTTATCACGAGTCGCCGCTGCTGAAGGAAACAGCCAAGTCCCACCCACACCAAATACCGAAACATTATATTCATGCAGAAGGGAAAATATAGAATTAATCTTATTTACTATTGAGTTTACGTTAACATAAGCTATGTACAGAGAGTAATAGCAGTTAATTATTTTCAAGCAGTCACCGGGAAGTTTAAAACATGATCATTACCGTTACCGGTAGCTGCAGGTCCCGGAGGAGCCTGGGGAGGAACAGCAGTAGGTTGATCGTGGGTAGTTAGTGAGAGAACAGAAGGGTCCCTGTCATGTAAATCACATACTGGACCCGAAGCTGCTTCAGAACCTTTAGTAATAATGGTATTTGTTGTTAGATGACTATCTAGTGGCAAAATTTCGTCTATGTAATAGTTCCTGCTTTTTTCTGTAGATTAAGTCTGTATGTATAAATATGTCCTTAAATTTAGTGTCCTTTTGTGTTTTGACCTTGGTAAGCAGTAACTACCTATCAGGATTTAGTAGCCCATCTCTGAATATACCCCTAGTTTGGTCAATGGTAAATATATCGTTTAGCGTTTATTCTTTATTGAGCAAATGTCGAGAGATATCTTTGAATTTGTTAGAGACAGTTTCATGGGTTGCATTAGGAAGGCCCCTTATTATGAGGGGGTTTTGCCTGCGCTCCCGATCCCTCATTTCTCTCATCTTCTCTCGCATAGCCACATTTTGCGCTCCATCATCAATAAGAGATGATAGGCCAGCAGAAGCACCTTCAGTAGTGGAGGATTCTGCAGGAGCAGACTGAGACATAGTACCAGATGTAATTAAGTTACTCACAGACCTCTGAAGAGTCTCCATAGTAAGCGATTTTACACTTGTATACAGTGCAAGTACCACTGGTTGAACGTACCTCCATTTGCAGTTTCAGAGCGAGAGCTAGAACCGCTGTGGGTTCTTATTCGACAATGAAGTCATACAAACCAGATTCCTTCACCCTCCAGCCTAATGATATCTGCAATGGACCTTTCCTGAAATCTCAAGCTCATAGCCACAGGGTGAAACCAGCTATTGCATGTGTCACTAAAAATAGTCTAAACATAATTTTATTAATAAGTGAAGTTATTTGATGAGAGCAGTCAATGATGTATCGAGTTCTTCAGGATTGTTTAATTCATTTTGGCGTTGCTGGAGACCAAATTTGTGATGATATCTTGACTGAAATTGTTCCATTTCTGTTCAATGTGGACCTACAACTGCCCACAATTGGATCGCTTCTGTTGATCAACCGCCCGCTTCATTATCGCCCACAAATTCTTTATTTGGTTCAAATCAGGCGAATTCCAAGGTCAAGGTCCCAAAGTTTCCATGTTATTTCCAGCTCAGAACTTTGTTATTGTTTTGCTCCGTGATAAGGGGCGCCATCATGATGGAAAATACAGTTATCAATTGGTCATAAACTGTTTGGAAAAGGGACTTATGAAGCACCTTTTGCTACTTTTATTTTGGTTTAGCTCAAATAGTGTAAGTTTGGTCTTCACCTACTATCTACGTACATGTTACCGTGGCCTACAAAGAAAATAATTGATATAATAATAATTAGCGATAAGTTATTGGGCTCTTCGAAGACAAACCTTTACAGAGCTCCTTCAATCAACTTTGAAATAATTGTGTTCATGGCACAAAGGGCGGGTGATGAGTGTATCTAAGGAGGCAGATGATTCCACAGTCTCGAAGCAAATGCAGACAAATCACGATCACGGAAATGACTAAAATTAGCAATCATTTTATGTCCAGAGCGATCTTAAGGAAGCCGTGCCTGTAAAAAGAGATAATGATTACATCCAATTTGTAAATTTTGCATTTATACAATAACTGGGTTGCATTAGACGATTTATTAAGGTTTGGAGAAGTTATGAAAGAGAGAAAAAGGGAATCCAAATTGGGGTTAAAACCAGGTCCACGAAGCGCCAGGTCACGAGATCTCGAGAGCAGAAGGCCACAACATTCCGCAAGATTCGACGTTTTCACGTCACAGTTTTGACAAAATTCAAAGAATCAATGATGCCATCCATCACGAGACATTTGGACGTAGTTATACTACATTTTGTTTCTCATTTGATGAAATGAAGTATTCCATATAAATTCTTACTTTAACTTTAATATTATTATTTTTTTTTATTTGCTTTGGTTACTTTCTATTTTCGTCAGGTTTGCTGTCAAGTAAAATTCCCCTCAATAAAAAAACTACTTATTTATGATTGTCTTTATAACCAATTTATTAAGTAACTCATGTAATAAATTTTGCTATTTTGGATGGCAATAAATGATTTTAGGCCGGTGTAAAATGGAGATTTTTTTTGAGGGGAGGAACTGAAGCACTAACAATTTTACCCAAGATCTCTCTGGCCATAAGATGATTGCTAATTTTAGTCATTTCCGTGATCGTGATTTGTCTGCATTTGCTTCGAGACTGTGGAATCATCTGCCTCCTTAGATACACTCATCACCCCCCCTTTGTCCCATGAACACAATTATTTCAAAGTTGATTGAAGGAGCTCTGTAAAGGTTTGTCTTCGAAGAGCCCAATAACTTATCGCTAATTATTATTATATCAATTATTTTCTTTGTAGGCCACGGTAACATGTACGTAGATAGTAGGTGAAGACCAAACCTACACTATTTGAGCTAAACCAAAATAAAAGAAGCAGTCGCTATCACTAAGCTAAACAACCATATAATGGCGTGAATAGATTCTGAATAATAAGGGCAAATGTACCCCATGCGTACATTATAAGCTAAGCTCTCAGTATTTTTGTATTTATAACAATGGACTGCATCAAAAATGCAACATAAATGACAATATCATTTTTCAGACCAATTTTGCGTGCTGAACACTGTGGTAGTATTCGTTGTGCTCCTGAGATTCTAGTTTTTGTGTTGCACAGCATGTGTTATAGAGCTAGGCTGTATGAATTATTACTGTGAAATGTCCGCGTGTGATCATTGACTGTGTCTTATGTTTATTTATTTTGTTGCAGATTAACTGAAGGATGCGGCAGACTTGCAAGAACCATCCTGACTTGTTCTGCTACATATGCGGAAAGTACACACCCTCAAAACAGAAGCGCACTATCACATCTTCAGTAAAACGACTGTATCGTGCCTACTTTGCCATTGAACTAGGAGATCAGGACAAGCCATTGGCTCCTCACTTTGCCTGTGTGAACTGTATTTCTGGGTTCAGCCATTGGATTAAAGGGAAACGTAAGTCAATGCCATTTGGTATACCAATGGTTTGGCGGGAACCGAAAAATCACCATGATGACTGCTATTTCTGTATGGTGAAACCGCTGGGGAGGAATGCTAAAAGCATGAAACACATTAAATATCCAAACATTCCATCAGCTATGCGACCTGTTCCACAGAGTGATGACGTCCCAGTACCAATATGTCCTGAGAATGTGCACCGTAGCAGTTCTAGTAACTCTTCAAGTAGTGACCGTGAAGATGTAGATATGGATGAAAAGTTTAACCCTACCGGAATCCGTGGGAAAAGCCATCAGTTGTTTGAAAAAAGTGAGCTAGATGACCTTGTTCGAGATCTTGGGCCGTCAAAAGAATCTGCACAATTGCTAGGCTCAAAGTTAGCAGAGAAAAATCTTTTGGGAAGCAGCACAAACTAGGCATGGTATAGCCATCGAGAGCAGGAATTTATGCGGTACTTTACTAAGACAGATGACATAGTGTATTGCCATCATGTTTCAGGTCTTGTGGGACACATGGGCAAGGAATATCATCCTGAAGAAGCAGGCTCTTCATTGACTCCTCTACAAGGAGTCTGAAAGCCGTGCTACTTTCTAATGGCAAAAAAGTAGCATCATTACCCATTGCGCATTCCGTCACCCTGAAAGAAACCTACGCTACCATGTCACTTCTTCTTAACAGCATACAATATCAGGATCACAACTGGCTTCTTTGTGGTGACCTGAAGGTCCTAAGTATTTTGTTAGGGCTGCAGGGAGGCAAAACAAAACATCCATGCTTTTTATGCTTGTGGGACAGCCGTGTAGATTCCGTACACTACTGACAAGTGCAATGGCCACAACGGACGGAATTTGTACCTGGCCGCCATAACGTCAAAGCACTACCAATTGTACCAGCGAAGAGAGTGCTTCTACCTCCACTTCACATAAAACTGGGATTGATGAAGAACTTTGTAAAAGCACTTCCGAAAGATAGATAAGGGTTTAACTACCTGTCCCACAAATTCCCTTCTGTAAGTGATGCTAAAATGAAAGCCGACATATTTGTTGAACCACAGATTCGTGAGCTTCTTTTAGATACCGGCTTTACTGAAGCATTAACACCTCATGAAAGAAGTGCTTGGAATAGTTTTAAGTCAGTTGTAACAGGCTTCTTGGGGAACACAAAAGCCGATGACTACAAGGAAAGAGTTGGGAACATGTTTCAAGCATATGAGACGGCTGGCGTACGGATGAGCATAAAAATGCATTTCCTCCATAGCCATCTTGACTACTTTCCTGCCAACTTGGGTGACTTCAGTGAGGAACAGTGAGGAGAAAGTCTCGAACGCGTGCCTTTGAGGAAGAATAGCTGGCCTCAACATTCAAATACAATGGTGATTTTCGTAAGCAGATATGTACATGCCTGTATGTGTGCAACGTATATTTATCATGATTTGGTTTCTTTTCAATAAAATAAAATGGCCTGTCAACCTCTGTTTGCCTTTACTTACCTATATAAATTTACAGGAATTTTATAGACCTGGCTCAGGCGCATTTCTGCACGATAAACCTGAATAATTTAGTGTCGGTTATTACAAAAAAAATGAGAACTTCCCTGAAAAAATGGGTATGATTTCTGGATTCAGCATGCAAAACTCTAATGGGAAATGGTAATGACGTCTTTGTTGCAAGGAATTTTGGGGGGTATGCAGCCCAGTGTAATATAGTCCAATATCACCTGAATAAATAAATTAATTCTAAAAATAAAATAAATATTAATACGTAAAAAAAAAGCATAGCTGAAATAATAAAATTTGTTTAAACAATACATTTAATATTAGTTTGTTACAATTAAATTTTAGTGGTAACTAAGGAAAATATCAGTAAATTCCTCAAAAAGAAGAGGAACGCTATCAGTAAATTCCTCTTATTAGCATCTCCGAATTTCCTCAATACTGGTGTAAAAAGAAGAGGAACGGTGCACAGGTTCTAAGCTGTGCTACGGTGTAAAATAGGCCTCATTAAAAAAAGTGTTTAAATTACCTAACTTGAACTTAATTACTTAAATTTAATTTAATATTTCAATGATTCCATTGCATTGGTTAATTATCAATGAGGTAGAAATATCTAAAGGCATAAATAACGACAGACTCACAAAACTCGTGTCACTCAGGCTGTGAGTTGCCCCATGGAAAAATAAAAACTAATTCCATTCGCGTTTACTTTTATTTATCGCCCCTTCTATAAGACAATGGCGTACATATGTACACCAAGTAAAGGGAAACAATCATAAATACAGTACCGTTCGTAAAAGATCATATCGTCTGTATTTTTCTCCATATATCACTTTCGCGTTTAAAATCTTATGTTAATAATAATAACAACATTAAGATAATATCACTGGCGTATCTAGAAATTGAAGGCCCAGAGGCATTATCTCCTTTGCGGACCCCCAACATACGAATGTTTGATCTCATGAATGACATGAAAAAAACGATTCCTGCAATATTTTGGTATGTCTGATAGCGTGTGAAATAAAAACAAAAATAAGTAAGACACTTTAATAGAGAATACTTATGTAGGATTAATAATAATAATGTTATTTATGTAGCTCCTTTATCATCAGTGACTGAGGTGACATTGTTTCAGAGGCACTGATTTAATGTAGAAACAGGCACAATTCTAACTCCAAGTAGCCACAATATAAGTTAATAAAAAATGGTTTTCTAACCTCTTTTTAAAGATATCAACCGAGGAAGCATTCTTTATATAAAATGGCAATTCTACTTAAGAGCAATATAAGAAAAAGCTTTATAACAGCAGGAGTTGCCCCTCTCTACCGGAGGAACAGTCAGATAAGTAGGATCGTCTTAAGCCCTAAGGGTCATATTACAGTTTGAAGAATAATTGACAAGTAGTTCACAAATGTAGGAAGGTTCTCCAAATTTAAGAGCCTCGTATGTTAGTAAACAAATCTTGAATTTGATGCGTGCCAATATAGGCAACTAATGCAAATCAAACAAATATAAAGAAGTACTGGTACCAGGTTGCAGATTAAACACCAATCTAGAAGATGTATTGATGAGTGACTGTAATCTTTTAATTCTCTCTTTGGTAGATTAACAAATAATGAATTACAATAATCAATGTGAGAGAACACAAAGGTACGCAACAAAATAATAGTGGTTTTCTGATCAAGGTATTTAGTAAGCATTGAAATTCTCCTCAGATGGTAATTGCAAACCTTAATTATATGATTAAAATGGCTACTGAATGAAAGTTTGCAATCGAAGATAATGTGAAACCGAGATATTCCATAGTGAACAAATAGACTCTTCAAAGTTCATAGTGATCCATTCCTTCAGTCTGATTCAACACTAAAACTAATTACACTGTACAACAAATTTCAATCTTAAAAAATAAAACATCTATCTCATTTACATTTTCTTATGAATTCGAATTTGATAACAAACATTTCCCATCACTTAACATTTGTTTGTAAATTCCGATTTCCACGATACCATAAATGTATTTCGCTCCCTAAGTCAGATTGAATGTTTCCATTGTAATTCATTCATGAATATGTAATGAATCAACCGTTTGTTAGCATTATAAAATGTATTAACTTACATTTTAGTATTTATTTCTTCATTTGTAAGACGTCTCAGCTGTGTCACGGTTCAGGATCCAGCAGAAGTCAGCCAGCATAGCGGGGCTCCATTTTCCCTTATACCTGTTTTCCATTGACGCTCTATTTTGATAGAACTTCTCTCAATGGCAATTGATGCGCTCGATGGTTTTGTTCAATTTCTTTTTTAAATATTCGTCTCCACGACCGGGCAGCCGAAAACGATAGCCAAGCAGGAAGTATAAAATTTAAGAAAATAATCGGGGACTTTGCCCCCGGATACGCTTATGGTAATGTAAAAACACACAAAAATGTCAACCCTCTAAGACCCATAATAACCCAAATCCCTACTCCAACTCATGAACTTAGTAAGTTCCTAAATCAGAGCATCACCCCTTTTGTGCTTACCATATTTAGTCTGAAATCTTCTGCAGAGTTTATTGATTTAACCCGGGCGTCTACCACCCCTACAAGTATCATAGCCTCCATGGACGTTGAATCCTTATTTACAAATGTTCCTTTTTTCGAAACATTAGACCTAATCCTAGAAAGTGTATACAACCAAAGGAATCGCCCACCTATTAGCATACCGAGAGATGCCTTGAGAGAACTCCTCTTGATCTGCACTACGGAAGCCTCCTCATATGGAACAGGAGGCGATCTGTACATTCAAACTGACAGCCTTGCAATGGGTTCTTCCCTTTGAGTACTCTTCGCAAACTTTTGCATGGGAAGCGTGAGGGACGAGTCTGTCCAATGTTGCCAAAACCACATATTTACTGCAAATATATAAGCGACATAAACATAACTATACAAACAGAGGAAGAAATTCAGGGATTACTAAGGGCATTCAAGAACTGCTCCTCACTTAACTACACCATAGAAAATAGCCAAAATAACCGACTTCCGTTTTAAGATACCCTAACCGATTAAATTACGACCAAAGTTTACATCAAAAACACAAATCCAGGTCTTTGCATGAATGTCCCGATCGTTGTAAAAAAAAAAATGCACTAAATTCCTCAATCAACTGTGCTTTCATCCATTGCTCAACATGGAAAGAAATACATGAAGAGCTCAAGCGTACTTCACAAGTATTCTTGAATTACGGGTTTACAAACGGCGACATACACACCGCAATACGTAAGAAGATGGTATACGTCATCAACAGACAGCACCAATCACAAGACGAAAGAAACACCACTAAACTGTAATACCAGAACAACATGAGCACAGCGTACAAAATGGATGAAAGAGCAATGAAGAGAATCATAAGGCGAGGAGTAAAACCACTCAAAAGAAAACAATGTATCACTCATAATTTACTACAATAATTAATGCACATGCACCTAAGTCATTTAATATATGAATATACTTGCAAAATGGGAGATTGTAAGCTCCTACCTCATTCATATATCGGAATGACAGAAACAAAGTTAACACGAAGAACGAGTTACCATTTAAACAATGGTGCCCCTAAAATACACACATTGAAAAAACATGGACGACAACTGGATCCGGAAGTCACTCGAAGATAATACCCAAACCCTATCATATGCTCCAAACCGCCGACAGCTACTTAAATTAGAATCCTTATAAATATATAAAGATAAAACAGCCCAAACTAAATACGCAAACAAACATACAATTCTCTTCTGCCTTCCTCATGTCCCTGCACCCCTAATAATGTTTACCCTATGTTTACCCTAGCAGATCTCCCCGTTCGTTTGTACATTCGTTATAATGAATTGATATATAAACCAGTTTTCTCTTTTCACTTACATTTTTATTTTAATCTCTGAAGATGGTGCAAGTGTATCGAAACGCGTAAGATAAATAGTGTTTTAATAAAGAAATCTTTTCTTATTCCGTTTCTAAGTTTATTAGCCGACCTTTAATGAATTTCGGAAAGTTATCCACGAGCTCAACACAGACATCGAAAGATGTGAAAAGAAAATCACGAATACGAAATTAGCCGTCGCTTTCAACAAAACTTGTTACGATGAATATATATATATATATATATATATATATATATATATATATATATATATATATATATATATATATATATATATATACCACGGAAGGAAACTGAATAAAAGGCGGATAGACGAAAGTACTAACTACATCCGCCTTTTATTCAGTTTCCTTCCGTGGTACATATTCATATTTATGGTTATCACGCGCTAACTTTCGTGATATTTCCCATATATATATATATATATATATATATATATATATATATATATATATATATATATATATATAATATATATATTATATATATTATATATATATATATATATATATATATATATATATATATATATATATATATATATATATATATATATATATATATATATATATATTACGATGAATATATATATATATATATATATATATATATATGTATATATATATATATATATATATATATATATATATATATATATATATATATATATATATATATATACCACGGAAGGAAACTGAATAAAAGGCGGATAGACGAAAGTACTAACTACATCCGCCTTTTATTCAGTTTCCTTCCGTGGTACATATTCATATTTATGGTTATCACGCGCTAACTTTCGTGATATTTCCCATATATATATATATATATATATATATATAATATATATATATATATATATATATATATATATATATATTTAAGGTATTCCTTATATATAGGGTAAAAATTTAGACTTGTTTTTCTGCCAACCCTCAGTTTTGTTCGTTTTCTCATTAATATCATTGCTGCAGAATCTTTTTTGGATCAAGTGATATTTAGAGGTTGCGCATCAATCATAAATTTATACCAAATAATCCATATTTTCTGTTGTAATCGATCAATCATGATCTATTAGTTATAGCTTTTAAACTATTTACAAATTCTATAATCATATGTTTTACGTGGCAATAATTATTATGAGATAATAAAGTAATTTCAAGATTTGACAGTAATTTTTTTCCTCTTGGCAAATTAATTAAAATTCTATTAACTGTTTTATTATCTGTGTTACCAGGGTACGGGACGTGGACTCAACTTTCATGGACCCCACCAACCTCTTTCCCCAATCTCCACCCTTTAGAAAAAGGTTTGGATGTGATTTTTTAATTTACTGTTGTCCTCGCAGTGTAGGTTTACGGCAATCTGTTCTGCAACAACCTGGAGGAGGAATTGTAGTTGGTCCTCATCTTTGGTTAGGTATCTTTTGTACTCTTGGATAAGGGCCACACCTCGCTCTACATTGTCATTAGTTACTTTAATTCCTTGAACTATGCTCTTTGCTCTTTTATAGTCATCTTTTGTGCTCCACATGTCTGGGGGTTGACAAAGATATCCAGTTGGAAATTCATTTTATTGAAGAATGACATAGTTCCTTTTGTTGTGAAGTCTTCCAATCCAAAATTAGTGATTGTCTCAAGTCTGATTTCTGCTTTTTTTTCAATTGCAGACCTCTCATTCATAGCTTTTACTATCAAACTTTTTGTAGTGGATGGAACACGAATATCGAACAGGCTAATTGCAACAAGTTCTTCTGACAAATACCATAAGTGTGAGCTAAATTTCTCCAGTGTGGCCTTTGAGATTTGTTCGTCAATATTGCAGTAATCATGCAGTGCTTTGAGAAGCTCTAAGTCATTTCGAGGAGCTGATAATGGTATTGAGGCCTCGATCCAATACTTGACAAAAACAGTCGATACAAAAAAAGACATCTTACGCAAGCTCTGTTCCTCTTTTTGAGTTAGCTTGAATTGCCCCCTGAACATCCATATTTTCAGTGAGTATATTTCCTTTGACATCCACCTTGCATGGTACATTGCTCCAGGGCGATTAAAATGAACTCCTCTTGGGGGAGTGCCACCAAGGAAAATCAGATCTTTCATTTCTTCCATTGACTTTTCTGCCCACAAAATTAAGTCAGATTTAGAATTTAAAATTATTAGGGCAACATCTTCATGATCAGCACCAGATTCAAATTTATCTTTAACAATTGAATCCCAATTTGCCTGAAAACGTTTAAACAGCATCTCATCTGGACCTTTTGTTGAATTAGTCAGTTTTTTAAACGCAGCTTTGGCTACCAATTTCAACACATGATGTCTGCAGGCAAATTACAGGAGGTTCTTTTCTAACATTTTTCTATATGCGTACATGCGCCATTAATACGACCTGTGTTGGATGCTGTTGTTATCAAATACCATGGAAACTACTTAAGCAACCAGATGCCAGTCTTTTAATTCATCGACAACTGCCTTTGCTTGTTCTTTTCCAGTGCCATTTGGGATTTTTTGAACTCTGAGGAGTTGGCTAACTCCCTTGCCTGAAACAAGGATGGGAAGGCGATCAACATGTTTATGAGATATCAAGTCTTACATTAGCTTGCGATCTCAATGTACACTTAGTGGAATGTCACTGGAAAATTCAGCTTTTAATTTTAAAGCGAGGTTTTTCTTTTCTAACTGCCTCTGACGCTGGATGGAGGAACGATTAATAATTAAATGTTCAATATTCTGCCCAAAAGCTTTAGAAGCCTCAACGAGTAATGAAGTTGCCTTGCGGTCTGATACTTTTGCCCTCTTCAGAGCTGCAGCGAGCGATGGCGTTATAATATTCTTAGTTGTCCTTTTACGTTTAGAAGGTCCAGTGGTGGCTTTAGCAATAGCCTTTAAGTCCTTTTCATTGTCAGAAAGCCAGGCGGTGGCTACTGTATACTCAAAATCACTCACACTTCTTCATTGCTACTTCCTGTACTGGATAACTCCATTTTAACAGTCTGTAAAGTAGTTGCTGCTGCCCGATCAGATCTAAGTTTCCTTTCTCCTTTTAGTTTCTTTCGTTTCGCTGCTCTTTTTTCTTTGATAGCTAAAGAAACATCAATTGAACCTAAAGTTCCTCTCTTGCCTGGTTCTCTTTGAGCAATAAGAAAATCTCGTCTTCTGTATTTTGTATGGTTGATAAGGCATCTGCAGGAGCAATATCAAACAAATCTTTTAAACTCTTCTCAAAACTCTCTTCTTTCTGTACTTGGCAAGATGATCTAAGTTTCCTTCCCTCTTTCAACTGCTGATATTTTGCATATAATTTCTGAACTTTAGCAATAGAATGATCTTTTCTTATGATTGGGATGCGTGCATTTTCCCCAAACTCTGTCACTTTGTTCACTACTACATTTGCACTAGAGCCAATAGTTAGCTTCTGATCTTGATGGTAGTGGAGGAGGTTGCTCAGCACTTTCCCTTTTGGTGGAAGCTTGGATCCTGTTAGCTCTTCTCTAGCACTAACAATAAATATGTCACTTCTTCTTTTTGGTGCCATGAGGACACTTTCAAAGTAAAGAACACACTAAACTAATATCTTATATGATGCTAATAAGAGTCAATTCTTAGAGTTCAAGAAGCAAGTAGCTGATTTACTCAGAGGTAGAGGTCAGAACAACACACATCCTACCTCACACAGTACACAGCACACACTGAGATGTGAGAGGAGTACTTAAGGTAAAGTGTAATGACTACTCGGCATCATTGCAAATCAACCATCACTGAGTACCAGTGTTACCGATGGTAAATATTGATGGGGTAAGGTCTGCACAGACCCTCAAGTTTCTTTTCGGGTTTATTGGGACTGCAAATAAACATAAATAGGTCTGTATCAAAGTAGCTAGATGATTCTGAAAGAAAAATGCCGACTTTGTAAAAATTGTAAAAAATGTAGAAAATTCAGTGTCAATGTGCAACCTCTAAATATTTCTCGAATTTTCTCTCATTTTGTAATATATATTAGGCTTATGGGAGCACAGTTTACCAATAACAATTTTTAAGGACCACCCTAATATATATATATATATATATATATATATATATATATATATATATATATATATATATATATATATATATATATATATATATATAGCAGGAATATGAAGACTCAGGTGATTACAATAATCATTTATTGGCCGGACGTTTCGGACCTTTACTAGGACTATCTTCAGCGACTGTGTCGACTAATGAGAAGGGGAAGGAACATTAATCGATAACAGTTAAAAGAATGCATTAAATAATGGATAAAAAAGCGGATGAAGACAAGTTAATTAATAAAATTGACAATTATTAAAATTAAAGTAAAAACACTAATAACAATATATATAATTAATTAATACTACCCAGTGTGTTTATAAAAAATAATAGAAAGTGAAGTTATAACAAAAACTGACTTGAATATCACTTATTGAAAGTTACTGGAGTAAACAATAAAATAACCTATTATATTAAATTGTAAAAAACAACAAAAAAAAACAGAAGACAAATCAGAATGAATTAAACAAAGTGACTAACTTTTATAGTGGGAGTTGAGAAATCAACTAACTAAAGATATAAAACTACTAAAGAAATTTGTTCGGTTGGCTAGTTAATCTATTGAAGTGTTAGTTGATTATATAGTGAATAGTTTAATTGAGGATGAGTAATTATTTAGCTTTGGATTTATTTTATTGATATACAGTGACTCTAAGATTTTCAAATCGAGAGAAGTTAAGGCTGAAGATAATAGGACTGGTGTTCTCATTTCTAAACCTGAAGCCTCTTCCATCAGGCAACATTCTGAGTATCACCATCATCCTCTTAATTCTAATTCATTTACCATATTATCTTTAGCCTTAACTTCTCTCGATTTGAAAATCTTAGAGTACCTGTACATTAATAAAATAAATCCAAACCTAAATAATTACTCATCCTGTATTAAATTATTCATTATATAACCATCCAACACGTCAATAGATTAACTAGCCAACCGACCAAACTCGTTAGTAGTTTTTATATCTTTAGTTAGTTGATTTCAAAACTCCTACGATAAAGGTTTAGTCCCTCTGTTTATATCATTCTTATTTGTTTTCGCGTTTTTTTGTTGTTTTTTGTCTATAATTTATAATAGGTTATTTTATTGTTTACTCCAGTTACCTTTAATATTTGATATTCAAGTCAGTTTATGTTATAAATTCACTTGTTTCTATTATTTTTTAAAATTACACTAGATCGTATTAATTAATTCTATATTTGTTATTCGTGTTTTTACTGTAATCTCAATAATTGTCAATTTTATTATTTTAACTTGTCTTCACACCAGGGACAACATCCACCTCATCACCATCCTGTGCACCCTGCAGGACCTGGCAGCTCAGGGCAGGCGTGTCCGGCTCCACTGGATTCCTGGTCACGTTGGCTTGCGCGGCAACGAGGCTGCCAAGCGAGCCACCGACGGCCCCACCATCACTTGGACCGTGCGCACCAGCCTGCAACAGCTCAAGGTGCAGGCCAAACGCAGAGTCGCCCACCAGTAGCACCAAGAATGGGAAGCAACTAAGCGGCAAGCGGCGTGGTATGCTGCAGCCACACAACGCATGGCAGGGAGGTGCGAACACTGCGGCGGCCGCTCCCGGGTCCCACTGATGCACTACCTCCTCTCCTGCCCAGCCACCGCCCGCCTCAGGCCAGAGCGAGCGCCAGCCCCTCCTCCTGTAAGAGGCGCCCTACTGAGGGCGCGAGAGGCAAGAGCTGCCCAGGTGGTCCGTTACACCCCAACAAACGAGGTGCTGAGAACAGCACCCCTTCCGCGCTTATCGCCGCCCGCGCCCAGCTGGGCGACGGATGGTGAGGACCGCCGCTACCCACTTGCACCAGACAAGACACGCGTGGGACGCTCCGCCGCGTCTTACTGTACGCCAACACTGGCGGGCTCCCCGCTTTGTGTAATGCGTACGCTTATATTATGTCTATTTATATATTATTATATCATATTATTATTGTATTTGTATTATATCATGTATAAATGTACGTTATTGCATAATAAACTTATACAAACAAACTTGTCTTCATCTGCTTTTTAGCCATTATATAATGCATTCTTTCAACTGTTATCGTTAATATTCCTTACCCTTTTACAAGTATATATATATATATATATATATATATATATATATATATATATATATATATATATATATATATATATATATATATATATATATGAGAAACTCACAAAGTAGCAGGTGAGTACAAATAGATCAGATGCAAGTGGTCGTTAGAGTCTTGCGGAAACACACACGTGCATACAAAGATATCAGAGTTGACCACCCGAATAAATAGAGGATCGCGCACATGCAGGGTATGGTCATCCGCAAACAGGAGACTGCAAGGCAAGTTGAGCAAATACAGGCTTTGGCCAGAGAATTTTTTACAGAGAGCTGACGTCAAGCGATTCCCTACAATAAATATAAATCTATTGATAAACATGTAGGCTTATCTGGTACACAAGGGATGTAATGAACCATAACTAAACCAATTGGTCCTCCTCCAGACCTGTCAAGGTAAGCCTCTCGTAGACGAAATATATTTATATAGAGACAGACAGACAGATAGATACACTCTCATGGAAAGGCAATTCAGCAGTCAGGATTCGTAATTCCATATTCTGAGAATCATTATTCATTAACTCAGTCCATTCCCTTAGTAGCGTCGTGGACCCCTTTTATTTGCCTAAGTCCTGTCTCCTTAGACTCAATAGCTCGCATAAAACAGAAAGACTACACGTTAACCGCTAAGAACTCGTCACGTATCTGCTTGCCCCTTCAGTAAGCTAATTTGTGAATAAAAACTATATTTTGGGGGCTGTGTCCTTTCGAAGTCCTTAATTACCCTGATTACCGAGACACCTTCGGTAAGCCCAGTCTAAAGCACAACCCTCGTGAGAAATTATAAGTTGTCAGAATCAAATTCGAGGGAGGCATAAAGTATGACATCACTGCCTAAAGTCTTCGTGACCCATCGAGTGCAATAGCAGCGAGGACTCTCCAATACACGCCCTTGTGATTACTGACCACGTACCCATAAACCGGTAATTTAAGACCACTTTAAGCTTAATTTTGATGGCAAATTAGATGTCTTCTCAAATGGGAGGCCAACTCCGTCCTGAAATGATCGAGCGAAAGCAAAGTCAGCGACCGAATATTACGAGAAAATTTCCAGCGACTGCTTCGTATTATAGCAACAAAGATCCGTTATTGCGGCCCCACACAAAACAAATAGGCTATTATTTGTTTGTTTTTTATCAATTTTCTTGGCATTTTCAAGAATGTTTTTTTAAAGATCCATTCTAGGTCCTATATTTTCCTTAAGTGTTTCAAATGGACTAGATGACTAACTTCACCGAGTTGGAGTCAGTTTAGGGAAACACTATCCAACAATTTTGTCAAGCATTAAAGTTCGCTTAGTTCAACTGATGAAAAATGACGACAAACTTCTGATGATTGAAAAAATATTACATTTTGAAATTTCACGAACAGCTTGGAAAGAAAAATAGCCTCTTGTACAGTTTCTCTAATCTTTGTTTGTATTCCATTAAGATCGCTCCCCATAACAACAGCACCGTTTTTCAAATTGCCTATTTGACCTAGTTGACTTATAGGGACATCAGAAATCGCTCCTGCCCTTCTATCATTGTTGGCGTTATTGAATTTTATAAATCGTTCACAAATCTCTCCATGTTTACTAACATAACGAATAACGGTAGAGAGTTGATAAAAAACGCTGGCATCAGATGATTCATCTAATAAAATCATTTTTTATTCCTTATAACACAACTGCACTAATAGATTGAATTGCGTCATTTTGTTTCGCAGATCCTGTTTGCTTAAAACTAAACGCAATTTTTAAATGGTAAAATTTGAACCTCTTCATTGATTCCTCTCATACAAAATGCATATGGAATAGTTACCCCTATTTTTATCGTTTTCTGTATTGCGGCCGCGAAATGCTCATTCTGGCCCACCTAAAAAGCAGGCTATCCTAATCAAACGACTCAAAATTTCTCGATTCTTATTAATATCTTCGTCGTATCTGGAAATGTCAACTGAGTTTTGCTTGTTAATAATTATTAAATTAATTCTTTCTCACTTTCCATTTTTTTTTTTAAGATCATCAAATAAATTTATGAGGACGACGCTACTTGCGAGTATGTTTTGGGGACGCAGTGGGTTGCCAATTCAAAAAAACACCGTTTTGCTCATTTAAAAGCACTAAATATTTTTAAAAGCACCAATAAAAGCACTAGTGGAGAATCTAATAATTAACTATAAGTATATAAAAATATGTCTTAAAACTTTAATGAATAAAATGATATGAACAAATAGTTACCTTGTTTTTAATCAATAATGATTGGCAAGTCAACTTCTTTTGATGTTGAAGCTTCTGGATCACTCTCCCTGGCTAATTTATAGCAATCCAAGGACCAATCTTCTTCACTAATTCTATTGGGAGTGTGTAACTATAGCAGCATTTTTGATTATCGTTTAAGTCCATATTTTATATTTAAAATCGCCCTTACAGTGTTTAAGCTTAACCGATTTCGCTCAGTCGATTTAATAAAGTTCATATGACTAAATAATCTTTCCACATCAGCATTTGCATGTGGCATGGTGAGAATTGTCAAAGCTAATGTTGACAATTTTTCAAATGGATTTGCCCCAGTCGAATCTCTATACGATGATACCTCAATCCAAATGGCAACTGTATCTGTGACTTGTGTCCACTGTATTGTTTGCAAATTTCTCCATTGGAAATCAATTTGTGTCAGAATCTCTGGATCGTCATTAAAATGCTTTGCAAGGTCTATAATTCTTGGTTTAATTGGTTTGAGGCATTCTGTTACACTGAAATAACTCGTTGCTTTTAAAAGACTAAAATTACCAGGAAGACGCTGCCAAATTTGTTCTAAAACCTTTACAAGAAAATTTATGAATCTTCTCTTATTTCCCTCTCTTCTTGTTCAGTAAAATCACATTCCGAGATTTCTTTTTCAAATTGATAACCAGGATATGGTTTTGGATCGAGATAATCTTGTACTGAATATTTTTCATTTAATTTCTTTCCTGGAATTAGAATAATTGAACCTTGTACATCGATGAGATGTTGAAGATTATTTAATAATTTCGTTGGGTCTTGTGTTTCTGCTTCAAATTTTTCATTCACTCTTTGAACTTCGGAAAGAACGTGCTTTAGAAAGATGAGATAAACATAGTTTTTCTTATCACAAAACATCAAATGAAGCATTTCGACAGAATAGCAACGAACTTTTTCCTTGCAATTTGAAAATGAGTTTTTAATTCTATCCACTGATCCCAAATTCTGACAACTGAAGATTCAATTGACATCCATCTTGTTGTACTAGGCTGAACAAGCTTCAATGGCTGATTTCCATCATTTATTGTTGCAAACAATTTTTTTATATTTTGATTGGCGAACTGAAGAATATGAAAACCAGCTGTAAGTTTCTTTTAATAAAAAATCCAGATTTCTTGGCAAATGTTCACTTGCAGCATGTGACACAGCAAGTTGGAGGGAATGACAAATACATTTTATGAGTATAAGATGAGGAATCTCTCTTTTTAATATCATATAAACACCATTGTTTACGCCTGTTATGACTGAAGCATTGTCTGTGCCTATTACAATTAGATTTTGCAAACTAAGATTATGCTTTTCTAAGCATTCTTTTAATGCATTGCTCATTGCCTTAGCATTACACTGATCTAATTGAACTAAATCCAAATAAGTTACGATAATTTTTTTTTTAATTCTGAATAATATCTAATAACAATTCCTAGTAATTTGGTAACAGAAATGTCATTAGAACTTTACTTGGCAGTTCCTAAATCATTTTGTAACTCTTCTTTAAAATGCGGACCAAGAATTTTAGTAATAATATTTGTGCATTTTGATCGTTTAAGCCTGTTTTTTTTTTTGTTTCGCATCACCAAAGCACTCATTACATAACGCAGTTAAGTGATCTACAGTTTGTAGAGAACAATGTTCAGCAGTTAAATCAGTACTAAGCCTAACAGTTGCAAATGTTAGCATTGTTTGTCTTTGACAACTGAAAAGTGCTTCAGCCTTTATGTGTTTATTAGTGTTACTATGTCGGTCTATGTCACTTAATCTAGCATGAAGAACACATTTGCAATAATTACAAAATGATTTCGTATCGTCATCTTTCACTCTTTTTAAAGAGGTTTTGCATTTTGGATTTGACATCCATTCTCCTCTAAAATGCTGTGAATATTTTTTACTCATCTGGAAGGCTAAAAAATAATTAATTTTATATAAACACTTATTGTCCTATTTCACACATGTTACTAATAAATAAATCATTAAGTTAGCCTATTTAGTTCTCTTTTTTTATCACAAAACAACTTCAGTTCATAAATAGCGAAAGCAAACTAAATACTAATGCGCAAAGCTGCAAATGCGTTAAACTAATCAACTGCTGAGTCATCGCGAACAGATTACAGCCATTTTTCCAAATCCGTTCATTAAATATTTAACTCTCACCTTTTGAATTTCAGCGAGAATAAGAAATATGCACTATGTGCTTAAAATCTCGTCTCGCTAGTGATTATTTAATTCTCCTATATATTTATCATATTAAATTTTAAAAGAGTTTACAATTGTATTATTCCATATTAGCGAGTATATATATATATATATATATATATATATATATATATATATATATATATATATATATATATATATATATATATATATATATATATATATATATATATATATATATATATATATATATATATATATATATATATATATATATATATATATATATATATATATATATATATATATATATATATATATATATATATATATATATATATATATATATATATATATATATATATATATATATATATATATATATATATATATAATCAGTGTGTGTCATTTCCCAAATAATTATTTTTTAAAATTAAAGTTTGCATTAACTGATATTAAAAGGCACTAAAAAATGGTACAAAGCACTAAAATTACGCGGGCGCGCTAAACTATAATTTTGGGCACTGAAAGTACCGAAAAAGTACTAAGTTGGCAACTTGCGCAGTGTTGTAGCTCTAAATCCGGAGGGGGGCAGAGGAAGAGGAAAGGCCTATTTCCAACTTCTGACCTTTGCCTTTCACAGGAATTGAAATTCGAGGCAAATACTGGGGTAAAAACACGTTTTAGCCATAACAAATGTTTTTGCACCCATATTTTTATTCACGTAATTGTGGCAGCGGGGTCCGTCTTGGCAGTCCTAGGACGGGTGCCATTTTACCCCTTTCTAGAACGCGTAGGTATATACGATGAATTGAAAACTATTCGAAACTTTATTTTACTAATTATAAATGTATATGATATAAATTGATGTTCTTTATTTTATTTGCAACGAGTTCGAGAAGTTCAATACGTGGCCAGGGAAGGGGTCAAACATTTTATCTTCCCGCCAAATTTGAATGACCCCCCCACCCCCCTGCACACTTGAGGCAAATCAATGATACAAGTTCATAACTTGTCTTGTCAGAAAATACGGCCTCGAATTGTCGGGTGCTTAGAAATAATTATAATATTCCTATTTAAATGAAATGGAATCGAATTCAGTTCACATTAGGGTCCCTTTCAATTTTAGGGGGAGTATTTGTGCAGCCATGAGACGTTTCATTCCGTTTATACCGAGTTAAAGGTTTATTGCCTCTTTCTTACAGCGAATCAGCGGCTGCCTACGACCTCGGAACTTCTGGATCAACTGTCTTCATTCGCTGCTCAAGATCTAATCGGTGTTGTTTAGATCTAAATGGTGGTAGAGCGAGTCAAACTAGAAGCTAGATTTAAATAGAAGTCAAAATTATTCCACCAATTGGTGCATTTTTGAGAGACGAGCGAACGCCATGCCGTTACATGTTCGTAACATGTCTCCTTTATGTCGACCCTTACCTACGTCAACTCGAGTTTGGTATCCCCAAGGTACGGGAAATTCCTTTGGCCTTAACTATGACCAGTAAGAGACATTCGAGTCCCTGGGAAAGAAAATTGGATTTGATTTCTCGGTCCTTGTATCTGAGCCGATTTGTGCCTCCCTCGGCTGTTCGCATTGCGGCTGCCCAGTACTCCACCATGATGATTCAGCTCCCATTAGGGGCAGTGGGTTCGCACTAGTGCCACGCATCTACACCCATCCTAAAGTTGGGTAGCCTCTTGGTTCTGAGGAGCGCCCCAAGTAGTTTCCTCTCTGAGCTCTTCATGCTTTGTATCTTTCACAAATTTTGCCTTCGGAATCCCAACATAAAAGTTCAAATAAAAAGATAAATATTAATAATAAAGAATAAATTGAGGAACAAGAGAACAGTGAGGTCCCAGTGTAAAGGGAGGGATTCGTCTATTACACCCTTGCGCATTTGAATGTCCGCCCCCTGGGTAGCTGTACCCTTCACGCCACGGCTGCTGTGAACTAGTGAAATAAAATGCCCCCGATCTTCTACCAATCTTGGTGGGGGATGCCCTCGTTGGTTTTTCTTTATATTTTATCAACAAAATCCGGTTCTCCTTCGTGTCTCTATTACACAGGCCTGCGTTTGAATGTTTTTTTATGTTCCCCAGGATTTCTTTGTGGTTTCTTAATGAATCCAACCTCCTGAGCTCAAAAATGAATGTATATTTGTTCAATCAGGTCAGATTTTCTCAGTACAGCATACACCATTTTCATTGAGATTACCTCATTTTTTTCTGAATTTAAAAAAAACAAACTTTCTCTATCTAATAATGCATTATTACTGTTATATCATATAAACAGGAATACACGTATGTAAACTATAATTCTTTTAATAAACAAAAAATAAAAGAATGCAACATAATAAAGAAAATAATTATAATTTCGAAGGACAGACGCCCTTGACGATTTTCGTTTGTGCCTGTCATCTGGTGCATCACGCTTCAAACACCAACAGTAGTCAGCAAGCATGTTTCCGTTCCATTTACACTGGTACCTGGATTCCATTGTTTTTATGTCCTGGTGGAATCTTTGCCCCTGTTCTTTACTGTAATCCCCGTAGTTGTCGGGAAAATAATCCAGATGGGACTGTAAAAAGTGTATCTTTATAGACATTCGAGCTCCCAAATGCTTGAGACTTGTTAAGAGCTGATTGACCAGGGCAACATATTCTTCTAGGCTTCTTTTATTGCCTAGAAAATTGTTAACTAGAGCTTTGAAAGCTTTCCAGGCATCTTGTTCTATGTCTTTCATTGATGCATCAAATTGCTGATCAAGTTCCTGATTTGAAGTCCATCAAATTTTTGAAGAAGAAATTTAAAAGCTTGGCCTACTTTATTAAGGGTTTTGACATAATTTTTTATTATGCCAAGCTTTATATGCAGTGGAGGGAGGAGTATTTTTTGAGGAGGCACTAAAGGTTCAGCTATCACATTGTTTGATCTAATTCTAAATGCTTCTCGTGGAGGCCAAACCTTCTTCTCATAGTGCATACTATCTGCACGACTGTCCCATAAACATAGGAAACAGGGATGCTTCGTGTAGCCTGTTTGCGTCCCAAGCGTAAGAGACACTACCTGAAAAAAATTTAGCACGGTATGTAAATTCAGTGTAATATTTATAAAAACAAATTCAAAGTAATATTTCTTAAAACAATAAGAATATGAATATGTACTGAAAAATCCTGTATGCCGATGCATTAAATCATCGTATTGGAACTAATTGGATATATGTACATCTTATTTTGAGTTTATTGAGTTGTGTTGTATACCTTCTCAATTAGGATAAGTTCCCCATTAACCCAATAGGATGCATTAACCTATAGGGACACACTTCAACAAAAAATATAACTCAAAAATGCCTCATGATTTCCAGATTTGCATTCTTGTAAAATGTAAGTTGACCAAAAGGTGTATACAAGTATTAACAATTAAAAATGAAAATGTCCATATCAAAAAGCTTAAAAATGCCAAGTGTAAAATGATCTTACCTTTAAGTCACCACATATCTTCCACTTATAGCTAGAGTAATTTATTGCATCCAGCAATTTTTTCATATTTTCATAACTTCCAGTAAGTTGGATTGAATGGCCTATAGGAACGGAAGTTATCTTGTTACCAATATTCAGTAACACAGCTTTTGAACTTCTACTGGAGGAATCTATGAACAGTCTCCATTCTAATGGGTTGTAGGGAATTCCAAGGGCCTCAACAAGTCCTTTAATATTGGCGCAGTATACTAAAGAGCTGGAAGAATGCTGTAAAAAATAGCTTCGAAACTCTTGTTCTCTATTTCTGTACCCCCCTAAATGTTGTTTCTTAAGCAAGAAGATTACTTTCACGAAGTCGAGAGCCAAGAAGTTGTGCATTCGCCTTTGAAACCCCCAGATCCCTGGTCAGGTCATTTAACTGAACTTGAGTGAATGGTCTTGCGACCATATCATGTGTGGAAACCTGATAAGACTCAGATGTGTCATAATCTTGGTCAACTTCCATATTAATCTCTTCATGTACCTCTATATGTTCAGGGGGGGGAAGGTATAGGAATTCCTGGGCCATGGGGCAGGGGTTTGATGGCAGAAGGAACATCCGGATATGCCACACTATGTTTATTCTTCTTATTTATACCTGTGGAAAATATAATTGCATATTACATAAAGGAATTGATTTGGAGTTGCAGATAGTACATAAATGTTTAGTAAAGGATATGTTCATGCTGCAGTGAACTATGTTAGTTTTTAATTTTATGCTAAGTCTTTGCATAATAATGACATTTTCAGGAGCCAGTATAATACAGAAAGCTTAAATACTTGATACAATGCTCACCTTTAAGATTTGTCATGCAAAAATAGCAGTCCGTAGTGTGGTCCTTGCCATCTCTCCACACCATGGGAACACCAAAAGAGAGGGACTTCTGTTCGCCCTGACTCCAGCGTCTTAAACTTATGTAGCATCCCTTGCAGCAGATATGTGGTGCAAAACTTTTATCTTGATCTCTTAGCCTTACTCCAAAATATGCATGATACAAAGATTTAATTACAGGAGGGATTGTACTTTGCTGCTCGGGAAAAGTCACTTTGCCGCAAACATAGCAAAATCTGTCGGAGCTATTCTTACATTTTCTGTTCATTTTTAGCTCAACCACTATTATTATTATTTTTATTATTATAATACTAAGCAATTTTTAACCTGCAAAATATAAACCTATTTGCATAATTACTTAAAATGTACACAAAATTTACTGCGAATAGAGCAGTGCAAAAACTATTGAAATTTGATGTAATATAGGAGATGTATAAACTATAAAATTATTATCACCCCCTGTATCGCAAAAACTGGAGGTGATAGAGGAAAACGGATGACAGATTCGGATTTAGGAGGTCAATTTTATTAAGAAACACTATAGAAAACCTAAGGTACATTTTTGACGCAGACCAGTGTTATTCCCGCATCTGTCTCTCTCTCAAAACTAGTAGACTCCTTAATATTAGGAGAATATTTGCCTCTGTCCGTTCCAGGCCGGAAAGTCCCAATTGTTCCCATCCTAGAAATGGCTCTAACGGTTTCTGATCCTTGGCCTCCCTCCGTCAGTACCCGGAAGAGCTGCACGTCCCCCCGGCCTGAGTAGCAATTCGGGAGGCCCCGTCGTAACAGGGTTGACTTGAACTCCCTGATGAGGCCTGGGAAAGCTGTTGGGGTGTTTTCGCTTCGCTTCTACTTTACTTTATCATTATTATTAGGATTATTATTGTTATTATAATTATTATTTAGTATTATTTTTCTATTATTATGATTTGTTATGATATTAGTATTATCATCATTAATATGTATTTTAATACTTAATAATAATTGATATAAATTATTCTGAGTAAGTTATTAATCATCATCATCGTCATCGTCATCATCATCATCATCATCATCATCATCATCATCATAATCACTAACTTTATAATTTAAGAAGGAGATTTTTTTGAGTATTTGAATAATAATTTCATCTTAGTTTGGTTATGACTTATGTTTTTTATCAAAGTTATTTCTAAGAATTCTTTTATAAAGTCAAAAAACAAAATGGTGAAGTTGAGAAATAAATATAAGTATCGAAATTTTGTGATTTTTTAAAAACCAAAGAATTACAAATGGTGAAGTTCAGAAAATTTATTTTTATATATCTTCTTCTATAACTATTTTAGCAACGTGATATTTTGAAAGGGGAAAAATTTAGTTACTTTTTAAAATTTTTATAATTGGCGAAGTTCAGAGAATTTATAAAAATTTAACCATAGCTGCATTTTTAGATTTTAAATTTTAATCTCAGTAGCGAAGCGCAACCCCCCTTCCCCTGTGGTGAAGACATTGCCTGGAATTTATCATTATATTAATAATGTCAATATTATTTATTATCATCATACGACTATCTCCTTAACCTGTTCTACATGAACTTTGTACCAGGAGGTGTATTTCCACCTGGACAAAGTTCGTTCTAGTAGCCACGGTGCCTTGGTGGACTGTAAGCCATCCTGGGATCACCTAGCACCAGGGTATGATAATAATAATCGGTGATCACCCACCCTACTCCTTAGTGGAGCCGCCTATCTCTACTTCTCTTTATTCCATACCCGCATACCCACTTTCAAACTCACTCTTCTACCCACAGAGGTTCCGGGGGTTGCCCGGCGCACCTTTGTCCACTGCGCAGCCTCAGTCGAGTGCCAGGACTGAAGCCTCGCTGGCTAAGGCGAGTACTAGGTACGGGGTGTGCTGGGCCGTCGCCTCTGCTCACCTTCCCCCAGGACACACACACACACACACACATACACACAATGTGGCTCTCAGGACCGATTGTGTGAAATTGATCACATTCTAGAATTTTGATCCTCTGGAGACTTTCCTCGAAACGTCCCTAGTCATTAAGGGGGGCGGGATGGGGGGCGTCATAGTAGGTACTCTCCATGTGTCCTTTTTACCTTATTCTGATAGTGTGGTAACAATAGAAGTCAATAGCGAAAAATACGGATGGGGATCCGCCTCCAGGCACGTCTTCGCCCTCACTACCTATCTGGGAGAACGGAATCTTGGGCGCCCTCATCGGCCCCCTCATTCCCCTCATGTCCAGGAACCCAGCAGAAGATAATTTCGACATCCGCCAAAACTGTGGCGTCACGGATATCATGAACTAGGAGATGCGGAGATTCCACTTCCCTGAGAGCACCCAAGGGGCTTTGTGAGTGGGTATACATCACAATCCGGTGCCCGAACCGGGCACGTCGCATTATCTCCCGTACCGAGTGGTGGTGTATTGCCACCAGCTCAGCCGTCAAGATAGACACAGCGCCTGGTAGAGCCCCGCTGACTCCAAACAAAGGGGATACGGAGTGGAAATAGATCCCGACGATTCCTTGCCGTGTTTTTCGACAAGGCAAGTTATGAACTTGTATTATTGATTTTCCCGGGGGTGGTTTCTGTCCAATTTGGCGGGAAAATCAAATGGTTGACCTCTGCCAGCCACGCATTAAACTTCCCGAACTCATTGCAAATAAATCAAGAACATCATCAATTTAGAGGTGGCAAGAATTTTTAAAAAGTCAGTATTCAATTTATCGTATATAAGCATTCAAGACAGGGACACAATGACCGCCTTCCTTGGACTGCCAAGGGGGTAAACTCGCTACCACAAGTATCATATATTACATTACAAAATATAGGTGGATAAACATTTTTTTATGACCAAATAAACCCCGGAAAACGTCGTTTGAGGAAAAGGTTTTCCTCAATCTTATGCCAGGACAGGAAAAGGACAGAAGTTTGAAATAAGCCTTTCCTCAAAATCCCTCTTCCTTTGCCCCCTCCGGATTTAGAAGTGGGGCCCTCTCATATTCAAGTAGTGGCATCCTACAATTACACAGACGAGGCTATACTCAGGGAAGAATACCGGGTATATTATCTATTACAACCAAATCTCAGTATTCCAATACATAAGTAGGAAAGAGCGTCGTTCACATAAATTCATTTGTTTATCTAAAAAAAATAAGTCAGAAAGAATTAATTCAACAATCAACAAGCAAGACTCGGTTGCCATTTCCAGACATAACGAAGAAATTAATAAGAATCGATAAATTCTGAACCGTTTGATTAAACATGCTAAAGAAAACGATAAGAATAGGGGTAACTTTTCCATATGCATTTTGTATGAGAGGAATCAATGAAGAGGTTCAAATTTTACCATTTAAAAATTGCGTTTAGTTTTAAGCAAACAGGATCTGCGAAACAAAATGACGTAATTCAATCTATTAGCGCAGTTGTGTTATAAGAAATAAAAAGTGATTTTATTAGATGAAACATCTCATGTCAGCGTTTTTATCAACACTCTACCTTTGTTCGTTATGTTAGTAAACATGGAGAGATTTGTGAACGATTTATAAAATTCAATAACACCAGCAATGATAGAAGGGCAGGGGCGATTTCTGATGTTCCTATAAGTCAACTAGGTCAAATAGGCAATTTGAAAAACGATGCTGTTGTTATGGGGAGCGATCTTAATGGAATACAAACAAAGATTAGAGAAACTGTACAAGAGGCTATTTTTCTTTCCAAGCTGTTCGTGAAATTTCAAAATGTAATATTTTTTCAATCATTAGAAGTTTGTCGTCATTTTTCATCAGTTGAACTAAGCGAACTTTAATGCTTGACAAAATTGTTGGATAGTGTTTCCCTAAACTGACTCCAACGCGGTGGAATTAGTGATCTTGTCCAGTTGAAACAGTTGAGGAAAATAAAGAACCTATAATAGATCATTTAAAAAAACATTCTTAAAAATGCCCAGAAAATTGATAAAAAAACAAACAAATAATAGCCTATTTGTTTTGTTTGAGCAGCAATAACAGATCTTTGTTGCTATAATATGAAGCAGTCGTTGGCTTCGCTTTCGATCGATCAATTCGGGAGGGAGTTGACCTCCCATTTGAAACGATATCTATTTTGCCTTCAAAATTAAGCTTTCGAAAGTTTTTAAGCGATTGTTTACTTAGTTAATGCGGAAAGAGGGCTAACCGGACGTCCAATACCCCCCTTTCCCCCACCTTTGCCCGCAACTCTTTGGATCCCTCACGGGTAAAGTGGGAACGGGCGTCTGACAGATCCCCGCTGACTTCAAACACAAGGGATACTGAATAAAAATATACCCCCTACTAACACGGTTCCAGTGTGACAGGAAGTGTGCACCAAAAAGGCCTAACGCAATACTCTCGGTGCTGTAGAAGCTTTAGGGGCAGAGGCTTGGCCACAATTAGTGAAAGGTGGTCCCCTCCCGGGTGGCGTCCTGGGCAGAACCAGAGACACCACCGGCCCGAGAGCTACACCGAGCGCTCGAAGAAGTTTCCTAGCCCTTAACCCCAAGAGCATAGGGTATGACTGGCGTCTCTCGGCGGCATAGACAGCATCGATATCTGCTGCAGGAGAAATGAAAGCCCTTTTGCGCCTGCGGAAGCCACCAGGCTCACACGTACAGGCCCCTAATGCACTGTGAACGGCGCAGAGTGAGTAGCATCTCACTAGCATCAGAAGGCACCGGTTACCAGGTGGAGACCGGTGCGGTGTATTAACTCCACCTTCTGCAATACACGCTCGGTTGCAGATACATAAAATTTTTATCCGTTTTCGAGCTTCAAACGAACAAAGGATCGATAGAAAAGTAAGACAGTAGTCCTCTCAGCCCCCTAGGTGCTGAACCTCACGGAACAAAGAATGTCTGTAGGGCGGCTAGAAGAGACCCTAGGGATGCGAATATGAGCCTCCCAGGTGAGGAACGGTCAAAAATAATACCAATGAAATGGTGCGGAAGGAGGTTAGAAGGATTGGTTGGAAACCGGCTGGTGTAGAGGGGGTCTCTCCTCCGTTTGCGAAAAGCAAGAAGGAAAAGGGGCACCCGCCGCAAGTGGAGAGTCGCCTTGGGGGTAAGCTACCAAAATTGAGTAAGGAGAAGATATCCAAGCCCGTCGGTAGAGGAAGGGAGAGAACCCTTTCCGCTAGGACTCTCTAGGAGTGGTACTGATAAAGTATAGGGGTCCGACACTAGCCTAGATCCCCAAAGGTAATACACAACGAGGAAGTAAGGGGAGAAACTCTAGAACCCGTAGATATTGGAGGGCGGGGGGAGAGAATGCCCTCGTAAGAGAGAATTTTGGAGGAGCCTCTGACACAGCACAGAGGGTGCCATCTCCTTGGAAAAGGTGTACCTAGCTGAGGGGGGCTCCAAAAGGCATAAAGGGGAACCCACTTTATCAATCAGTAGGGGCGAGAAGAGAGCCCCATCACCAAGATTGAGGGGGAGACATAGTCGCACATGGGCGTTATGTACAAATCTACTTCACCTGGCCGTGGTAGCCCTTGACCCAAACAAGGGATCGCTGAGTGGAGCCTCTTGGGTGCCCCGCCGATGACGCTGGGATGAGCAGTATACGCCATCACTACCCATCCTTGGGAGCCACACAGCAAAATCTATCGATGGCGTTGGAGGAAGGTCGAACTGGCGGGCGCAGCTTGGTGACCTTCCCTATTGAGGTCGAGGTCATCACGGCAAGTAGTCCAGGGTGGTAGTAGATGAAGGGGAAACATCAGGAAGATGTAGTAGTAGAAGGGGCGCAGAAAAGGGCCGGGGCATGCACCATCTTTCCCTAGAGCTTTACCCAGAGTCAATATCTCCTCTGTGTTGGGTCTATTCTTGGGGGCACTTATGAATTTGTGGTGGTCAATTGTGCCCATATTGGGGTTGGGAACGGGGGCGGCGCGTCATTTGAGTCTATTTAAAAAAAATAGGAGGTTATTTGCCATCTGAGTCACAGGGTCCATGAAAGGCTCCTGAGAAAACAAAGAGTGACCCGCCCATGTGGGGAGTCGACCAGAGGCAAATCTACAAAAGGGAATAACGTGAAAACCTCCAAATCCCTTTCCATTAGAGAGGGTTAACCACCTTTTCCGCTCGACAAATTTTGGAAGGGCTCCCGTAAAAGAACAGGGGTGCCAACTCTATCACAAAGGGGAGATGTACGGGAGCGTCTCGGAAGTTTCCTAACCCTAAAGCCGAATGCCCTAGTGTATGTTCGTAGTGTCTTGGCGGCAGAGGCACCGTCGAGATCAGCCGCGGATGTAACCAGAGCCTTTTGTGCATGAGAGAGTCGCCGGGCCAGCAGGTATTTGCTTTTCGTGCCCTTAGCACGGCGCAGTTCGAGCGTCACCTCCCACCATTAACAATTAGCTCCTGAATAGGGGACGAGAGGAAGGTAACGGTGGCGAAAGGAAACCGGTGTGGTTTATCGTATCCTGCGTCATCAATTCACGCTGTTGCGGGTGCATAAATTTCGCATCAGTCGAGTTTCGAGGAAATAAAGGGAAGGTAGAATAGCCCAGCCTTGCGCTATCAACAGCCCAGGTACTGAATTTCATAGATCGAACAATGTCCATGGCGCGGGTGTAAGAGTCCCTAAAGCTGCGAATACGCGTTTCCTGGATGAGCATTCGATCGAAAACAAAACCAAGGTAAAGGTGCGACCCTACCATTTAAAAGCTAGTCCGCCACTGAAGGCGTTGTAGGCGGGATAATAGCATGAACTTACTCTTATCCATAGAAAACGGAAACCCATGCGCTTGGCTATAGGGAAAATTCAGTTCAAAGCCTGGTGGACTGGACCCTCCACAGTTTTCATCGTAAGGTAGTCTACATAGAGCGTATCGTGAACACCTTCCAGCAGTACCGAGGTTTTGCCATTGATGCTCAAGGTAAAGAGAGTTATCAATCCATTGAAGGGGCTTACTAATGTAGGCTAAGGGTAGCCACTTAATATGTGCTCTGGACGCGGTGAACAGAACCTAGATCCCACAACACCCCGGGCCGGCACATCACACATCACCTCAAGGGTGGATGGCATAACAGGTGATGGTTTCCTTCACCTGTCCTAAAATGAAAGGTGTAAATGTTTTTAGATTCTTTTTATTGAAAACTAGAGGCTGTGTAATAGACTTAATTTAATTTTCAAAAGTTAAAAGAATTTATCTTGTAAAAATTTTAAAATGGAGATACTTTCGCAGGTTATTTTATCAATAAGCAAATAAATAACATCTCAGTTTAAAGTTAAAAAAAAAATTCTAGACCCTCATAATTCCTTTTTATTTATTCCTGCTTCTCCACTTTTCTTAAGTACGAGTTTATAAAGTTTATTAGTTACATTCTATTTTTATTCTTCCAAATTTTCATCCTTTTTTATCATTCATTTCTCCTTCCTCCGAAAACAAAAAGCCAAGATTGTCCTAATTCTCTTATTTTTCTCGTCTTTAAAAGATTCCCTTTTTATAGTTTCTAATAAAAGGGAATCGCTCTATCGTAAACCTGACGTCCTTATATGGCAGATAAACCGTCCATTGTAGCTCTTTTTTTTCTTAGATTCCTCAAATATTAAATCCAAAGTAGAAAGAAAGTCCAAAGCTTGTGATAAAAATGCGGCGGTTCGGAACAAGTTTTATCGACAACCGACCAAACACAACCACGCTATGACTTATATAACCTCGGTATCACAGTCGGAGAGCAAAAATCGAAAGTAAAGTAGCCCAAATATTGAATATTTCACGAAAAAGTAAAATGACGTGGCCTTTTTTTACCTATCTATAAAATATATGATTTTTTTTCAATTATAGAAAATGTTTATCTCACGAGGGCTTTCGGCTCATTTGAAAGTGAATAATTTAGAAATTTTTAAAAAAGTAAATTGGTTTATAGGTTTTGAGGTTGAAAAATATTTTGTTTTTTACGATTTGTGGGGAGAGGGAGTCTGAAGATGGGTCAGTGAACGAGCACTGCTTTATAAAGAGGAAAGAGGGGAATGGAGAGGGGACAAGGCAAAAAAAAATAAGCAGGAAAGAAACTTTATTTGCAAGAAAAAAGGGTATTCAGTGGGTTTTGGTGTTTAATCTTGTTTTCTTCTCTCTCTTCCTTGATTTTCTTTACTGCTTTTAATCTTCTGGTTTCTTCTGTTAATCTCTTTTCTTTTTTTGTTCTTCTGATTTTTCTTATTTGGATTAGCGAGTGAAAGGTCACTTCATTTTTTTCACTTTGCTATAATTTCGACTTTCTCTTGTTGTTCTCCTTGGTTTCTTCTGAAGTATCTGTTACTCTTTTTCCTCTTGACTGTTGCGCTCAACTCAGGACCGGCAAATGCCATCGGCCTTTTAAGCCGAGGTCCGTATCCTTGAGTGCGGGGACGCGCCGTGTCACGGTGGCCCCTGAATTTATATTTGGATTCGCCACCCCTTCCCTTGGCAGCCAACACGGAGCCCAACGAGGCAGCGGCACTACTAGCCGCATTTTGATTGGCCCTGCCCCTATCAGTGGGTGCAATGGTATACACCTTCTCCGCCACTCCTTGGGAAAATCATGACCCAATCCCACCCGTGGCGTGGTAGGGGGGGGGTCGGGATGACTGATCGGGCTTAATGACTGATTTCAAAGCGGTTAGGGTCACCACGCCTAACATCGGGTCGTAGGAGTGATTCTTGTGCAGGTTCTTTGGGTTGCTGGGTCGTGGTAACCACGGGGGTCCACGGACAGTAGAAGAAGGGGCAGAGGAAAGGGTAGATAAAGTGACGTAGTCCAAAAGGGTGGATGGAAGGATAAGGAAGGGTAAAAGTGAGTTGGTAGAGAAGACGATGTGGGTGATAGAAAGAGAGGGAGGCAAAGCTTAAAGAGGAAGGGGCGCTGAGTCTCGTTAGCACAGCGATCAGGAAATCACATGGCCCTGCCCCTTACGGAGACTGCTAAAAGAAAACGCGTGGGGCACAAAATCGACCACCTCAATAGGGCCAACTCCGTTAGAGGACCAGGGAATACCGGGGCCCACGAGTGTGCCCAATTCAGAGACGACAGAAAGCGACCTGAATCCATTGCTGCATTGATGATTAGGTCCATTAGAAGAGTCGCGGCGCAATGATACGAATCTTTAAGTTGCCATCGGCCCTCTCCAATCTTCTTTGCTAGGCTTCCTCCAACCACATCCAGTGGGCTGCCGTGATTCCTGCCTACCATATAGGCTGTGTGACGACGAGCGAAAAGCTCGGCTGGTCCTTACTGGCTCTTTTGCAGCCTCATCGGCGTGTTCAGTACCTGCAATTCCCAGATGTCTAGGAACCCAGCAGAAGATATTCTTGACATAAACAGGGCTCGCAGCAACCGTGGATTACGGATATCGCGAAGCACGGTGTGCGTAGATTCCAATGACCCCAGAGCACGAAAGGCGCTTTATGAGGATCCGAAGCGAGCGCGACGGGTTATCTCCCGTACAACGAGTGATGCATTGAAACCAGGTCGGCCGTGAAGACAGACGCAGTGCCTAGTAAAGCCCCGTTGACATCAAATATATGGGATACGGCGTGGAAGCCGACCCCATCTTGACATTTGGAACCCAGGTTCGCCCCCATTAAAGAAGAACTGCCACCTGGGGTTGTGTCACCTCCGAGACTATGTCTAGCTTAGAGGGAAACGTCTATATGGTCATCCCCTTCCTCCTTCAAGGTATCACGGATCCCTATCGAATGCTCTTCATCCTCTCATCTTTGTCGTTTGGATCATCAAAACCGACCTCTATCGGGAACGAAAGGAGGGGCCGACGCCCTGCAATCTCCGGACGCATGTCATTTTACGGTGATGGTTACAAAAGACCTACCCAATATCCCGCGAAGGCTTCAGGTCGCTTTCTGTCGTCTCCGAATTAGCCACACTCGCTGGACACACCGCCAATTGCTGGAGCGTTCGCCTGCACTTTATTGTGACGACTGCATTGCCCAGACTGTCCGGCATATTCTTGTTGAATGTTCGATTTGGGTGATCTTCGTTTACACAGACTCTTAGACTATCCTAATTTTTTGGAGGAAGCTGGCCTCGTCCATTTTACTTGACTCTCTATCTTTTTCTCTTTCTCTCTGTTGCATATGGTATGTTCCTGCCACCAGGAGAGGCGGGTTTGCCCCCGACACCGGGGCTTGCACCCTTCTCGAATTTTTATTTTGTTTGGGGGGATTATTGTTTTTCAGTCTTTTGTATATTTTTTTTATCTATCCTAGCATTGAGGTGTAATGTGATTACACTGACCTTTTCCCTAGTAAGCAGTTAACAGATAGACTTACAAAAATTTAGCTTTAACCATAAAGGATGGTGCCAGCGTAGCCACATCAGTCGATGGCCCAACACACTACGTGGCTAATCCTTGCCTTAGACAGCGGAACTTCGGTCCTGGTAGCAGGTAGTGACCTCACTGTATATAATTCCACTCGACTGAGGACCAATAAGAGGACGAAAGAGCATCGAGCGGCCAGAACCTGTGATGATAGAAGAGAAGGTTTGGAAGGGGGTAGGTGGGTAGTTAATAAAGAGATGTAGAGATAGGTGGGTCTACTAACGAGTAGGTTAGATGATCTGCTATTATTACCATACCCTGTTGCTAGGTGATTCCAGGATGGCATGCAGTCCACCAAAGTACTATGGCTAACATGGCCAAACTCTGTCCAGGTGGGAACAGTCTTTCCTCTACAAAGTGTTGCTATAAAAGGTTGAGGGGATGATAATAATAATTATAATAAACAAAGATAAATTAGCACTTTTATGGAGCGAGGAGTAAAGGCACCGAAGACGTTCCCAGGCCCTATCATAGAGTTGACGTGAACCCAGCGACGGGGCTTCTCTAAGTTGCACTCAGGCAGGAAGGATGTGCAGCTGCTCCGGCTACTGAGTGTAACAGGCTACACAGTGTACTACTCTGCTTGGTTTGGGCGGTGTAGAGTTAAACGAGAGGTGGAAGCACATGATCACGGAGTCAAAGTCCAACTGTAGCCCCACCAACACATTATAGATGAGCGCCACTCCACAGAATACGAGATAAAGCTAAGCTCTGTTTGGGGTGTTTAATCTTGTTTATTTTTAGACTTTCTGTTATCTATGTTTTTCTTTACGTCTTTTTAGTTTATTCTGTTATTTCCTATTTGTATTTAAGTTCGCGTTTTCTTTTTCCGTTGTGGAGGTTTCTATTTTTTTCTGTTCTTAAAATGCTGCTTCGGGTGTGGAGTATTTTTAGGTCTTCTTCATCTAAGGCCGTTTCGATCGTGTCGAAGTCGTGTTCAGAGTAATATTTCCATTTGTAGATGGCGCTCTCTATTCTCTCAAGCAATTCTCCATTATCCCAATCCTTGGTGAATTTGTTGTGACGGGTTGTATAGACTCTTCTGTCTATTTCTTCAACGTTCGTTTCACTCAGCTTCTTTACTTTGATATTTTTCTTCTCATTTTTCACTTTTGTCCATCCGTTATCGTTTTCTCTGTTTTCATCATTCGTTTGTTCTGGAGTTTCTCTGTTTTTGTTGATTCTTCTATTTGGGTTATTTCCTCATTTTCGGATGTTTGCTCCTCTTCTGTATTTAATTGTTCCTTTATGTATGTTTATTGTTGAGTTACTATGAGACTTTTCTTTAATATGTCGTTTGATTGGGGGTTTTCGGGAACCAGAAGTTCCTGGTCATGCCGTTTCTCCTTAGAAGTGTATTGACCTCTTTAGCGAAGCTCCTTGGATCGGCTGCATTTGTTGCGTGGGCATTGATAGGCATTGCAATTATTCCAATGTTTTGACCTTCCGCTGTTGTAACTTGGGATACTTCGACTGTGCGAATGTCTCTCTTTTATTTTCTTCATATTAATCATTTGTTCTCTTCTAGTCTTAATGAGTGGTGCATTTAGGTATGGGCAGCTTCCTGACCCCCGGGGCTGGCTGGATTTCGGAGGAAAAAGCCGGGAGAAAAGCGATTCGTTTTAAGCTGAAGCTAATCAAGTCTAGCTTGAGGTCAATCGTGTTCCAAGAACGGCTCTCAGGTCTCGGTCTCATTAACATTAATCATACAATCGCTCGGCAGATTTTTTAGGATGATGTAATTGATGACTGCGCATCAAAGAAGGCAAGGAAAGTCAGCCTTTAGATCGCAGTTGTGTAATGGAATGTTTATTTTTAATTGATGTGCAATGGTAACTGGACGGCGCTCAGATAGCGCGTTCTCCCCAGGGGCTTATATATGGCAGCATTACACATTTTAGTCCGTCCGTAACCTTTATAAATGTAAGAACTGGTTTTCCTGAAACATATCAAAACTTGGTGGATTCTTCAAAAATCTAATCAGTTTGTACCGGGGGTATTCCTTCAAACCCCCCGAAAATTTCATCGAGATTTACTCATTACTTTTGTTCGCAATCCTGCTGACAGTGAGGCAAACGGAGCCAAAGACATATTTCCGCCATTAATGTTTGTTCAGTTCTATTTGTATAGTGAAGGGTTGTTGGGGCAATTTATTTATTTCGTTTTCCATTTGAGGTCTTTTTATTTATACGTATATAAAACCAACCTTTTTCTCTTCAGGTTTATTTGGTAACATTTAGTGTTTTAATTTAGGTATTTATTGCACATATGCGTAGTTTTAAATGTTAAGACCAAACGTTCAATAAAGAAGTTGGTTTGTACACAATTGTTCGAATGTTTATCAATTATTTTCTTGTGTTCTATATGTCGTAGGGTAGGGAGGGGGGGGGGGACTAGTCTTAATTATTTGTTTTGTTGTGGGACACCCCATTGCTAGGAACGATTGTGGTCCGCCACAATTGACATCTTTTCGTTTCAGATTTACATTCGTATCCGGTGTGGCATTTAGGGAACATTTTCAATGCAGGTTTTGGGTAGCCTCTGTCCAGTTGCAGGCGAATGAATTCTTCCTTAGGAATTGGTGCCGGTGTGATGCTGAAGTTGAAAGCCAAAAGTCAGGTCTCCAGTGAGCTCTTTGCCACTTCACTAGAGAAGAATGTAAACTTTATGGACCTAGTGTGGCTTCAGAGTTTAATAACGGTCTTCACCCTGCCCAATAATGGTTCGTCTCTATTATCTCCTGTATTTCATCATGGGAGTGTCCTCCAACTATTTGGTCCAGTTAGTTAGAGATGATCGATCTGTGGTAGACATGCTACCGTTAATAACATCGCACCTAATTTTACCTAAATCACGATAATTAATCCAGTAATTGAACTATACTGACGAACTAGAATCCTAACGAAGTCCCAAGATATAAATTAAAAACGGTAAATCTCACTGAGAAAAATGATTAAAAATGTTTGAATTCCAACAAATGTCTGAAAAAAGAGAAGAAAGAAAATTGCTCAAGATAACACGTCAGCAGGTATCTTTCTCCTTTTTCTATTCTCGTTTTGCGCATTTTTATAATTATTCCTCAATATATCATTTTCAATTTTCTTAGGTCTAATTTGGAAACTGTAACATAAATTCAACAGAGGCTTGGATGGGTCAGGAGAAACCCACAGAGAACTCTATTTAGGAATAGTAAAGAAAAATCAAGTTTTCTACGCACTCAATGCTTTGGTTTTCTTTTCATTTTAGAGCCCATCTGGCGACTTCCTACTAAGGAAAAAGTCGCCGTAATTAAAGGAAAGCCTAATACTAGGCTATATTAAAAAAACAAACAAGAAATAAAACAAATAACAAAGATATAAAAAGCGATAAAAAGCGCGCTCCGGCGTCGGGGGTAATCCTGCCTCCACCAGTCAGCCTCCTCCAAAGTGTGATATTGTCCGAAAGTCTGTGTGTACGAACAAGTACCGAGTAAAAGGGACAAGCGGTAGCAACCACGCTTGTCCCGGCACCGTGACAGGAAATGTGCGCAGAGATCACTCAGACTGGGACATTCAACAAGAATGTGAAGAGCACTTTGGGGGAAAACGCAATCCTCACAATAAGGTGCAGGCCACCGCTCCGAAAAGCGAGCACAGTAGCGATTAGCCAAGAGTCCACGAGGATCCACTCTATCCAGATCATGTTGAGCAAATCTAAAAGAAAGGCAATGGCTCGCTCACCCAAGTTTCAAAGCATGGCGTAGGGCCTATCATCCGGACCAGAGGCGGTGTCCGTCCAGGAAGCGAGAGCCGAATGCAACTAACTCAACGTAAACCTGTCGTTCAAGCGTTTCTCGGGCAGTGATACCTAAACTCAGCCACATTTAAGACACCTATCTCCAGCATGTTGATAAGGGCGGCATGGAGTTTACCCCTGGGATTGATCGAGTATTCTCCCCAGAGGAAGAGTCTACCATTCAAATGCCCGAGCAAGAGAAAGGGCCTCGGCAACCGTGTCACAACCCGGCGGAAGTTCCACGCGTCGAAGTTGTCTGACGGTGCAATGTACGCAGAAATAACACTTTACCTCCTATACAGTTGCTGCATGAAAGGAAGTATCTAAAGCAAAGAGAAGAACAGACATTGTGCCGGGTGTAAATAGCCCATCCTCGTTCCCAGTCCACATCGCTTGGTGGTGGGTTCGTAAAACACTTATACTCCGGGAAGTTAGGCAGGTGGCATGCGGCTAACTTAGTCTCCTGCAAAAAAGATAGCTAAGTGAAAACGGGAGGAGACGGGCCTCCGCAGTTCATACCAGTTGGTCCTGAGTCATGGGAAATTACAGGATGGGATACGTCAACCAAGCCTAGCTCGGAAAAGATGCAGGGGCCTTCTTGGAAGAGAAGACCCTCACGGGAATGTCCGTACGCTTCCCGGAGGCAGAAGTCCGAGCGTTGTTAGCCGGACAAAGCTCTGTCGCTTTCAATGATTTATCAGGAAAGGTTGGGCTCGCCATGCGCGTCTTTTCCTCCCTCTGCCTCGAAACCTTAGTCAGGCGGAGGTCACTCCTTTGGAGGATCCACCGCCTTTGAGTCACTAAACCTAGCATTGGGTGTAAGCGTAATAGCCGAAGCTCCTGTAGGCCTGTCTTCCTTTCGAGGGGCAGCTTTACGAACCCAGGAGGATGGCCTCACGACCAACTTAAAGGGTGTTGCCTCCTGTGAGTCTAACGACTCGGTGGAGGAGCGCGGCTGTATCACCTTACGGGATGGGGCTGGGTGTGAAACCTTTGTGCCGACACAAAGGTATAAAATGCAGAAGAGTTTAGAATGGGCGTGGAAACGACCGTGCTCGTAGGCTTGGAGGGGAAAGGAACAGAGGGTGTCTTTTTTAACATGGAGGCATAAGACGTCCCAGGCAGTGCCGGGTGCGCCAGGACCAAGTCCTTAGCCTCGCGAAATGAGAGATGATCCTGGGCCTGAACGGCCAGGATTTCCTTCTCAAGCAGATACGCACCACATTGGTTTAAAAAAGTGGGGTCCCACCCTCGGCAATTAACACACTTGACCACACGATTTGGACCTATCGTGTGCGGCCTAAGAGAAACTTACACACAGACTTTGGGTGACCCCGACTTTGCGCGTCTACGGGAGCGATTCCTATGGCCAGAGCGGTGGCTGTAATAGCACCTCCACCACAGTGCCACAAATGCCTTCACGCGGTAGCGATAGCAACTGGCACTCACCGACTTGGGGAGCTTGTCACAGTCGAACGTTACGAAGAATGTAGGGGTGGGTCTTGAGGTCACTCTTTGTTTTCTCATCACACGTTCGACCTTAACTGCTCCAAACTCGACCAGTTCTAATTGATGTCATCTATGGAGTAGTCTGCGAGTTCTCTCGAATAAACCGCTCCTTTCACGAAGTTAATAGTAGAGGGCTTAATTACACTCACCGATGTGCCATCAAGTGTTCGAAGTGCACTAATCCTGGTCGCCTCGGCGGGATTCGACGCATTCCTCAGAAGGCTCGCGTGCCAGAAACGGGTCACCTTCAGCTCTCTACTAATCACGCTAGTTAGTGCCCTCCTTTAATCGATCATGTTGCCCTTGACCAACATGATGCCATCAGTGGAGCAAATAAGCTTGCACAGGGGCGGACTCAGGTGAGGTGCTTGGCACCGTTCGCTGGTTCGACCCGTTCAAGATCCTGCTATCTAAGGCTTGGTCACCTCTGGGAATATGTCCATCTCAGGGGGGGCTCTATGTGGCCATCCCTCCCTCCAAGACATTACGAATCCCATTTGAGGCTCCTTCTGTTTTATCTAATTCCGGCGAACATTAATCCGTCCAAGCTAGCTAAGCTGATCTCCTGCAGACAGGAGATTTGCGGAGGGGGGCGACGGGCCCTGTCCTCCCTTGTCTCCTATCTAGTCGCCCCCACCGGGAGGCGTAGGGGAGAGTCCACCACACCCGTAGGCCTATGGGAGAAGTAAGTCTGCTCTCCGATAGAAGTAGTTTGGTGGGTCCTCTGAGAAAGCAAATGGGCGGGGGGACCTTCTTTTCGGCTGGGAAGTTGCCTGAGAGCGGCTTCGATGATGTTAAAAGGGGAGTTAATATGCTGTATATCATGCAGGGTAACCCTATTATTTGGACGGGACCCAAACGCTAAGCATCCCCACGCAGTAGCCTACTCTACGAGGGGTGAATACGGGGCAGGCAAAGCAGGCTCCAGCCATTAGAGAGCACACATTCCGCCCAATAAGCCTATCAGTATGGCGGCTCCACCTTGGGCTGGGCGTAAATTTGATAGATCGTGAAAGGAGAGAGAAAGGTATGTGAGGTAGGTGAGGGTGGGGGTGAGGAAGGTTGTTATAAACTAACCCACCAAACCAGAGATCAGAAGTGAGGGAGCTTTCTCCTCTCCCCCTTCAGCTCCGATCCGGCATGGTTGGGTGAGAGGAAGCTGGTCGGTGTGTACCCTGTGAAATTAGAGGCCGAGCAGAGTTTTGGGAGACGTTGTAGGAAAGTGAGCAAGAAGGGTATGAAGACAGGGTGTCAGAAAGAATAGGATGCTAAGTTGGGGCCGGGCTGTGAGCCGAGCCCCGCTAGCACGGCGGCCAGGAAAGTAAATCGCCGTGCCACTTATGGGAATCTGCTGGCTAGCCAGCTTTGACTGAAGCCTATTGAGGTCATAGTCCATTAGAACGAATAAGGCCCTTCACTGTGTTGAAGGTTGGGTGAGATGAGACAGCAATATCAGAGCGAGTAAGGGTCTTAAGGGCTTGAGTAGAATCACGTTGGGGGCGGGGACTACATGAGGCGCGGTTTGCCGCAACCTTCATCAAATCCTCACTGACATAAAATAAATATTAAGTTATGATACGAGAAAGTCGGATTTCGTTCGAAGGACCAAAAAAGTAGTGGTAGTCTAAGTCAGGGTCCACTTAAGAGGAAAATGGATCTGACACGAGAAATCGAAAACTGAAACGGGATCCAGACGACCGAGGATAAGTCGAAAAATTCTGCGAAGTGATTCTTTTTTTATTGTTCTCCATATAGTCTTGTGCACTACGGTACCCATTTACGCAGCCATATCACCTGATGCGCACCCCCGAATGGAAGGGATCGTTCATTCCTGACCAGCAACTTCGTTTTAAAAACGGAAGCCTGCCGTCGGGATCCTCTGATCGAGGGCGCAAGGAACATCGTGCTAAGCAGCCGCGGCCCGGGCACCCACTACATACATCCAACACACGCGGCTCAGCCACAGAACATCGCACCTCGGTGAAGCACACCCGGTGCACCGAGGCTGCGATTTGATTTAATTTTAAGGATTTTTAGCCCCTTTTTGCCCTATAGGCTCATTTTGCTTAAGTTGGTGTTAACAAACAAGGGATAAAAGTACGCACTGCCACCAAAATGGCGAACAAATAATGTGGAAATATCTGTTTAGTTAAAAGATTAAAACAGAATAAAAGAGCACTAGTTTTTTCAGGAAAAAAGGAACGCACAAGGTGTGGTGCCCGTGTTATATAATAGGTAGGTTGTTGGCACCAAATTGCAGGATTTAATAGGCCCAGCGAGGAACTCCACAAATGGACACTCAGTGGATTTATCAAATCCTAACAAATTACTTACTTTTAAATAATGGAAATAAGATGTCTGATGTGAGAATAACTTACTTATTTTATCCTTTTTCCGTCAGATTTCTCAACTTTGATTTTTTGAGGTTAGACGTTTGATTATTTGCTTCCATCTTTCTCTATTATACGCCTCATTTTCTTGCCCTCCTAACATCTGTCTTCCTCTATATTCTTTTCCATGTTCTCTTGCACCTACCTTCCATCGACCTCCGACTCACTCACACTACAGAGTGCCTCTTTTTCATCTCTTCGCTTCACATGTCCAAACCATCTCAGTCTTCTTCTCCTCAAAACTAGGTCCAGCTCATCAATACTGCACTTTTTAGCTACCTCTTCACTCCGAACTCTATCACTCCATGTTACACCAGCCATGTACCTCAACATTCTCTTATCACAGCTCATCAGCACTTTTTCCAACCTCTGTGCGAGTCCCCAAGTCTCTCATCCATAAAGTAAGACTGGTCTGAAACATGCATCATACACCTTTCCACGATTTCTAAGTGGGATCTCTTTGTTGATAAGCAATCCAGCCACCTCACTCCAGAGAATAATGAACTGAAAATAGATATGTTAATTTGTATAAATAGATATGAGGCAAGCGGTTGGTAGAGTCATGCGCGGGAACATACAAAATACGAACGCGGAAAGCAGATATGAATCAGGTCAGACACCTGAGTCAATACGAGGACACGCATAAACAAACATTCGCGTCTTGGAAAATATTTATCAGAATACGGGAGGCTGCAAAGCAACCGAGCAAATACAGACATTAAGCACAGAAATTTTAACAAATCTGTAACAAGCGCTTCCTATGATAAAGATAAAACTATTGGAAATATGTAGGTATATCATATGCACACAGCTGTTCAGGAGCTCCGCCCCATGGTTGAAAATGAACACACACACACACATATATATATATATATATATATATATATATATATATATATATATATATATATATATATATATATATATATATATATACACTTAGACATTCATTAGTCCGAGGTCAAAGGTCAATTAGACTCAGAGAGAGACTGATTATTCGTTAACACCGTTTAGTCCTTATTAAACGCAAAGTACTCGTGACGTGCCGCTTGCACCTTTAATAGACTAGTGTAGGAATAATATATTTTTGCTGTCTTTTTCGAGGACCTCTTCAACCCGCTTACTGGCTCAGTGGCACACGCCTAGTGGTGAACTGGGTGGCTCGGAGATGGTGGATCCTCGAAAAGAGGGTCCCCCGCCTCTTAAGCCTCAACGCCCGCCTAAGGTTTCGAGGCGGAGGGACGAAAAGACTCGCATGGTGAGCCCAACCTCCCCCAATAAGTCCTCGATGGCGACAGAGCTTTCAGCGCATTGTCAGGCCAACAGCGCCAGGGGTTCTGCCTTCCGAGACGCGTACGGCCATTCCCGTGAGGGTGTTCTCTTCAAAGAGGGCCCCCGCGTCTCGTCCGAGGTAGGCCTGGAAGGCATATTCCTTCAATGCAATTACCGTGGACTCCGAGCCAATTCGGAGGAGCTGCGGAGGCTATCTCTTCCCGTTCCTTTTTAGCTATCTTTTTGCAGGTAACTATGCTGGGCGCATGCCCCCTGCACACCCTCCCAGGGTATAAGGGTTTTGCGACCCCCCACCAAGGGATATGGGCCGGGCGGGAGGATTTGCGATTTACACCCAGCATGATGTCTCGGTCTTTCTCTTCGCTTTAGATACTTCCTTTCAAGCAGTAGCTGTGCAGCTGCACCTTGATAGGAGGTATACTGTTATTTTCCTGTACATTTCACGGTCAGCCGACTTCAACGCTGGGGACTTCCGCCGCATCGTCGCACGGTTGCCGAGACCCTATCTCTTGTTCGGGGATCTAAACGGTAGTCACCCCCTCTGGGGAGACTACTCTATAAATCCCCAGGGTCAAGTCCTTGCCGACCTGATCGACGAGCTTGAGATGGGTGTCCTAAATGTGGATTAGTTTACGCATCATAGGCCGAGAACCACATCATTTTCCTGCCTCGATCTATCTTTGTGTTCTCCGGATGCACAGCCTGGTTTGATTGGGGAGTGGTCGATAACCTCCATGGTAGTGAGCAATTTCCTATTCAAATATCATTTTCTGTGCCGCTGTCGCACAAGCGGCCGCCCCGGTGGTGGTTGGTGCGGGCGCGGTGATCTACATTTTAGGAAATGACTGAATTCTCTATCTCAGTCGAGTAGTTTAGGTCGGTAGATGAGGCCGTTGAGTTCTCTCCGGTAACCTCATCGCCGCGGGCCTGGCTACTATTCCTAGAAGGTCTGCCCGTTTTGCAAGAAGACCACTCCTGTGGTGGTCAGCTTTGAGTGAGACGGTCCTCAAGCAGAAGAGATATGCTTACATGCGCTATAAGAGCCGCCCGAACGATTTCACTGTCGGTGAATTTCGTCGGGCTAGGGTTAGGTTCCGATTTATTTCGAATTCCGCCCGCCGCTCTTCTTGGCGGGCATACGTGTCTTCACTTAACGGGAAGACTCCTCTAGCAGAGGTTGGGAAGCGAGTCAAAAGGATTTCTGTTAGATTTGTTTAACAGGATCTGGGTGGAAGGTCTCCTCCAAGATTCCTGGCGAATTGCTACTGAGCTCGCCTTTTGCAAACTCGAGAGAGATCACTCTACCCCGGCCGGTTTCCGCATAATCTCTCTAAGCTCTTGCGTGTGCAAGTTGATGGAGAAATTGGTATGTATTAGATTAGCCTTTTTCCTGGACAGCGGAGGACATCTGTCTTCTGCACAGTGCGGCTTCCGAAAGTTCCACTCCACCTTGGATGCTCTGCTCCGACTGGAAAATGACGTCTGCGAGGCCTTCCTTCGTAGACAATACTACGCCACGGTGTTTTTCGATCTCGAGAAGAGCTATGACACCGCATAACAATAAGGTATGATAGAGACTCTCCACACGATGGGGGCAAAGGGACGCCTCCCTATCTTTATACCTGAATTTTTGCGAGATCTTCGATTCCGCGTATGGGTGGGTGGGGTGGGGGCGTGCCTCCGAACTAATGGAGCAGGAAGAGGGTGTCCCGCAGGGGAGTGTCCTCAGTGTCACACTCTTTGCCCTGACCATTAACGGCATCATATCGGACGCCCTTTCGATCTCCTTTGGCTTGGGCCAGATTCCAACTATGGAGCGTCGACTCCAATAGACATTGAACAATGTCTCTCGCTATGCCGAAGCGCACAGGTTTCAGGTTTCCTTGACCAAGACTAAGGGGGTGCACTTCTGCTGCCATCTACGGCTCCACCCTAACCCAGACTCGTTTCTTAATGGGGTACGCCTGGAAGTTGTTGAATCGCACCGTTTCCTTTGTCTTGTATTTGACCGACGCCTCATCTGGGAGTCTCATATTCGCAGCCTTAGGGTCTGTTTTACACGCGCCATGGATTTTCTTCGTTCCGTGACGTTCAGCGCTTGGGGTGCTGATAGGGCTACTGCCTTACTTTTTTATCGTTCTTTTGTTCGTTCGAAGCTCGACGACGGATGCGAGTTTTCTGCATCCGCAGCCGATCGTGTATTGCGTAAGGTGGACTCGATCTACCATACCTGCCTTCGCCTGGCGACCGGTGCCTTCCGCACTTCCCCCATTGAGAGCCTACTAGTCGATGCTGGGGAGATGCCACTCGCTCTCCGCCGTCAACAGTGCACTATTCGCCTATACGCGCGAGCCTGGCGCCTCCCTCAATCACCAACAGCTCTCACTGCTGCCTATGCCACCGAGAGACTCCTGTCATACCCTAAGCTTCTGCTCCCAAAGCTTCTATGACGCCGGGAGTATTGCGTTCCACCTTTTTGAGCACATCTCGTGTCACGCTGGAATCGTCCTAGTGTATACGGATGGCTCCAAGTCCACGCCGTGTCCCCTCTGTTTGAAGTCAGCGGGTCTTCCAGGCGTTGCGTCTGTCTTCACGGCCGAGCTCATGGAAATACACCACTCGGTACGGGAGATTACACGACGTACCCGGTTCGGAGACCAGATTGTGATCTATAACGATTCACAAAACACCATGAGTGCTCACGGGGCATTGGAATATCCCTATCCCCCGGTTCGCGATATCCGTGACGCCACGGTTTTGGCAAGCCGTGCGGATGTCGAGATTATCTTCTGCTGGGTTCCTGGACATGTAGGAATTGCGGCAAATGAGCGCGCCGATGAGGGCGCCAAAGAGTCCGCGAGGATTCTTCGACTGGACCAGCGTTTCGCTCTTCCTCACACCGACTACATTGCAGGAATACAGGCAGCTCTTCGGGCTACTTGGCAAAGAAGATGGGAGATGGACGAAGGGAATTTAAAGTTACGGGCCATTGCGCCGCGCCTGTTCCCATGGACCTACCCTCTAATGCCACGAAGGCTCTAGGTTGCTTTCTGTCGTCTCCGAATTGGACCCACTCGCGGGACGCACCGCCATTTGATGGAACGCTCGCTAGCGGCCTACTGGGAAGTCTGTGTTGTCCCACAGACTGTTTGGCACATTCTTGTTGAATGTCCCAGTCTGAGCAATCTCTGCTCACGTTACCTGTCATGGTACCGGAATGGGTAGGATCACTACCGGGACGAGTTGATGCACATTGACTGGTGAACTTATAGACTTTTGAGGTGATGCCGGCCTTCTCTTTGTATTAGGTTGAGGAGTAAGTTCTTGCGTATTTTTTAATGGTGTGTTGATTTAAGTTTTGTTGACATGATTTGTGCACCTATTAAGAAACAATAATAAATAATGAGAGCAAAATTTGCAAAGGTGAGGCTAAGTCTCTTAGCGTAGACTATTAGGCTTTTTATTATGCTACGTCTTGAATTTGAGTATAAGTCATTGCGGTCTATTTAAAAGTTGTGTTAATTTAATTTTTGTTCTGTACCCTCAAAATGGAATGGCAAGTTGAAAGAAAGGCCCATTTTCAACACTTGTTGTTATTCATTTTCAATCGAGACGGGAACAATGCAAACGCAGCCAAAGCTCGTCACGTTATTTGTGCCAAGATATAAATTAAAAACGGTAAATCTCACTGAGAAAAATGATTAAAAATGTTTGAATTCCAACAAATGTCTGAAAAAAGAGAAGAAAGAAAATTGCTCAAGATAACACGTCAGCAGGTATCTTTCTCCTTTTTCTATTCTCGTTTTGCGCATTTTTATAATTATTCCTCAATATATCATTTTCAATTTTCTTAGGTCTAATTTGGAAACTGTAACATAAATTCAACAGAGGCTTGGATGGGTCAGGAGAAACCCACAGAGAACTCTATTTAGGAATAGTAAAGAAAAATCAAGTTTTCTACGCACTCAATGCTTTGGTTTTCTTTTCATTTTAGAGCCCATCTGGCGACTTCCTACTAAGGAAAAAGTCGCCGTAATTAAAGGAAAGCCTAATACTAGGCTATATTAAAAAAACAAACAAGAAATAAAACAAATAACAAAGATATAAAAAGCGATAAAAAGCGCGCTCCGGCGTCGGGGGTAATCCTGCCTCCACCAGTCAGCCTCCTCCAAAGTGTGATATTGTCCGAAAGTCTGTGTGTACGAACAAGTACCGAGTAAAAGGGACAAGCGGTAGCAACCACGCTTGTCCCGGCACCGTGACAGGAAATGTGCGCAGAGATCACTCAGACTGGGACATTCAACAAGAATGTGAAGAGCACTTTGGGGGAAAACGCAATCCTCACAATAAGGTGCAGGCCACCGCTCCGAAAAGCGAGCACAGTAGCGATTAGCCAAGAGTCCACGAGGATCCACTCTATCCAGATCATGTTGAGCAAATCTAAAAGAAAGGCAATGGCTCGCTCACCCAAGTTTCAAAGCATGGCGTAGGGCCTATCATCCGGACCAGAGGCGGTGTCCGTCCAGGAAGCGAGAGCCGAATGCAACTAACTCAACGTAAACCTGTCGTTCAAGCGTTTCTCGGGCAGTGATACCTAAACTCAGCCACATTTAAGACACCTATCTCCAGCATGTTGATAAGGGCGGCATGGAGTTTACCCCTGGGATTGATCGAGTATTCTCCCCAGAGGAAGAGTCTACCATTCAAATGCCCGAGCAAGAGAAAGGGCCTCGGCAACCGTGTCACAACCCGGCGGAAGTTCCACGCGTCGAAGTTGTCTGACGGTGCAATGTACGCAGAAATAACACTTTACCTCCTATACAGTTGCTGCATGAAAGGAAGTATCTAAAGCAAAGAGAAGAACAGACATTGTGCCGGGTGTAAATAGCCCATCCTCGTTCCCAGTCCACATCGCTTGGTGGTGGGTTCGTAAAACACTTATACTCCGGGAAGTTAGGCAGGTGGCATGCGGCTAACTTAGTCTCCTGCAAAAAAGATAGCTAAGTGAAAACGGGAGGAGACGGGCCTCCGCAGTTCATACCAGTTGGTCCTGAGTCATGGGAAATTACAGGATGGGATACGTCAACCAAGCCTAGCTCGGAAAAGATGCAGGGGCCTTCTTGGAAGAGAAGACCCTCACGGGAATGTCCGTACGCTTCCCGGAGGCAGAAGTCCGAGCGTTGTTAGCCGGACAAAGCTCTGTCGCTTTCAATGATTTATCAGGAAAGGTTGGGCTCGCCATGCGCGTCTTTTCCTCCCTCTGCCTCGAAACCTTAGTCAGGCGGAGGTCACTCCTTTGGAGGATCCACCGCCTTTGAGTCACTAAACCTAGCATTGGGTGTAAGCGTAATAGCCGAAGCTCCTGTAGGCCTGTCTTCCTTTCGAGGGGCAGCTTTACGAACCCAGGAGGATGGCCTCACGACCAACTTAAAGGGTGTTGCCTCCTGTGAGTCTAACGACTCGGTGGAGGAGCGCGGCTGTATCACCTTACGGGATGGGGCTGGGTGTGAAACCTGTACCCTCAAAATGGAATGGCAAGTTGAAAGAAAGGCCCATTTTCAACACTTGTTGTTATTCATTTTCAATCGAGACGGGAACAATGCAAACGCAGCCAAAGCTCGTCACGTTATTTGTGCTGTGTACAGAGAAAATGCTTTATCAGAAAGGACAGCTCAATGATGGTTTTCACGTTTCAAAAACGGTCATTTCAATCTTAATGACGAAGAACGTTCTGGTCGCTCCATTAAGTTAGATGAAGATCGATTGAACGACCTTCTTCAGGAAAATACTCGTCAATCGACTAGAGAATTGGCTGTACAATTAGCGTGTGATCAGAAAACTGTAGTGAATCACCTTCATTCAATGGGAAAAGTTAAAAAAAAAACTTAGTGCATGGGTTCCACACGGTTTGAGCTAAAGCAACAAACTTCAACGCTCCACTATTGCCGCAGGTTTGATTGCTCGTCACAAGGCTACTCGTGGATATAAGGACAGATTTATTCACTGCATCATCACTGACGACGAAAGTGATGTGTTTATGTCAACATGAACCATCAAAAACAATGGCCTAGCCACAATAAAAAGCCACTTCCGCGATTAAAGCAAGGACTTCATCCACGAAAGACGATGCTGTGTGTGTTGTGGGATTGTGAAGGCATCATTCTTTATGAGCTCCTTCGAGCAACGAGATTGTCAATGCAGAACTCTACGTTCAACAAATGTATCGACTCACCGAAGCTATTCGTGAAAAGCGACCTCATCGACGTTATGGAGTCCTTCTGCAACACGACAATGCTCGTCCTTACATTGCAAATGTGATAAAAGATGCCATGCAAACGCTTAATTTGGAAATCCTGCCGCATCCTCCATATTCGCTAGACTTGGCTCCATCGGATTTCCATCTGTTCTGATCGCTCTCCAACAATTTGCGCGGCGTTTCGTTCAATACTGGTGTGGAATTAATAACCTGATTAGATGAATTCTTCGAGTCAAAATCCAGAGATTTTTATTGCAGAAGCATCAAAAAACTAGTTGAACGTTGGGAAGAAGTCGCAAATAACAACAGTGAATACATTATTGATTAAATTGCATATTGTTATCAATTAAAAATTAAGTTTTTCTAAAATTGTTAATGGTAATGAATAAATTTGATAAAACCGCAAGAACTTATTCCTCACCCCCATTAGGTTGCACGCTCCTGCGCCGTGGGGACTCGAACCTCCCCCCTACGCCGGAGCTTGCTTCCTACTTGTTGCCATTTTCCCTTTTTATTGTTGTTTTTTTATATTCTTATTTTAAAGTAGCCTAGTGCTAGGTTGCCGTGATTGCGGCGACTTATGCCCAAGTTGGTAGTCAACAGATAGGCTACTAAAATTAAAATAAAATGCCCAATCCAAATGGATTCTTATGACCAAGGAAATAAAACGAACCAAATGAGTTTAATTAAGGGAGAAGACTACTACGTGATAAAAAAATTATAAAATGAGTTTTTAAAAGATTCCTCGATCAGAATGAAACGAAGGCAGTGCAGACGCGGGATAGTTAAAAGGATTGGGAAACAGGACGACCGGAGAGTGGCGAAATGATAGGCATTTTAGTAGAAGAAATCTCCATAAGGAAATGCAGAGTCATCAGGGGGCACAGAGTAGGCTGATCGGCCCTCCCGTTGCCCAGAATCCGTACATGATCGGGTACCCAACAAAATATAACTATATCGAGACGCATTTTGGACCAGCCAGTTGCATATTTCTGTGATTAAGAGATGGGAAGTATTAAATGAGTGAAATGCCTGTAAAACACTCCTAGAGTCGGAAGAAAATATGACAAAATTTTTAAAAGGAGGTAAAATCTGGATTAGTCTAAAAGCTACAAGAATAGCTAAAAGTTCAGCAGTCAAAATAGAAGCTGCCAGCAGCAAAGACAAAGTTAAAAATTCTCCCGAGTAGGTGGGGTCTGATTTGGAACCTTCCGTCTATATCGGACAGTATTGTACTTGTGAAGTCACCTGTTCTAGAAAAAGGCTCGTAAAGGAGCAAAGGTCGCGGATTTGTCCAGGCTCCACATGCTGGTACAAACTATAGGAGGTGGATAACGCAAACTAGGGGTCAGTGACGACGGAATGGAAAGGACCCTTAAAGCACCCAGGTTTGAGAGATGATCTCCTATCGGGAGGATCAGGAAGGAGGGGTAAGGATGGTAACCTATTGAATGCCGCCGTTGACTCGGCAGCATACAAAGGCTTCTGTAACCCTCTGTTACAGGGGCCTGCTATACATGGCAGAGGTATCGCATGTAGATCTAGAGTCGATGATAGGGTAAGGGAAGCACCCCACTCTCGTAGTAAAGGCTGTTGATGGGGGAAGTGCGAAAGGCTCCACCGGAAGGACGAACTTCGAGGTTGCAATTGGGTTGAACATTTTAAGGGATGAGGTGGAAACCGAGGAATAAATTTGGCATCCATAGTCTAACTTAGATTGGACGAGGGCAGTATACAGTGTTTCACGATCACTACCCCACGACGTGTGGGAGATGACTTTCAAAATGTCTAGAGCCCGAGGCCTGAGTAGGTACGAGTAGTAACCAGGATAGCATTTGATCAAGAGTTACGCCAATAAACAGAAACTCATAGGCAAACTCTATATTTACACTTTGTAGGGAGATAGGTGGCGGAACAAAAACCCCTCTGTCCCGGTGGAAGTACATTGTCTTAGATTTGCTCGGGGAAAGCGGAATTCCCTAAGTTGCGCACTTTTCAAGACCGCATCTACTGCCAGCTGCAACCAAGGTATTGCTGATGGAAGGCAAGGCGAGGAACAATATAGTGCCAAGTTATCAACGGACAGAGTCGCCAATAGACCCTCTGGGAGAGAGAAAATTATATCATAGATTGCAATTAAAAATCACTTAAAACGCTGCCTGAAGAATCCCCTCCTTTGGGGGTTGCAGCTCAGAGTAGGTGTCTCAAAAACGAACCATAAATGATCGAGATGCTAAGAAACTTATAATAAAAGATGGTAAAAGACCTCCCATACCCTAAACGTGTAGCTGCTTTAAGACTCCGTATTTCCATGTTGTATCGTATGTTTTCCCAATGCCGAAAAATATGGGCAAAACTCGGGGCTTTAATGAGAAAGCTTTCCGGACCAATCCTTCTAAACGTAATAAGAGGTCAAGGGTACTATGACCCTTGCGAAAGCCACACTGAAATGAAGATAGTAAGTGATTGGTTTCTAGGAACCAGTTCAGGCGCACCAACACCATCTTCCATGACAACTTACTCAGATAGATGGTAAGAGCTATAGGGCGATAGCGATCTGCGTCCAACCCCTCCCTCCTAGGTTTGACAAAGGGAAGGACAATCCCGACGCGCCATGATGATTAGTGAAAACTCTTTATCCATATACGGTTGTACAAGTCAGATAAGAAAATGACAGTGTGTGGATGGAGGTGCCGAATCATATCAGAATAGACCCCGTCAAGGCCAGGAGAAGTGGATCTACAAAGGAACAATGTAGCGCGAAAATCGTGGATGGAGAATAGGGCATTATACAGGTTAGATTTTGTTGTAAAATTGAGATGAGACTCTTCGTTTGATTTATAGGCTAGAAAAGCCTTATTATAACGACTGGCACTGCTGAGGGCACAGAAGTGGTCGGCCAAGGTATTACTGACCACCAGGCTGTCATTCACTAAGGATCCCTGTAAGTTGAGTGTGGGGGGATTATGGCTGGCATAACAACACCAGATCTTGTTCATTTTCTTCCAGATTAATGAAGGGTAGCTGTCCATGAAGTTCGGCGCACCTGACGAAGGGTTATTTGGCGAAACGACAGGTCTCGGTGTCGGTCAACCATATTTCACAAGGTTGGGTTCCACCGGAATCGTGCATGAGCTAACTTGTAGTTTTTGACGGCTGTCGCACACACACAGAGGTCCACCAGGGCACGGTTGAGAGACCATTTATGGGTCACTTCCGTGGAATGGTCTGTGCGGCTGTGTTGTAGATAATTGATGCGAAGTACGCTACTGCAACCTGAACACCATTGGAGGTCCCCAAAGCAGCCCTTGTGAGGGACGCCTCTCGGAAGCCTTCCCAATCCGCATGGCTTAACTCCAAATTGAGAGGCATGGATGTATGAGGGCAAGGATGAAGGGTCGACAGGAGAATAGGGAAGTGGTCACTCCCATGGAGATCATTAAGGATTGAGCACCGAAAATCAGTGAGGCAATCCGGGAAACAGAGAGACAGATCAACACAACTAAACGAATCCGTCTGAACATGATAAGAGGTAAATTCGCCTGTGTTTAAAACGCAAAGAAAATCAGATGATAAAAGATTCTAAAACACTGCATTTGGCATTTCGAGTGATGTCACCCCAGTATGGGTGACGCGCATTAAAATCTCCGAGTAATAAAAACGGGGAGGGAAACTGATCTACAAGTTCTAAAATGTCAGGTCTTGACAATGGTAAAGGAGGGAGGTAAATAGGGCAAAGAGTAAAAATCCTTTTTAAGAAAAACCCTCACGGCAGCAGCTTGGAGGGTAGTGTGTAGAGGGATGGGATGAGGATACCGTAACCGACCCCCCCCCCCCGCATGAGACGAACCCCCGACAGAAGCAAGAGTTGAAAATACTTGGGAAGAACGCCTTGAGAGTTTCATTCTGAAAGGGACGGTTAGATACTGCACTATATATCTTTTTCTCCTTTGTGGCTGTTATATTTGAAGTGCGCCCCAAAGAACTTTGGGGACGAAGAGCAGATTTTGAAGAGCCTGCTATAGCAGGGGAAGAGATTCTGGAACAAGCAGTGACGGGGGATATTAGCGAGGGTTTCGAGGAACTGACCGAGGGCCTCGCCTGAAATTTGAGCTCACAGCCAGGCGGAAACGAAAGGTCGAAAAGGAATTTTCGTGCGGTAGATCCTGATTGATGGGCCGATGGGACTTTCGATGTCTGAGGGGTTGATCCAATAGCCGCGATTGGTGATGTTGGAGTATCATCGGTTTCCATCGAATCATGAGTAGGAGGGTGACTGGAAGGAGCAGGCGATCTGGGGGAAGTACGAGGAAATTGGTGTATTTCTGCTGCCGTTTGGACCGGGAGGGGGCCTAAGTCACGTGAAGGGCGGGACGGACCTGAAGGCAGAGAATACTCAGCAACAGAAGAGTCCATTGAAGATTTTCTAGGCTCGGTCAAGTCAGTTCAAGAGGCTACCCGCTTATTAGTGGTCGATGACCGGGAAGAGGAGTCCTTTGTTTTACTACGTGGCTTTGGGTCACAGGGCCGAGTAGAAAAACCTTCGCTGGTCGATATAAATTCTTTCAGATAACGTCTGATGTCTTCGAGTGTCTCACCCTGAGCGTCGGTCTCGCCTAGAGCTAACGGGGAGAGGGGAGCAACATTAAGGTATCTCGGTGTTATAACAAGAAGGCGAGCATTCCATCAAATGGCGGTGCGTCCGGCGAGTGCATTAAATTCGGAGACGACAGAGAGAAATCTGAAGTTGTCGCGGCATTGGGGGTAGGTCCATGGGAACAGTTCCGGCATAATGGCACGCAACTTTAAGTTCCCATCAACAGTGTCTCCTCTTCTTTGCCAAGCAGCTCGGATTCCTGTTATGTAATCAGTGTGAGGAAGAGGGAAACGCTGGTCTGGCAGCTCAGTCCCATCACTCTTTAGCGCCCTCATTCATCACATGCCCAGGAATCCAACAAAAGATAAACTAGAGATCCGCCAGGCTCGCCGAAACCGTAGGGTCACGGATACCGCGAACTAGAGATTTAGAGATTCCAATTCTAATACTGGTACTCCTAGGTTCCTATCCTTTTCTACTTCATATACCCATCCATTTCGAGCTAAATTCTCTATTATTTCTTTCCATATAAAAAAATTAAATATTTTTAAAGGTTAGAATTCATCTGACACTTTTGCGCCCAACCTAAAAACTTATTCAATTCGGTAAGCGTTTGACCACAATCATTCAAAGGCCTTTTATTTCTCAGTGGGGAAGTAGATTTTAAATAGAAATTCGAGCCAAGTGCAACACTAGCCATTGTGAAAGTGACCTAGTTTACAATACGCATTTTTCGGTGCTCTTGATGACAGTAAATTTAATTCCACCTCACCTTCAACCCCCAAAATTGCCTACTAAGCAAAATGCGAGTGATAATTTTGCTATAATGATATAATAGGGGTTAGATAGTCACGATAGATAATCTAAATTTGGGAAACTTCGTCTTCCTTAAAGTTCTAATTTAAATGGTTTCCGTTTCTTAAATTGCCATTTTGAGATCAAGACGATGCCAGGAAAATAAAATTATGCCTTAATTTTTAAAGTAGATGCCGTTGAGTTGTTTGAGAAGGGAGTTTTTTAAGGGATATTTTTTTATTTTCACTGTATGTCGGGAACGAAGACTAGCCATATCGTCTTCCGGTGTCGTAAAAGGCGGCTAAACCCAGATAGGAACCGCAAGATTGGGAAGCCGGCACCAAAATTTTCGCTCCTGCGAGCGATATACGATATTGCGGTAAGGGACAGGAATGTCGCGGACGCCACCATTCATGCAGGTAGTGGCGATGACCACTACCTAAATGGTTTTAATGACATGCTTGTGTTCGTCTTGTCATCCTTTGTGTTTTATGGTTAATATTTTTATTTGGAGTTCTTAGAGCCCCTCATAGTGTCCTATATCGTCAACTCTGGGGCTTCTTTTCAAGACCTCTTTAGCAAAGACATTCCCTTAGTTTTCACCCACCTGCCTTTCCAAAAAGTCAAATAAAATGAAGTTGCGCCGTCACACAATCGGCTGACCAATACGGAAGCAATCGATGAATTCACTCGTGGTGAAATAGTTTAGGCGGCGCTTGTAGCGCATTAAAACACTTTACTTCTCTTTAAGGTTTATTTATCACCAGTGTGGGTTCTTAAGTGTGCCGCATGAGTCATTTCTTTGATCCTGATAAGGGCAAAGGTTGCATTCGTAAGGATTCTCGCCAGTGTGATTATATGAATGTTTCGTAATATCTTCTTTTCTGGCAGCCAAATAAGCAAAGCCTGCATTAGAAAGGCCTATCACCTGTGTGAGCACATGAGTGGTTTTAAGAAAATATTTGGTTGCGGCCTGATCAGGGCAAAGGCTTTTCACCTGCATGAGTAAGTGCGTGTCTTTGAAAGTTTCTTTTAGTTGCAGCCTGATAAGGGCAAAGGCTGCATTTGAAAAGCTCACCCGTGTGAGTAAGTGCGTGTATTTTAACGCTCGTTTTTGTTGTAGCCTGATAAGGGCAAAGACTGCATTTAAAAGGCTTCTCGCCTGTGTGAGTATATGAATGGTTTTTAATATGCGCTTTCGTTGCAGCCTGATAAGGGCAAAGGTCACATTTAAATGGTTTTTCGGCAGTGTGAGTAAGTGAGTGTATTTTAACATTCCTCTTTGTTGCAGCCTGATAAGGGCAAAGGCTGCATTTGAAAGGCTTCTCGCCTGTGTGATTATATGAATGGATTTTAAGATGACCTTTGGTTGCAGCCTGATAAGGGCAAAGACTGCATTTGAAAGGCTTCTCGCTAGTGTGAGTATATAAATGGATTTTAAGATGATCTTTGGTTGCAGCCTGATAAGGGCAAACATCACATTTGAATGGTTTTTCGGCAGTGTGAGTAAGTGCGTGTATTTTAAAGTTCCTCTTTGTTGCAGCCTGATAAGGGCAAAGTCTGCATTTGAAAGGCTTCTCGCCTGTGTGATTATATGAATGTTTTTTAAGATTATCTTTAGTTGCAGCCTGATAAGTGCAAAGACTGCATTTGAAAGGCTTCTCGCTAGTGTGAGTATATGAATGGATTTTAAGCTGACCTTTCGTTGCCGCCTGATAAGGGCAAAGCCTGCATTTGAAAGGCTTGTCGCCAGTGTGAGTAAGCGAGTGTCTTTTAACTTGCTTATTTGTTGCAGCCTGATAAGGGCAAATGCTGCATTTGAAAGGCCTCTCGCCAGTGTGAGTATATGAATGTATTTTAAGCTGACCTTTCCTTGCCGCCTGATAAGGGCAAATGTTGCATTTGAAAGGATTCTCGCCAGTGTGAGTAAGTGCGTGTCTTTTAACGTTCCCCTTTGTTGTAGCCTGATAAGGGCAAAGGCTGCACTTGAAAGGCTTCTCTCTAGTGTGAGTATATGAATGGGTTTTAAGCTGACCTTTCGTTGCCGCCTGATAAGGGCAAAGGCTGCATTTGAAAAGATCACCCGTGTGAGTAAGTGCGTGTATTTTAACGCTCTTTTTTGTCGTAGCCTGATAAGGGCAAAGGTTGCATTTAAAAGGCTTCTCGCCTGTGTGAGTATATGAATGGTTTTTAATATGAGCTTTCATTGCAGCCTGATAAGGGCAAAGGTCACATTTGAATGGTTTCTCGCCAGTGTGGGTTCTTAAATGTATTATTAAAACTCCCCTATGTGCAGTCTGATAAGAACAAGAGCCGCATTTATAGATTTTCTTATTCATTCTTGAATGATGCAGCGCATGTGAATTTGTGTGTGTCGAATGAGAAGGTATGGAGTTGTTTTCGGTGCATTTTCCTGGGTCATACACAAGGGCTCGTGGTGGTGATGATATCATATCACAAACTTGTGGAATAACTTTTAGGTTATTGGATGAAGTCAATTTTATCTCCTGAAAGGAAATCATTAGTTATTTTATAATCTTTCGTTTAAGATCTTTCTGGTATACAGGATTCATGCAAAAGGAAGAAAGGGTAGGGACCTCACCCATCCCAAATTCATTCTTTAGGATTCCCAACTGATTATGATCTTAACAAAAGTAATCTTATATCTTAAGGCATTCCGTATCAGACACCTACGAATTTCTTAGACAAGGGGATAAGAAGAGCCGAAAGAACAAGGGGATTAAAAAAAATCTATAATCAATATAAATAATTAAATTGTGAAAATCAAAAAAAGGCGGAAATTTAAAAGAATATGTGATAATTCAACAGTTAAATCGAGGATATCAAAGGCAAGGTCAGGTGCAGAGATGACTGATAGACCGCTGCTGCTCCCAAATTGCAGCGCAAATTTGATCCTTCGATATGGATTGAGCATGAGGAACATGGGATCTTTTTTTTAATTCAAGAGCTCTATGTTGGGGGTTGCCACTGAGCGCACAAGTCGCCGTAATTAACGGAAGGTCTAATATTAGGCTATATTAAAAAACAAAAAATAAATATAAAAAGAAAAAAAGGCAATACACAAACAAAAGGACAGCAACAAATATAAACAAAAACACGAAGGAAACGCGCTGTGGCGACAGGGGAAGGCCGGCCTCCTCTGAAAAGTCGTATAGTTCGCATGTTTGTGTACACAAACGAGTCCCAAGTAGCGACCCCGCTCGTCCCGGTACCGAGATAGCTAACGTACGCAAGATCAGCCAGACTGGGACATTAAGCAAGAAAATGCCAAACAGTCTGGGGGGCAACGCAGTCAAAACCACAAGGCGTAGGCAAGCGCTGCATTAAATGGCGTGGCGTCTAGCGAGTGTGTCCCATTCAGAGACGCCAGAAAGCAAGCTGAAGCCGTCGCGGCATTGGGGGGGATAGGTTCATGGGAACAGTCGCGGCGCAATGGCACGTAACTTTGAGTTCCCTTCGACCGTCTCCCATCTTCTTTGCAAAGCAGCCCGGAAGGAGCCCGGATTCCTGCTTTGTAATCGGTGTGAGGAAGAGCGAAACGCTGGTCTGGTCAAACAGTATTCGTGGATTCATTGGAACCCTCATCGGCAGGCTAATTACCAGGGTAAACTTAGTGAATTTTTTTTTTTTCAAGGGGCTATCTGGCGACTGCCCACTTGGGCATAAGTCGCCGCAAACAAACAGCCCAGTTCTAGGCTACTTTAAAATAATTTTTTTAACAGAAACAATAATAAAAAGGGGATAACAATCAGGGAGCAAAATCCGGCGTCGGGGGGAGGTAACCCCCCCCCGGCGCAGGAGCCTGCGACCTACAAAAAGAAAAAACAAACAAACAACAATAACAAAAAAAACAAGTTACATACAAGGGAGAAGGCCGGCCTACCCCCAAAAGTCAACAAGTCAACCAGTCATGGTGCACGCACTCGTCCCGAGTACAAGGGACAGGCGGTAGCGACCCCGCCCGTCCCGGTACCGGGACAGGTAACGTGCGCGAAGATCACCCAGACTGGGACATTCGACAAAAATGTGCCGAACAGTCTGGGGGACGACGCAGTCGTCACAATAGGGCACAGGCGAGCGCTCCATCAAATAGCGATGCGTCACACGACTGTGTCCGATTCGGAGACGACAGAAAGCGCCTTGAAGCCGTCGCGGCATTGGGGGATAGGTTCATGGGAACAGTCGCGGCGCAATTGCACGCAACTTTAAGTTCCCTTCGACCGTCTCCCATCTTCTTTGCCAAGCAGTCCGAAGAGCTGCCCGTATTCCTGCCATGTAGTCGGTCTGAGGAAGAGCGAAACGCTGGTCCGCTTAAAGAGTCCTCGCGGACTCTTTGGCGCGCTCATTCCCCGCAATTCCTACATGTCCAGGAACCCAGCAGAAGATAATCTCGACATCTGCCCGGCTCGCCAAAACCGTGGCGTCACGGATATCGCCACCCAGGGGATGCGGAGATTCCAATGTCCCGAGAGCACTCAGGGAACTTGTTAAATCGCTATAGATCACGATCCGGTCTCCGAACCGGGCACGTCACGTAATCTCCCATACAGAGGGGTGTATTGCAACCAACTCAGGCAGGGAAACAGACGCTCCGCCCTGTAGAGCCCCGCTAAGTTCAAACAGAGGGGATACGGCGTGGAAACCGACACCCCTTCTTCGGACTTAGGGCCATCCGTATACACTGGCACGGTTCCAGCGTGACACGAGGTGTGCTCCACAAAGGGCGAACGCAATACTCCTGGCGCCGTACAAGCTTTGGGAGTAGAGGCGTGGCGACAAATAGCCAAATGTGGTACCCTCCAGGGTGGCGTCCTGGGCAGAACCAGGGGCGCCACCGGCCCGAGAGCTATATCTACCTCTCGAAGGAGTTTCCTCGCCCTAAACCCTAAAGGCTTAGGGTATGATGACTGGCGTCTCTCGGCAGCATAGGCACCATCGAGATCAGCTGCGGATACAGTGAGAGCTGTTGGCGACTGAGGAAGGCGCCGGGCTCGCGCGTACAGTCGAGTGATGCACTGCACGCGGCGCAGAACGGGTGACATCTCCCCGGTGGAGGCGCGTGGCCGTTTCGCCTTACGGGGAACGGTCACGCTGGGGGAAGAGGGGGGAGCCCTGGTTTTAGCCGGGGCTGGGTGTGAACCCGTTTTGCCGCCAGCTTTACCAGGGGAGCGCCCGGGTTGAGTAGAGCCCGCAGAAGGGCTCCGAATGGGCGCCGAAACAACCGTGCTCGTTGGCCTGGATGGGCCAGGAGCAGAGGGTGCCTTTCTAACTATTGAGGCATATGACGTCCCAGGCAGAGCCGGGCGCGCCAGGACCAAGTCCTTAGCCTCGCGGAATGAGAGTCGATCCTGGGCCTGAACGGCCAGCATTTCTTTCTTAAGGAGATATGCACCACATTGCTTCAAAGAAACGGGGTGCGGCTCTCCGCAATTGACACACTTGGCCACACACGATTTAGACTTATCGTGTGCAGCCTTAGAGCAATTTACACAAACTTGGGGTAACCCCGACTTTGCACGTCTACAAGAACGATTCGTATTGCCGAAGCGGTGACATTAATAGCACCGCCGCGGCAGTGGCACGAATGCCTTTACGCGGTAGCGGTAGGTTTTTTTTTATGGAGCCCATCTGGCAACTACCCACTTGGGCATAAGTCGCCGAAAAACACGACAGCCTAGAACTAGGCTACTTTAAATATGAAAACTTAACAATGATATAAATTGGAAAAACTTAACAATCGAAGCAATCTCCGGCAGCGGGGGGAGGTCCCCCTCACCCCGGTGCAGGAAAGTGCAATCTACAAACAAAACAACAAAAAAAGGAACCTTAAATAAAGGGGAGAAGCCCGGCCTCCCCCAAAAAGTCAACAAGTCAATGTGCACGAATCTGTCCCGAGCACAAGGGACAGGCGGTAGCGACCCCGCCTATCCCGGTACTGGGACAGGTATCGTGCGCAAAGATCACCCAGACTGGGACATTCGACAAGAATGTGGCAAACAGTCTGGGGGACGACGCAGTCATTGCAATAGGGCGAAGGCGAGCGCTCCATCAAATAGCGATGCGTCACACGAGTGTGGCCGATTCGGAGACGACAGAAAGCAACCTGAAGCCTGCGCGGCATTGGGGGATAGGTCCATGGGAACAGTCGCGGCGCAATGGCACGCAACTTCAAGTTCCCTTCACCGTCTCCCATCTTCTTTGCCAAGCAGTCCGAAGAGCTGCCCGTATTCCTGCCATGTAGTCAGTGTGAGGAAGAGTGAAACGCTGGTCCGGTCGCAGAGTCCTCATGGACTCTTTGGCGCCCTCATCGGCGCGCTCATTCCCCGCAATTCCTACATGTCCAGGAACCCAGCAGAAGATAATCTCGACATCTGCCCGGCTCGCCAAAACCGTGGCGTCACGGATTTCGCGAACCAGGGGATGCGGAGATTCCAATGCCCCGAGAGCACTCAGGGCACTTTGTGAGTCGCTATAGATCACGATCCGGTCTCCAAACCGGGCACGTCGCGTAATCTCCCGTACCGAGTGGTGTATTGCCACCAGCTCGGCCGTGAAGACAGACGCAGCGCTTGGTAGGCCCCCGCTGACTTCAAACAGAGGGGATACGGCGTGGAAGCCGACCTCCTCTTGGGACTTGGAGCCATCCGTATACACTGGCACGGTACCAGCGTGACACGATGTGTGCTCCAAAAAGGTCGAACGCAATACTCCCGGCGCAGTATAAACTTTGGGAGCAGAGGCGTGGCGACAAATAGCCAAATGTGGTACCCTCCAGGGTGGCGTCCTGGGCAGAACCAGGGGCGCCACCAGCCCGAGAGCTATATCTACCTCTTGAAGGAGTTTCCTGGCCCTAAACCCAAAGGGCTTAGGGTATGACTGGCGTCTCTAGGCAGCATAGGCACCATCGAGATCAGCTGCGGATGCAGTGAGAGCTGTTGGCGACTGAGGGAGGCGCCGGGCTCGCGCGTACAGGCGAGTGATGCACTGCACGCGGCGCAAGGCGAGTGGCATCTCCCCAGCATCGACCAACAGGCTCTCAATGTGGGAAGTGCGGAAGGCACCGGTCGCAAGGCGAAGGCCGGTGTGGTGGATCGAATCCACCTTCCGCAATAAACGCTCGGCTGCGGATGCATAAAACTCGCATCCGTAGTCGAGCATCGAGCGAACAGAGGATCGATAAAAAAGTAAGGCATTAGCCCTATCAGCGCCCCAAGCGCTGAACGTCACGGAACGGAGAATGTCCATGGCGCGGGTACAAGAGACCCTAAGGCTGCGAATATGAGCCTCCCAGGTCAGACGTCGGTCGAATACAAGACCAAGGAAACGGTGCGACTCAACCACATCCAGGCGCACCCCATTAAGAAACAAATCTGGGTCGGGGTGAAGCCGTGGATGGCGGCAGAAGTGCACCACCTTAGTCTTGGCCAAAGAAAACCGAAACCTGTGCGCTTCGGCATAGCGAGAGACGCGGTTCAATGCCTGTTGGAGTCGACGCTACAGAGTAGGCATCTGGGCCGCGCCAAAAGAGATCGAAAGGTCGTCCACGTAGAGCGTAGCGAGAACATCTTCCGGCAGCACCGAGGTGATGCCGTTGATGCTCAGGGCAAAGAGTGTGACACTGAGGACACTTCCCTGCGGGACACCCTCTTCCTGCTCCTTTGGGCCGGAGAGGGCTCCCCCCACCCGTACGCGGAATCGACGATCTCGCAAAAATTCAGATATAAACATTGGGAGGCGTCCCCTCGCCCCCATCGTGTGGAGAGTCTCCATGATACCGTATCGCTATGCGGTATCATAGACCTTCTCCAGATCAAAAAACACCGTGTCGTAGTGCTGTCTACGAAGGAAAGCCTCGCAGACGGCATTTTCCAGTCGGAGCAGAGCATCCGACGTGGAGTGGAACTTACGGAAGCCGCACTGTCCAGAAGACAGATGGCCTCCGCTGTCCAGGAAATAGGCTAATCTAACATTTACCAATTTCTCCATCAACTTGCACACGCAAGAGGTTAGAGAGATTGAGCGGAAACCGGTCGGAGTAGAGTGATCTTTTCCCGGCTTGCGAAAGGCGAGCACAGTAGCGATTCGCCAGGAGTCTGGAAGAAGACCTTCCACCCAGATCCTGTTGAACAAATCTAACAGAAAGGCCATGCCTCGCTCACCCAGGTGTCGAAGCATGGCGTACGGGACATCGTCCGGACCATGGGCGGTGTCCGCGCACGAAGCGAGAGCGGAACGCAACTCACTCACAGTAAACTTGTCGTTGAAGGGTTCTCCGCCTCTGGAGGTAAAGTACAGCCAGCGGCCTTCCGCGACATCACGACGTGCATTGAATGCTGGCGGAGCAGCATCACGGCTAGAGAATGCGGAAAAAGCGGTCGCTAAGGATTCCGCCACGGACGCGGGGTCCAAGATTGCGGTCCCATTCTCCTGGAGAACGGGAGGGGGGTCCTGCGAGAACTTGCCCCGAATCCTTTTGACTCGTTTCCACACCTCAGCTAAAGGGGTCTTCCCGTTAAGTGAAGACACGTATGCCCGCCAAGAAGAGCGGCGGGCGTGCTTCGAAATATACCGGAACTTAGCCCTATCCCGACGAAATTCAGCGATAGTGAAATCGTTCGGGCGGCGCTTATAGCGCATGTAGGCATAACGCTTCTGTTTGAGGGCCGTCTCACACTCGGGCGACCACCATGGGAGTGGTCGGCGTGCAAAACGGCCAGACGTCCTAGGAATAGTAGTCAGGCCCACGGCGATGAGGTTACCGGAGAAGAACTAAACGGCCTCATCTACCGACCTAAACTCCTCGACTGAGATAGAGAATTCAGTCATTTCCTGAAATGCAGGCCACCGCGTCCGCGACAAGCATCACCGAGGTGGTCTCTCAGGCGGCAGTTGCCCTGAAAATGATATTTGAATGGGAAAGTGATCACTACCATGGAGGTCATCGACCACCCCCCAATCAAAATCAGGCTGTGCATCCGAAGAGCACAAAGATAGGTCAAGGCAAGAAAATGAAGCGGTTCTCGGACAGTGATGCGTAAACTCATCCACGTTTAGGACACTCATCCCAAGCTCTTCGATCAGATCGGCAAGGACTTGTCCCCTGGGATTTATGGAGTAATCTCCCCAGAGAGAATGCCTGCCGTTCAGATCTCCAAGCAAGAGATAGGGCCTCGGCAACCGTGCAAAACGCGGCGGAAGTCCCCCGCGTCGAAGTCAGCTGACGGTGGAATGTACGCAGAAATGATAGTATACCTCCTATCCAGGTGCAGCTGCACAGCCACTGCCTGAAGGGAGGTATCTAAGGAGAAAGGAAGAACGGAGACATCATGCCGGGTGTAAACCGCGCATCCCCCAGCCCGGCCATCCCACGGTGGTGGGATCGCAAGACCCTTATACCCCGGGAGGGCAGGCAGCGGGCACGCGCCTAGCATGGTCTCCTGCAAAAAAATAGCTAAGGGGGAACGGGACGAGACGAGCCTCCGCAGCTCCTCTAGGTTGGCCCGGAGTCCACGGCAATTCCATTGAAGGAATATGCCCTCCAGGCCTAGCTCGGAGGAGACGCGGGGGCCCTCCTCGAATTGAAGACCCTCACGAGAATGGCCGTACGCTTCCCGGGGGCAGAACCCCGGGCGCTGTTGGCCGGAAAATCGCTGAAGGCGCTGTCACCTTCGAGGACTTATTGGGGGAGGTTGGGCTCACCATGCGAGTCTTTTTCTCCCTCCGCCTCGAAACCTTAGGCGGGCGTTGCGGCTTGGGAGGCGGGGGGCCCACTTTTCGAGGAACCACCGTCTCCGAGCCACTCGCTCCACCTCGGGGCGTGGGCGAAGGGGTCGAAGCTCCTTTGTTGCTGTCCTCCTTTCGGGGAACAGCTTTAGGAACCCCGGAAGATGGCCTAGCGACCATCTTCAGGGGTGTTGCCTCCTGTGAGTCTAACGACTCTGCTGAGGCGCGTGGCCGTTTCGCCTTACGGGAAACGGTCACGCTGGGGGAAGAGGGGTGAGCCCTGGTTTTAGCCGGGGCTGGGTATGAACCCTTTTTGCCGCCAGCTTTACCAGGGAAGCGCCCGGGTGTAGTAGAGCCCGCAGAAGGGCGCCGAATGGGCGCGGAAACAACCGTGCTCGTTGGCCTGGATGGGCCAGGAGCAGAGGGTGCTATCCTAACTATTGAGGCATATGACGTCCCAGGCAGAGCCGGGCGCGCCAGGACCAAGTCCTTAGCCTCGCGGAATGAGAGTCGATCCTGGGCCTGAACGGCCAGGATTTCTTTCTCTTGGAGATATGCACCACATTGCTTCGAAGAAGCAGGGTGCGGCTCTCCGCAATTGACACACTTGGCCACACACGATTTGGACTTATCGTGTGCGACCTTGGAGCAATTTACACAGACTTCGGGTGACCCCGATTTTGCACGTCTACATGATCGATTCGTATGGCCGAAGCGGTGACAGTAATAGCACCGCCGCGGCAGTGGCACGAATGCCTTCACGCGGTAGCGGTACCAACCGGCACACACCGACTCAGGGAGCTTGTCACAGTCGAACGTGACGAAGAGTGTATGGGTGGGTCTCGAGGCCCCTCCCTGTTTTCTCATCACACGTTCGACCTTGACCGCCCCATGGTCGGCCAGTTCTAGTCTGATGTCCTCAATGGAGTAGTCAACGTGTTCCCTCGCATAAACTACTCCTTTCACAAAGTTCATGGTAGAGTGCGGCGTCACACTCACCGGGGTGCCATCAAGTGTCCGAAGAGCACTTATCTTGGCCGCCTCGGTGGGATTAGCCGCATTCGCCAGAAGGCTTCCGTCCGAATAACGGGTCACCTTCGCCTCTCTACCAATTGCACTAGATAATCCTCTCCTCTGATGGATCATGTTGCCCTTGGCTAACATGGTGCCATCAGTGGAGCGAATAACGAGGAAGCGTTTGAAGTCAGCGGGCTCGAAAACGCAAGGTAACCTCTGAATAATGGGCCCTGTGTCATCGAGGCTCCGCCCTGTGAACTTTTCGTCTTTGTCATAGTCAGGGGCTGGGCACCCGGGGAAGCAGAGGGGCCGGATGTGCCGATCTTGGCTTGGTCGCTTGCCAGAATGGCAGCAGACCCATCCATCCCCGTAGCCCCCGCAGATGGAGAGGAGCCCTGAGTCTTTTTAGTCTTTCTTGTCTTTTTCTTCTTTTTAGGAGAGGAAGGCGGGGAATGAACCCGCTTTTCACCTCCGCCGACAAAAGCCCCTAGGCCAGATGGACCGGCCTCAGCTAGGTCCTTCTCCGAAATGGAAAAGGTCCTGGTGTTCGCAGGGGCACCGGTCAGAGGAGATCCCTTCCCTCCTTGTACTGCCTCGGAGGCCCCAGCCGTTTGAGAAGGACCTTGCATAGGGGCGGATTCAGGTTCGGTGTTTGGCGCCGAGCCCGGATTACCCCCTATGGAAGGCCCTACCCTCTGAGGATGGGTTTCTTCAAGGACCATGTCTATCACAGGAGGGGCCGCCAGTTGGCCATCCCCTCCCAGGACATGGCAGGTCCCCTTGGCAGCGTCACCAGTCTTTTGTGTGGAGGCACAGGTCTTGACCCCGGCAAGGTTTAAGATTCTTGCCAGCAGGTCTTTTGATGGAAGCGACCGAAGGGGCCTGGCTTCCCTCTCCCCCCTAAGGAGGTTTGCCCAACCGAGCCGCTTACACGAGGGGCGGTCGGCAATGGGCTTCTTGCTGGCTTTCTTGGCAGTCCCCTTAGAAAGTAAAGGAGGGACTGCCGCTGGAAATAGGGAGGTGCCCGAAAGCACCTCCAGAGAAGGGGGTGAGAGGGAGTCCCCTACAGCCGTAGGCGTAGGAGAGGAGTAAGCCTCCTCTCCGGTTAAAGAAGTATGGAGGGTCCCCTGCGCAGGCACAAGAGGGGGTAACTCCATTTTCTCGGTGGATCTGCCCAAGGGCGGCTCCGCATGTCACAGGGAAAGTTGGGGGGTTGAGTTTTTTTTTATATTCATCATTGGGCATGGTGACCCTCTTTTTTTACACTGGACGCAATAGCTCACCACCTCTCACAGTTGCCCGCACTGCAAGAATTGCTTGCAGGCCCGGCAGAGCCAGTTGCCGCCATTTGGGACCACCCCTCCCGCCTGGTGGCCTGGCAGTCCATCGGCATGGCGGCTCCACCTTAGACACGGCGTAAAATGATAGAATGTGAAGAGGAGAGGAAAAGGGATGTGAGGAAGGTATGGGTGGGAATGAAGCAGGTTGTTAAAAGCCAACCACCCCAGACCGGAGCTCAGGGGTTTGGGGACATTGTCCCCTCCCCCCTCAGCCCCGATCCAGGACGGTTGGCCGAGAAGAAGGTAAGCATCTACCCTGTGAAATTAGAGGCTGACCAGAGAAAGTTGTCGGAGAGGTTGTATGAAAAGAGAGGAAACAAGTGTTTTGAAGGAAGGAAGAGAGGCTAAGCTGGGGCCGGACGGGGTGCTGAGTCCCGTCAGCACGGCGGCCAGGATGGCAAATCGCCTCGCCCCTTACGGGGAAACGGAGTGAAAACCGACCCACTCTTGGGACTTGGAGCCATCCGTATACACTGAAACAGTTCCAACGTGACACGGAGTGTGCTCCAAAAAGGCCGAACGCAATACTGCGGGAGCTGTAGAAACTTTGGGAGCAGAGGCTTGACGAAAAATAGTCATTGGGGTACCCTACAAGGTGGCGTTGGGCATAACCAGAGGCGACACCGGCCCAAGAACTTTACCGAGCTCTCGAAAGAGTTTCCTAGCCCTGATTTTAAAGGGCTTAGGGTATCACTGATGTCTCTCGACGGCATAAGCACCGTCAGGATCAGCTGCTGATAGGGTGCGCTCTGTTGCCGAATGAGGGAGGCGCCAGTCTCGCCCATATAGGCGAATAATTCACTGTTCACGGCCTAGAGCGAGTGTAATCTCCCTAGCATCGACAAGTAGGCTCTTAATGGGGGACGTGCGGACGTCAACGAACGGCAGGCGAAGGGCCAGTGTGGTGGATCGATAAAAGAAATAAGAGATAGCAAAAGGCTGCGAATATGAGCCTCCCATGAGAAGCGATATTCAAATATAAGACCAAGTAAACAAGTAAACGGTGCGAGTCCACCACTTCCCGGCCGTGGATGGCGGCAGAAGTACACGAATTTAGTTATGGCCAGGAAAAACAGAAGCTTGTGTGCTTCGGCATAGCGAGAGACGCGGTTGAGCCTGTTGGCATCTAGGCCACGGCAAGGAGATCGAAAGGTCGTCCACGTACAGCGTAGCGAGAACATCTTTCGGCAGCACCGAGGTGATGCCGTTGATGCTCATGGCAAAGAGTGTGACACTGAGGACACTTCCCTGCGGGACACCCTCTTTCTGCTCCATTGGGCTGGGGAGGGCTCCCCCCACCCGTACGCTGAATAGACGATCTCTCAAAAATTAAGATATAAAGATTTGGATGCGTCCCCTCGAGCCCATCGTGGGGCGAGTCTCCATGATACCGTATCGCCATGCGGGATTATAGGCCTTCTACAGATCGAAAAACACCGTGGCGTAGTGCTGTCTACGAAGGAAGGCCTCGCACACTGCATTTTCCAGTCGGGGCAGAGCATCCGACAAGGAGTGGAACTTGTGGAAGCCGCACTGTACAGAAGACAGATGGCCTCTGCTGTCCCCCCCAAAAGGCTAATCTAATATTTACTAATTTCTCCAGCAACTTGCAAACGCAGTAGGTTAGAGAGATTGGGCGGAAACAGGCCGGAGTAAAGTGATCTTTCCCCGTTTTGCGAAAAGCGAGCACAGTAGCGATTAGCCACGAGTCTGGGAGGATACCCTCTACCCAAATCCTGTTGAGCAAATCTAACAGAAAGGCCATGTCTCGATCACCCAGGTGTCGAAGCATGGCGTACGGGACATCGTCCGGACCATGGCGGCGTTCGCGCACGAAGAAAGAGCGGAAAGCAACATACTCAAGGGAAACCTGTCGTTGAATGGTTCTCCGCCTCTGGAGGTAAAGTCCAGTCGGTGGCATTCCGTGACATCACGACGTGCATTGAATACTGGCGGAGAAGCATCCCGGCTAGAGAATGCGGAGAAATCGGTCGCGAAGGATTCCGCCACGGACGCGGGATCCGAGATTGCGGTCCCTTTTTTTTTTAATTCTATAGAGCCCATCTGGGAACTGCCCACTTGGGCATAAGTCGCCGAAAAACACGACAGCCTAGAACTAGGCTACTTTACAATAAAAATATGAAAACTTAAGGATATAAATTGGAAAAACTTAACAATCAGGAAGCAATCTCCGGCAGCGGGGGAAGGGCCCGCTGCAGGAGAGTGCAACCTACAAACAAAACAATAACAAAAAAAAGAACCTTAAATAAAGGGGAGAAGCCCGGCCTCCCCCCAAAAGTCAACAAGTCTACAAGTCAATGTGCACGAATCTGTCCCGAGTACAAGGGACAGGCGGTAGCGACCCCGACCATCCTGGTACCGGGACAGGTATCGTGCGCGAAGATCACCCAGACTGGGACATTCGACAAGAATGTGCCGAACAGTCTGGGGGACGACGCAGTCGTTGCAATAGGGCGCAGGCGAGCGCTCCATCAAATAGTGATGCGTCACACGAGTGTGGCCGATTCGGAGACGACAGAAAGCAACCTGAAGCCTGCGCGGCATTGGGGGATAGGTCCATGGGAACAGTCGCGGCGCAATGGCACGCAACTTCAAGTTCCCTTCGACCGTCTCCCATCTTCTTTGCCAAGCAGTCCGAAGAGCTGACCGTATTCCTGCCATGTAGTCGGTGTGAGGAAGAGCGAAACGCTGGTCCGGTCGCAGAGTCCTCGCGGACTTTTTGGCGCCCTCATTCCCCGCAATTCCTACATGTCCAGGAACCCAGAAGAAGATAATCTCGACATCTGCCCAGCTCGCCAAAACCGTGGGGTCACGGATTTCGCGAACCAGGGGATGCGGAGATTCCAATGCCCCGAGAGCACTCAGGGCGCTTTGTGAGTCGCTATAGATCACAATCCAGTCTCCGAAACGGGCACGTAAGTAATCTCCCGTACCGAGTGGTGTATTGCCACCAGCTCGGCCGTGAAGACAGACGCAGCGTGGAAGCCGACCCCCTCTTGGGAATTGGAGCCATCCGTATACACTGGCACGGTTCGAGCGTGACACGATGTGTGCTCCAAAAAGGTCAAACGCAATACTCCCGGCGCAGTACAAGCTTTGGGAGAAGAGGCGTGGCGACAAATAGCCAAATGTGGTACCCTCTAGGGTGGCGTCCTGGGCAGAACCAGGGGCGCCACCGGCCCGAGAGCTATATCTACCTCTCGTAGGAGTTTCCTGGCCCTAAACCCAAAGGGCTTAGGGTATGACTGGCGTCTCTCGGCGGCATAGGCACCATCGAGATCAGCTGCGGATGCAGTGAAAGCTGTTGGCGACTGAGCGAGGCGCCAGGCTCGCGCGTACAGTCGAGTGATGCACTGCACGCGGCGCAGAGCGAGTGGCATCTCCCCGAGGAAGTGGGGAAGGCACCGGTTGCAAGGCGAAGGCCGGTGTGGTGGATCGAATCCACCTTCCGCAATAAACGCTGGGCTGCGGATGCATAAAACTCGCATCCGTAGTCGAGCTTCGAACGAACAAAGGATCGATAAAAAAGTATGGCAGTAGCTCTATCAGCGCCCCAGATTGCGGTCCCAGTCTCCTGGAGAACGGCAGGGGGGTTTCCGCGAGAACTTGCTCCGAATTCTTTTGACTCGCTTCTACAACTCTGCTAGAGGGGTCTTCCTGTTAAGTGAAGACACGTATGCCCGCCAAGAAGAGCGGCTGGCGTGCTTCGAAATATACCGGAACCTAGCCCTATCCCGTCGAAATTCAGCGACAGTGAAATCGTTCGGGCGGCGCTTATAGCTCATGTAGGCATAATGCTTCTGCTTGAGGGCCGTCTCACACTCGGTTGATCCCCACGGGAGTGGTTAGCGTGAAAATCGGCCAGACCTTATAGGAATAGTAGTTAGGCCTGCGGCGATGAGGTTGCCGAAGAAGAACTCAACGGCCTGATCTCCCGATCTAAACTCAACGACTGAGATAGACAATTCAGTCATTTCCTCAAATGCAGACCACCGCGCCCGTGCCAAGCACCAACGGGCCGCTCTCTCGGCCGGAAGCGGTCCAGAAAATGATATTTGAATGGCAAAGTGATCACTACCCTGGAGTTCATCACCACCTCCCAATCAAAATCAGGCTGTGCATCCGGAAAGCACACAGATAGATCGAGGCAGGAAAATGAAGCGGTTCTCGGGCAGTGATGCGTAAACTCATCCACATTTAGGACAGCCATCTCTAGCTCGCCTATCAGGTCGGCCAGGACTTGACCCCGGGGATTAATAGAGTAGTCTCACCAGAGGGGAGGGAGGGGTCTACAGTTTAGATTTCCGGGCAAAGGAAAGGGCCACGGCAACCGTGCCTCACCAACCAGAAGTTCCTCACTTCGAAGTCGGCTGACGGTGGAATATACGCTGAAATCACAGTATACCTCCTATCAAAGTGTATCTGCACAGCTACAGCCTGAAAGGAGGTATCTAAAGCCAAGAGAAGAACGGAGACAACATGCCGGGTGTAAATCGCACATCCTCCTGTTGCGGTGGGGTCGCAGAACCCTTATACCCCGCGAGGGTGGGCAGGGGCATGCGCCCAGCATGGTCTCCTGCAAAAAGATAGCTAACCGGGAACGGGAGGAGACGAGCTTCCGCAACTCCTCCCTGTTAACCCGGAGTTTGCGGTAATTCCATTGAAGGAATATGCCATCCAGGCCTAGCTCGGAGGAGACGCGGGGGCCCTCTTCGAACAGAAGACCCTCACGACGGGAATGGCCGTACCCTTACCAGAGCCAGAACTCCGGGCGCCGTTGGCCGAGCAATGCGCTGTCGACTTCGATAACTTAGTGGAAGAGTTTGGGCTCACCATGCGAGTCTTTTCCTCCCTCCGTCCTCGAAACCTTAGGCGGGCGGGGCGGCTTAAGAAGCGGGGGGCCCTCTTTTGGAGAATCCACCGTCTCCGGGCCACCCAACCCACCACTAACCGTGGGCGAAGGAGCCAAAGCCCCTTTGTTACTGTCCTCTTTTCGGGGGGCAGCCTTAGGAACCCCGGAAGATGGCCTGGCGAACAACTTCAGGGGTGTTGCCTCATATGAATTTAACGACTCGAGGGAGGCGCGTGGCCGTTTCGCCTTATGTGAAACGGTCACGCTGGGAGAAGGTGGGGCTGGGGGGGAGCGAGCGATGGTTTTAGCGGGGGCAGGGTGTTGACTCTTTGTGCCGCCAGCTTTACCAGGGGAGCGCCTGGGGTGTGTAGAACCTGGAGAAGGGTTCCGAATGGGCGCGGAAACGACCGTACTCGTAGGCTTGGATGGACAGCACCGGGCGCGCCAGGACCAAGTCCTAATCCTCGCGGAATGAGAGTCTATCCTGGGCCTGAACGGCCAGGATTTCTTTCTCAAGGAGATACGCACCACATTGCTTCAAAGAAGCGGGGTGCGGCTTCCGCAATTGTCACACTTGGCCACACGCGATTTGGACATCCCCCCCAAGGACATCACAGGTCCCATTGGCAGTGGTGTCAGGAGTCGAGTATGGGAAGGCACATGCCTTGACCCCCGCTAAAGTCAGTATACGAGCCAGCAGGTCTCTAGAGGCAGGCGGCCGATGGGCCCTATCTTCCCTCTACCCCTTAAGGGGGTTTGCCCTACAGAGCCGCTTCAATGGGGAGCGGTCGGCTATGGGCTGCCTGCAGGCTTTCTTATCAGTCCCCTTAGAAAGCAAAGGGGAACCTGAGGGTGCGAAGAGGGAGGCACCCATGGGAACTTCCAGACAAGGGGTGAGGGTGAGTCCCCTACACTCATAGGCAAAGGAGAGGAGTAAGCCTCGTCTCGGGTTAAAGAGATTTGGAGGGTCTCCTGTGAAAGCACAGGGGAGAGGGACCTCCATTTTTTCGGTGGAGCTCCGACGGTGGACGGAGGAAATTAAGGGGATTTTTTTTTAGACTCATCATTCGGCATGGTTGCCCTTTTTTATTCACGGGATGCAGACGTTAATCACCCCTCGCAGTAGCCTGCTCTGCAAGGGGTGCGTACGGGGCTGGTAGAGCCAGGTGCCGCCATTTAAGGCCATCCCTCCCGCCTGGTGACCTGGCAGCCCTTTGGCATGGCGGCTCTACCTAAGAAACGGCGTAAACAGGGTAGAGTGTGAAGTGAGAAGGAAAGGGGATGTGAGGAGGGTATGGGTGGAGATGAAGCAGGTTGTTAAAAACCTACCATCACAAACCGGAGCTCAGAGTTAAAGGAACATTGTCCCCTATCCCTTCAGCCCGGATCCGGGATAGGTGGCTGAGAAGAAGGTCAGTAGCTACCCTGTGAAAATAGAGGCTGACCAGAGAAAGTTGTGGGAGAGGTTGTAGGGGAAGTGAGGAAGTAGGGGAGAAATACAGGCTTTAAATAGAGGAGTTGTGTTTCTTCTACAACTTTCAGTTGTAGCTCAGAGTTTCTTCTCAAGCTACACCATCCACCTTCTTGTGGGTAAACAAAGAATTGACGGGAAAGTCAGAGAAGGAAAAATAGGTACTGAGGGACAAAGCGGAGAAGTGCCTGTGTCCCCAGGCCTCTTAAAAGGGTTCAAGTAAATCAAGTGAATGGGGTCTTCCCCATTTGCACTCAGGTTTGGAGGACATGCTGCTGCTCCACCAGGTACCAAGTGTAGCAGTTTCTTGGGTGTTTATCTGGCATCTGTGTCGAGTGTATCACTACACTCGCTAGCCCATGGGAACTTGTTAAAATTAATGCAGATTGGTGGTAAATATCTTACCAAAAACTGTTCAAAAGTAGTAAATATTTGCCATCATAATATAAATGCAGCTTACCTTTTCTTGAAGGAAGTCTTGTTGCCACAACTTACTGGTGGTATTTGGTAGAGTTTTTTCAGCTTTTACACATAGTCTATCAACATCAGTAAAAGAACTTGTCTCTGTATGAAGGAATTCTTCACTAACTTCTTCCTTCAATGAAATCTCTCCAAAGTCCTGCTTAAAGAAGTACAAAATTAAATTCCACACATAGCAACCAGGATACGAGGTAATAACCAATGTGATCAATACTTTTCATGTCACTAATGGATGTTTATCTTATGAGAATCAGTTTGTGCTCTTTTTACAATTTAAATTCGCATTATTAATCTTATTTTGCGGATTTAGATATGTTCACTATTATGTGAAAAGAATGAGTGATCCATCAGATTATAAAGATTAGTGGGTGCAGCTAAACCCTATGCCATGCCATTAGTTTCCTTATTTCTTTAATATTTTAGGTTTTTATACTTTTCAAAGTTTCTAGAACTTATGTGACCGATGCCTCTTAATACAGCAACACTTTCATCCTAACTTTATTTGAGTCCCTGGCCTCTTTGATTAGTTATAGCACATAACGTTTTAGAGGTGTCCCTCTGCATGCCCATTTCCCCAATATTAATCCACCTTTCTGTGTTTCAGATTGTACTTTGTTTAACATAATCTTTTATCAAAACTGTACTTTTGTCAAAATAATTCTTCAATTTGGGAATTATTGAAATGATCAAATAAACTTGCATCTAGTAACTATAATTAACAGTATTTGAAAAAATAACAAAAAGTTGAAGGAACACTGAATTGCTGAATTAACGATACTCTCCTCGCCGAAGGCGAGTTCTGTTGTCGCAATCTTTCACATGAAGTCATTGTCTTGGATTAGGCTCTTTAAATAAGTTAAAATTAAAACGAAAAATCTAAAGACCTTGTAGTTGCTTCCTTCTAGGTTGGGACTCTTTTGTCTGATGCCTTTTCTGTTGCGTGCCGGTGGTCACTTTGCTAGACTGATTGCTACAGTCTCATAACTGGTGAGTACCAACAATACATTCATTTCTCTTATGTATGAAATACAGTGATGGCGTATCATTCATGCCTTTGTAATTCCGTGATCGGTTAATTGCTGAATTAACGATTCTCTCCTCGCCGAAGGTTGGGACTTGGGCTGCTTTTCAGCAACAAGAAAGCTGGGCACATGAGGGCTGATTGTCACTGGTTACAAGGAAGTTGCTTTGGCTGTGGGCAAATGGAGCATATGATAAAAGATTAAGGTCGTGCGAGGGAAAGAGCGTGTTATGGATGTGGAAGAATGGGCCACTTGGCACGAGATTGCAGGGAACGTGGTCGAGTGAATATGACTGGACCTGGACTGTGTGGTAATTGTGGGAAGATAGGGCATTATGCCAGGATGTGTGCCAGTCCAAGAACTACCTGTGGTAAATGTGGAATGGTAGGTCATGCAACAAGGTTGTGTAGGAGTGGTGAAAGACGCATGAACGAAAGAATGGATGGGAACGATGCGAGTAATCGAGATGATACGACTCAGGGAATCTAAGGAATGAGAGGGTTCCTTCTGGGAAATTCTCTAGAGTGCAAGTGGGAGATAAATTGGGTGTGGTAAATACAGTTGTGAATATGGAGAATGATATGCATGTGGTGAACGCAAGTGTGTTTTCCGTGAGTGTAACGTCGAATGTTTGGAAGTATGAAGATTTGATTGAGCAAGTGAAATTGGAAGAAAAGTTGAATGAATGTGAGAAGCAAAAAGTTTACAGGATGTTGTGGAATAGGAGAGGTGCCTTGAGTCAAGGGGATGAGGACTTTGGCAACGCTCGCTTGCCTGAATTCAAAATAATTTTGAGCGACGATATGGCAATTATGAGTGACGATATGGGACTTAGTGAGAAGGATCGTGAGCTGTGGAGAAAAGGGAATGAAAGGTTTAAGAGTTTTTCTGTTGGTGATAAAGTACTAAAGGAGATTGAGACAAAAGGTAGACTGAATGTGCATAAGTTGAACGAGAAATTTGAAGGTCCGTTTGTAGTAAGAAAGGTTTGGTCGAATGGGGTAAGTTATGTGATAGTTCGTAAAAAGAGAGGATGGAAGTTTGAATGAACATAGAGCGCATCAATGTCAGTTGCGAAAGTGGCGTGAACCTCCTGAGTATTTGCTGTAACATCCGGTGAATGAATATATGTCTGAAAGAATGGAAGACTGTGAAATGGTGGATGATATAGCTAGTGCTTTAGAGGGGAAGCAGTTAGTGTTAGTTGAACATGGAAGGGGGAAGCGTAGGAGTAAACGGTTGAGAAAGGATGAATGGATGGAACAGTTCAGTAAGAGTGAGGTGTGAGATTTCTGGATTTGTGCAAGATCGAGATGGAGTATATGAAAGAATGTATATTATTTGTAAGTTTCCTTTGAATGAGTCTGAGTATATGCTAGAGAGTATAAAAGGGATAAGTGTGCAATTGGAACAAGAGTCGATAAATGCTATGAAAGAATGGGAAGGTTTGATGGATGAAGTAGAGAAGTTAGTTGAGGATTTTAGTGAGATTGGTCAGGGAATGTCAGATGTGTGTGTGGATGAAGTACATAGAGAAGGGGCCATGAACAGACATGATGAAGAAACATTAGAACAGATGACAGAGAGTGTTGATAGACCTGTGACTAGGAGGAGACGCAAAGGGAAAGAGTATGACTGGGTGATGCCGAAAGCGTTGTGAATAAATGAAATGTGTCTATAAAGATAGGGATTGAGACATGGTGAGGTGAGGCGAATTTAGCTGGGGGGGATGTATTAGTCTATTGTTGTCCGCCTCTCCTCTCCCGTCTCTAATCCCTTTCTTTTCTTTTCAGGGTGTGTGTTGCGGCTGCATCGTTGTTGTAGCTCTGGGTATGGGACTCAATAGACTTCTATTGTGGCCCCCATTCATCCCTATCTTTCCCTCACATGCAAAATTGAGAATAGTTAATAGTAAAAAAAAGACATAATTTGACAATAAGTAATAAAGTGCATGTGTTCGATTACAACTTAGAAGGAAGCTGAAAAGTTATTCAGGTGAGCCTTAGTGTGAATGGGTGGGTGTGTATGAATGGCAGTATAAGAATGTTTTTAAGTGTGACAGCGATTGGGTGATTGAAAATGCCTTCTCCTTTCCAGCTTCTTGGTGCTGGCTTATCCAGCGAGTTCTGAATTGATGAAGTGGCAGCAGCAAATCTCGACTCTCGTGTGGCAGTAAGGGGACGGTTTTTCGAAGCGCGAGTCTCGCAACTGCCTCTAAGTCGCTTACGCATCGATTGCAGCCAGAGCCCTCCCACTTTCCGCATTGACTGGAACCACCACGTCCCCGTCTTTGAGTGCGGATCATTTCGCCTTGGCTGGAGCTGGACTGCCAGACCGACAAGAAAGAATACCATAAGGAACTCCCCATCCCTCAAAAAGCGGGCCCGCTTCCCTCCCCCCCTCGCATACCGGTAATTGCGCTCCCGGATCCGATAAAAGTTGGACAGACTCGCATTTTGGCGTTGGGCAATCTGTTTGTGAAGCCCTAAACATTTCTTTTTTCAATTGCGGTTGTTGGCCAATAAAATGTAAGGCCACCTATAGTGTGTACATAATTATAGTCATTTTGGGGTAGGTTATAAGGTATATTTATTTTAAAGGTTTTGGGGCTGTGATTATGGTTTAGCTTGGGTTATTTATTGGTTTTTAATAAATTTAGAAAATACTCTCTCTCCTCAATACACTTTCCTTGAACAACCGAGCGGACCTTTTGGGGCGGCGGGAAGAACTGGTGAGGAAGTTGCAAATCCGCCGCCACAATGTCACTTCATGCCCTAAAAAATAATAAGTTGGGCATAGAGTGAAACTTGCACAAAAGATGCCTAGAGTGGGAAGGGTGTGTGCATTCCTCAGCCCACTATCTTGGCACTCCATAGTTAGGCTGGTGGCAAGGTGGTCCAAGACGACCAGCCATTGTGGAGTGTTACAGGAGACTGCCGAGTCGCCGGTCTAAAAACACTCGCCTAGTGTGGGTCGCCACACCAGATTTTGCACTTGGAGATGACTCACGTAGTCTTTGTCCAGTCAAGGACATCCACAAGAGAGTGGGTAAGGAGTTGGCTAGGGACCAGGACATGTCCACACGTTGGCAGGCCAAGGTCCAACACCTTGGGGACTGTTGATGCTCCATAGAAGTATAAGCTCAGTTCTACCGATAATTAATGTTTTATCATTAGCAATGACTTTAAGCTAATAGCGTGGCACAGGGTTTATCAGAAGTGTGCATGATGCTAATGGCTAAATAGCAGTGTCAGAGGTAATGGGGGGGAGAGACTGAATAAATAAGGAATGCCAACTTCCTCAAGGGGCAAAAGTAGGTAAAATGATAATGAACAGATGAGGATGGTTAGCCATAACAATGTCAAGAACCATGATAAGCAAAAATTAAAATCTTTCCTACCCAGTGCCTATTGATAACAGGACCTATAACATGCCTTAATTCATGATGGATATTCTGAATACTTTAATGTGAAATGTCAACCAGCATAAGATTAAATAAAAGGATGATAAGACAGAATAGGTGGTAAATCAGGTCTGGGGCTACTTATATACATATATGGTGAAGAAATGGTGAAGCCTATCATGAAGACAGCTTAGTTAAAAATGAAGAAATGTAGCAGTGGATCCATGATTATTCAATGGAATAGTGATGCAGCACAATAAATTTAATATCAGTTTGACTGAAATGAGCATATCCTATGATAGAAGCATTATTAATCAGTAATGGTCACAATCTTTCAACAGGATACTTTATAGGTGTACACCATGAAATATTACTAGATATGAATTTAAATCAAATTTTTTTTGTATTCATTTTAAGTTGATTTTTATTATGTTTTATGTGAAATCTAATATTGCTTAGCATATTCATAACTAAAAAGAATTAGAATATGTGAATTAAAAATACATTTAACTTGAAGCAGGCTTACCCTCTGTAAGCCTGTTTCATCCCATTGAAACCTGTTCGGGGCTCTACAAGTGAGCACTAGCATATAACCCTTAGGGCTCTCAGTCAGTTACTGTTAAGGAGAAAAAGAAGTTTGAAATAGATTTTGGGTGTCATGCTGGAAGTGTTGTGACAGATAAGGCAGCAAAGGTCATCAAGATGCGAAGACTGTTGGATGAACCCACTCAAAAAAAGAGCCTTACCTATGAATATGCAGCACACCTAAATCTACTAGTTCATGACCTAGAGAATGATATAGTTAATATATAGTAAAATATTTTGAAAAAAAAATCAATTTGCTGCTGCAAGATATCACCAGGAAGGTGGTCAATGTCTAGTAATGCCCCAGGATACAAGATGGAACACTAAGTCTCTCTCTGAAAATCTATTAAGTTGAGGAATAACTTCTTGCATTTTTTTAAATGTTGTGTTAATTTAAGTTTTGTTGATATGATTTGTGCATATATTAAGAAACAATAATAAATAATGAGAGCAAAATTTGCAAAGGTTAGGCTACGTCTCTTAACAGCGTAGCCTATTAGGCTTTTGCTTAGGCTGTAGTAGTTTGGTTGTCCGCCTCCCCTCCCCTATGTCTAATCTCTTTCTTCTTTTGCAGAATGTGTGTGTGTGTGTGGATCGTGTGATCACCGTCTTTGCTTTGTGTGGGGGGACTCGATGGATCTCTATCGTGCTCCCCCATTCATCTCCTGTTTTCTTTTTAGACGGATTCTTTCAGCATATATTTTAGAAAGTGTTGTAAAAGTTCGGAAGTCAAGTTTGTGACTGAAGAAGGAAGAGCCACCTAGACTGAAGATAGGTGAGTAAAGTTTGTGTGAGAGTGGATATGGTTGAATGAGTTAGGAGTAAAGATGTTTGAGTGTGGCAGTGAATAGGTGACTCAATGTGCCTTCTCTTTTCCAGTTCTGTGGTACCGATTGTCGCCGAAATCTGGCTTTCGGAGACGGCTGAAGCCAATCCTGACGCTCGCAAGTGCACCTACCTTCGATTTTCTAAGATGTGGACCTTGGCCAGCACCTTCCAGTCTCCAGGGAGTGGTTGAAGCAGCGTCCAACCGACTGTGACCCAACAGTTATGACCAACAAGCGTCCCAGCTACCCAAAATCCTCGGCTTTGCCAAGTCCTGGACCGACACCCTAAGAATCCCGCAAAAAGTGAGCCATCTCCCACTTTCTCCAACTCATCTCACTTTATTAGATAGTTAAGGGTGCACCTGTCTGTCACGATATTTTGATTGTACTATACGTTTGTGTGGCCAAGATCTTGTGTAAGGCCGTTTTGTAAATATATACATGTGGTGGTTGGCCAGAGTATTGTGAGGCCAACTGTATATATATATATATATATATATATAAATATATATATATATATATATAGGTAATGTATTTTGGTTTAGGTTGAGGGTTGTTTATATTTTGGGTTGATTATTTTGGATTGTATTATTTTGCTAGAATTACGGTTTCTAAATTAAATTTAGAAAATACTCTCTCTCCTCAATACCCTCTCCCTAAACCACCAAGCAGACCTTGTCAGGGCGGCGGGGACTTTTGGCTAGGGACTCGCGATCCCGCCACTACAAGGCTACATCTTGAAGTTGAGTAATGTCATTGCGATTTATTTAAAAGTTGTGTTAATTTAATTTTTGTTCTGTACCCTCAAAATGGAATGGCAAGTTGAAAGAAAGGCGCATTTTCGACACTTGTTGTTATTCATTTTCTATCGAGATGAGAACAATGTAAACGCAACAAAAGCTCGCCGCGATATTTGTGCTTTGTACAGAGAAAATGCTTTATCAGAAAGGACAGCTCAATGGTGGTTTTCACGTTTCTAAACCAGCCATTTCAATCTTAATGATGAAGAACGTTCTGGGCGCCCCATTAAATTGCATGAAGATCAATTGAACGACCTTCTTCAAGAAAATCCTCGTCAATCGACTAGAGAATTGGCTGTACAATTGGAGTGTGATCAGAAAACTGTAGTGAACCACCTTCATTCAATGGGGAAAGTTCAAAAACTTAGTGCATGGGTTGCGCACACTCTGAGCAAAAGCAACAAACTTCAACACTCCACTATTACCACAGGTTTGCTTGCTCATCACAAGGCTACTTGTGGATATAAGGACAGATTTCTTCACCGGCATCATCACTGGCAACGAAAAGTGGCGTGTTTAGGTCAACATGAACCATCAAAAACAATGGCATAGCCCCAATAAAAAACCACTTCCGCGATTAAAGCAAGGACTTCATTCACGAAAGATGATGCTGTGTGTGTAGTGGGATTGTGAAGAAATCATTCTTTATGAGCTCCTTGCAAACAATGCGATTGTCAATGCAGAACTCTACGTTCAACAAATGTATTGACTCGCCAAAACTATTTGTGAAACGCGACCTCATCAACGTTCTGCAACATGACAATGCTTGTCCTCACATTGCCAATATGAAAAAAAGATGTCATCCCAACACTTAATTGCAAAATCCTGCCGCATCCTCCATATGCACCAGACTTGGCTCCATCGGATTTCCATCTGTTCCCGATTGCTCTCCAACATTTGCGCGGCATTTCATTCAATACTGATGTGGAATTAAGAACCTGATTAGATGAATTCTTCAAGTCAAAATCCAGAAATTTTTATTGCAGAGGCATCGAAAAACTAGTTGAACATTGGGAAGAAGTCGTAAATAACAACGGAGAATACAGTGATTAAATTGCATATTGTTATCAATTAAAAATTAAGTTTTTCTAAAATTGTTAATGGTAATGAATAAATTTGATAAAACTGCAAGAACTTATTCCTCAACCCAATATATTAATAACTGACCAATGAGGATCTGTGAAGTCAACAGGGAAATTATTGACCCTGGTGTCAAGAATAAAGTGTCCAATCTTAGGCTAAACTGATCTACTAAGCAACCATTGGCTAGATTGCAACCAATAGCTAAGGCTCTAGACCAGGTGTAGAGAGACAACTGTACCATCGCTCAAGCAGTGGATATTTTCAAAGAACTATGTGGCAGCTGACACTCAAAAAACAATGAGCAAGTGAAGAAACTGCCGAGAAAAAGGTACAAACAATTCACGACCAAGGTTCACTTGCTAGCCAATATGCTTTATCCTTTTAACTTCACAGGAAAACATTTGACAAAGAGAGGTGAATATTGCCATGGAATACACCAGTGAGAAATTTTCATCACTTGTTGCCATCATCATGAAGTTTCAGGTGAAATCACCTCCTTTCCATTCATTCAAGTTTGCTGACTCTGTCAGTTTGTGAATGGTGGGAAGTTTCATGGAAGTTTCTTTGGCAGTTCATCAACTTCTGTTTGCCGTAGCCCCATCCTTTGGGATAAAAAGTCTTCTCCTCCTATCAACTAATGCATTCCAAATTGAGGAACTGCCTTGGCACTGAGAAGGCAGCAAAACTTGTTTTTCTTTTTAAGTCAAAGAATAGCCACACATCTCATGGTCATGATTATGCTAAAATTTTTGGTTATTTTTCATCTCTGTTTGGATTACTTGTTTGTTGTCACATTTAGTTTAAAGAGTTGCATTCAAGTGGAGTTTGTTTATTGTATATTCTATTACAATGTATGTTCTTTTAAAAACTGAGGTAATAAACATTATATTTTATAATGTATATTTACACTATTATTGATAATTACTTCAGCCGTTAAAGAAGAAAATTGTGTATACTTTTGTTTGATAATCAATTTAGAAATTCAATTTAAATTTAAATTACTTATAAACTGACATAACATGGAAATTAAACCTGAAATAACTGCTACAGGATAAGATATTATTTAGAATATTTCTAACCAAAAAAAAGTTAGATTACCTCTGTGAATTATAAAAACATAACTTGAAACAGTAATATGGCTCCCTAGTCCATGAAAATAACAGTACCTAGGAAAATCTTAGAGGCAGAATCTATTAGAAGCAGTGAATCATGGAGGTCTGTGAAGTCAAGAAGGAAATTAATGATCCTGATACTAGAATATATCCAATCTTTAGTTAAAATAATTAACTTTGAACTAATGAAAATCATTTGTTTAAATTTGAGTTATCAAAAAAATGTAAGGTCTTCGTTTAAATCATTGATTTTTTAAAAAATCTTTTGATTAAAATCATGATTTAAGTCAAACAACCCTGATCTAAATCAAGTCTAAACAAGTTGAGAAAATGAATTGAATCTTTGATTAAATGGCAGAAGATCCAAATAACAGCTGTATATCAGTCTAAATCTATTTTTAGTATTAATGCAATTATGATCATTATTCATTTTGTAAATTGAAAAATGCTATTGAGAGTGAATCAAAAGTGGCCACTTTTAATAATGTCAAAACTCTTAGTGCTAATTATTTTTTTCTATATTTTATTTCAAATCATTTCTTTACTATTTTTATATATGAAAGTTTTTGGATGGTTAAGTTCAGACATACTTGTTTATATTTTTTTATTTTATGTTTTTGTATTATTGCTAAATCACATTGGGATGTTGCTTAAAACCAATTACACTTATTTGAATCGTGTATGTGAGAGTATGCAGGTGAGGGGATAGAAAGGGTGTGTGAATAGATAGCGGAAAGTAGACCAGTGGTGAAAAGAGAAAGAAGTGTGGTAGGGTGCAAAGTGATGCTAGAGCCTGGTGATCAGGCCTATCGCTTTCAATTTTTTTTTGTTTTTATCATTGTTTTATACATATATATATATACAGGTATATATATAACATATAATTTGGCGTTCAAGCCATTTGACTTTATTGCTAATATTTTTGTTTATGCTATGCGCGTTAGCTGTTGTTTTTGTAAGTCGTTAATAAACTTACTGTTTTTGTACTAGTGTCTTTGTTTCTTTGTACTTTTGTCGTGTGTGTATTTCGTGTTTGTTGTTTCTTCCTGTTGTCTTGTTTGATGAATATCATCTTCTTGAGTGTGTATCCTTCTTCGGTATTTTTTCCATAGTTGGTAGGGTTTGTCAATATCGGTGTTTTGTCGAATTCGGTTGATTTCACAGTTGGTATTTCTTGTCGTGTTCTGGGGTAAATTGACTCATCTAGCATAGAACGGTACTTCTGCTCCGCCAGCTAAAATCCTAGCGGAGCTTGGAAATCTGGCGCGACATACTTCTCTTCTGTTTCGGTCAATCATTTGTACGATATCTTCGTCCAATAAACGATTGACCTTTTCCAGCATATTCCTTGTCCGTTCTTCGATGACAACGTTAATGGGGGTTAACCCCGCCTCCCGGTGCAGCTCTTCTTGGGGTCTTCTTTCCATTCTGCGTGTTCCTGTGATTAGGTACACGCATTTATTCTGCACCACTTGTAGTCTCCTCTTCTGTGTCTTTGAGACACAGGAGAGGGCGGAAGCGGGTTATAGCAACGTTGATCTAACTAGTGCAGTATAGATCTTCTTTTTGTTGCTTTGACGAAGATTTCTGAACCTGTACAGAGTCTTGACTGCAGCAGTGGCCTTGGTGATTCGTTCTTGGACGTGCTTTGCGTACCCGGTTGAGGTGAACTTCATACCGAGTACGTTGCATTCATTGGTGTAGGGATATCGTCTATCCCCCACTCTGACGTCATCAAGTAGTCTCCTGCCTATGGGGACTACTTTGAACTTATCCTGGTTGGTACGGATTTTCCACCGGGCCTCGTAGGTGTTCAGGTTTTCGATTTCTGCTGCCGTCATGCGAGCTTGCATAGGCGCATTCCTCCATGGACATGTGATTACCTGGGTGAAATCATCGGCGAATTGTAAGTTGAGGCAAGTGGGGTTTACAGGGACTGGGACATCCGCGGTGTAAATCAAGTAGAGAGTGGGAGACAGGCACCCCCCTTGCGGGAGGCCCGCATTGAGCGGAAACTTTGGCCCGTCCGTGCACCCTAAACTGATGTACGCCGCTCTCCCCATGACATAGTCACAGAGAGTTCTTTCTAAGCTTTCTTGTACTGCATTCCCCGTTGCCACACCTTATCGAACGCCTTTGATACATCCCGACAAACAATGTCCACGTAACTCTTTTCCCGTTTTGCTTGGGCTAGCTTTTCCGTAATGACGTTATCCTTCAACTTGGGGTTCTTTCCAGGCTTAGGCAAGAAAATCATTTTTGCCGTTTTATAAGCGTCTGGAAAGTACCCCGTATTGAGGCAGGCGTTGAATATTCTTCTCATTCCTTCGATGACACAGGCTGGTGCCTTTTCAAAGTTAAGCTTTGTAAGCCCCGATTGTCCTGGGGCTTTTTGTTGGAATGAGCGAAGCGCGCCAAGTAGTTCTTCTTCTGTAATCTCGGCGACTCCGTCGCGCTGCCAATCCACCTGGTGATGAGGGTGCGTCTTTTCTATTTCTTCATTAAGCTCGTCGATGATGTTGTTCTCGAACTCTAGGTCATAGTCTTCGTTTTCTTCTTCAGTTATACTGAAGATCTTTTCCCAATAACTTCGGAATATCTCTTCAACTTTTTCTTCCTCTTCTTCGATGTTTCCATTTTCTTTTTGTAGCTCGATCTTGTGCTTCTTTCCAGTTGATCCTTTAAGAATTCGGATCTTCTTCCAAAATTCTTTGGGAGTTGCATCGTGATCGATGCTCTCGATCGCATCCTCCCATCTTCTGTTTTGTTGTTCGAGGATCAACTGGTTCAATTCTTCTTTGATTTCTTTACTTCTTTGCATCGAGTGAACTGATGCATTCACGATGTTGTGTTCATACATTATCTTCAGTTCACGGTATAGTTCCTTCATATATTCGGTCCACTCGTAGGTTGAGATGGTCCTATATGAGGAACGAGGGATACAAGCCCTATCTGCGTCGATGATTTGGTTATTGAGGTCATCGAGTGCCTCGTCAATCTCCTCGAGAATTGCCTCGTCCAGGTTGGGCGGATCGTAGGCCTCGAGAAGGTGTGCATACCGAGCCCAGTCTGCTCATCTGTAGTTCTTCCTGACTACTGCTGGGACTTGTATAGGGTTCCTATTGATTGTGAGTAGGATCCCTATATGATCACTACATGGAACCTGGACTGGTTCCATGTAGTAATTGAACGGTAGCTGACGATTCACCAGACAGATGTCTGGCTTTGTGGCACATCGTTCTCTGACATAGGTGGGGAAGTCGGGGCCTATCCGCTGGGCAATATTTCTGTCCAGCAACAGGTCCAGGCTTCTCCCTATTCCGTTGAAGGCCCTGTAACCGGATTCTCGGCATCTGGCGTTTAGGTCCCCCATTAGAATGGTGGGGGCTCTTCTGCCAAATAGTCCAGTGAGAGTGTGAATAGGTAACACATCTCTCCTTGGCGGTTGATATCCGGTTGCAATGACCAACTTTCCTAAGTCGAGCTCGACCTCAATCGCGAGGTAGGATTCTTCTAAGTTTCTTATCTGCTTGTATTTGATCCCTTTCTTAATTGCAATAGCGGCGCCATCGTACCGCTCTTGCGAAAAGTTCGTGATCAACACATCGTAGTTCCAGATTTTCATTTCTGTATTACGCATGTCAATCCCGTGCTCTGAGATCAGTATGATGTCTGCATCAATTTCTCTGGCAACATTTCCGTAAAGAATTCTTTTCGTCGTCCAGCCGTTGGTGTTGATTTCCATTATTTTCAGTCCGTTACGTAGCATGATGAGTTGTCTTACCTATGTTTCTTCTTCCCCTTTTTTGGTCTGGGGGCTGGTTGGGCGATTTTACTCGGCCCAGGGTTTTCTTTTTTCGGGGGGGGGCTCGGGGTCTTTGACCTGCTTTTGGTTGCTCGCGTGCAAGTGCAGGGGCCCTCTTCGCTGTCAGATGAGGATGATCCATCCTCACTTCCAGTCTTTTCCTCTTCTTCTTCCTCTTCTTCGGTTTCTTCCTCTGATGGTGCTCCAATCATCTCCTCCAAACCGGATTTGGTGCTTTTATTTTGGATGATGGAGTTCTTGAAGGCCTGTGAGCACTCGGGGTCTTCAGGCATGATTACCGCCGGGAGGTTATTCACTATCAGGAGCGCATTGAGCACCTGGTTGTAACAACCAGGCTTCACTGCATTTGCCACATTTGCATGTGTTATGCAGATCAATATTTTAGCGCTTAGATCTCCTGATACGCTGAAAGGTGCAGGTCCTGGTGCAGTGTTCGTCACTGTACTCTTTTTTGCGGCGCTCGCATACGTCTTCTCCTTTGCTTTTCTGTCTTCTTCTTCTTTTCTTCTTATGATCTCTCTGCGCTTGGGGCAATTAAGGGCCATCGTCCGATGTTCCCCTTTGCAGTTAAGGCACTTCTTCGTGTTGCTCTCGCATTTGTCAAATCGGTGCCCTTCCGTGGCGCACTCACTGCACCACAGTTTGTTCTTGTCTGGGCAGGTGGTGGAAGTATGGTCTTCGAGTTTGTAGCATACAAAGCACATCTGTATGCTACTGAACTTTTCCTGCTGGATATTTTCTCCCGGTATTCTCATATTAAATACGAGAATACCATTTTGGGTAGCCTTACTCGCCATGTCCGTGGTTGCAAATATAATTTTAAATACGTGGGTATGTTCGCGGAATTTGATGATTTCGCGAACTTGTGCCCATTGGTTACTCTTCGTGATCTCCTCTTTTAGCTCTTCTGTTTTGTGCTCGCCTACCCAACTTTCAACTTTGCAGGAGATGACGCTCCTATTTGCTGCCACCTGTGGGGGGGTTTTGGCTTCCAGACCGGTCTCCTTTAATACCCTCGCTCCCTCTTCTGAAAGGAGCAGGTCTATATCTCTGGTCTCGGCACACATGGCGATGAAGCCTGACGAAACTTCAATTAGTTTCACCAGTGCCACCTTGAGTTCTATGTAGAGGGTTTCGCATAGGTCCTTCTTCGTAGGGGTCTTCATTCCGGCGATGGTCCTTAAGGGGACCCTCTTAGTGAGGGCCTCCATGGTCTTGCTGCTCTTCTTATTCCTTCTTTCTCTGTAATCAAGGCTAATTAATTTTGTTTTTGATGTGTGAAAAAAGTTAAGGTGTGGTAAAGGAGGTATAGGATGGTGTGAGTGGGGCTGGTAATGGGTTTCAAGTAACTTGAGAGGAACGCCCCCGTCCATTTCTCCTGTTGCTCTCCCGCTCGTATGCTGCCAGTATGAGGGATGATAGGGTGATGGGGTGGGTCTCGGGTGGGGACCTCAGAGGGTTGAGCTTGGTGGACTTAATGCATAGCGGCCGAATCAACGACCGCTAAGTTTTTGCCACCCCCTCACGGGTACATACGCCATAACTGCATCCAACAACATAGAGACGGGTGTAACTCCCTCTATGATTCTGGCTGGGTCCCCCGGGCGATGAGGATTCCTCCTCCGTCCGGGACTCGCAGTTATGCCCCAGTATCGAGACGATTTCTGACTTATGCTTCTGCTGTGGGCTAGGCCTCAAACCAGTGTTCACATAAGTCCTTAATTATGCTAAACCAAGTGGCTGACATAGTTAAGACAAAATCAATGAATGGCAGACATCCGAGCGGGTTCACACGCAGAGCGATGGACGGGAGCAGTGAGGTGCTTAAGCCCTCATTGAATTATGAACTTCGACGTACAAAAATATGGCTCTCTTTTGAAGGATGAATCTGGATTCACCTTAAGACTTCCAGAATAGGCTCGTTTCTGTAGCAGCGCTCAAAAGTCAATCAGACACTAAAACAAGTAAAAAGTGCTGTATCCAAAGTTCTTCAGCTGTACGCAGTAAAACGGTATAGATTTAATTTTTATATTACTTTCTGTACCTGTATCATAGATGTAATAAATTAAAGAAAAGATAGAAGTCTTGTAGAAATACATTTATGAGTATTTTTCTGACAAAATAATTACAATCACTTTAATCAAAATGATTACCAATAGTCAGATTAATTAGAGATATTTTCATTGGGAAAATTATTAATCTAAATATATTTATCTTTAGTTGGTTATTTAAAAAATTATATCAATAAGTTTGATTCTTATATTTAGTAAGTAGTAATTTAGATAAAAGATAACTCTTAAGTTTATAATTGAACAATTCATCTAAATGTGGTATTTGTTGGAGGTCTGTAAATGAATATAGAAATTAAAGAGGAACTAATACTTTTTCATTTTAATGACCAAACAGTTCTATACTATTAATGCTGAAAATATCAAGATTATCTTCCTCTGGGTTCCTGGACATGTGGGAATTGTAGGGAATGAGCGCATCAAAGAGTGTGAGGACTGGGCAACCACACCAGGGTTTCGCTCTTACTCACACTGCTTACATGGCAGGAATACAGGCAAAGAAGATGTGAGATGTCGAAGGGAACTTAAAGTTGCATGCCATTGCGCCATGACTGTTCCCATGGACCTACCCCAAATGCTGCAACGGCGTCAGGTTGCATTCTGTTGTCTCTGAATTGGACACAGTCACAGGACACACCGTCATTTGATGGAGCACTTTCCTGCGCCTTATTGTGATGACTGTGTTATCTCCCAGACAGATTGGCACATTCTTGTTGAATGTCTCAGTCTGTGTGATCTTCATGCACATTATCTTTCTTAGTCCTGGAATAAGCGGGGTCACTACTGCTTGTCCCTTGTATTTGCGACTGATTCATATACACAGACTTGTGAACTATACAACTTTTAATTAGCAGGAAGACAATAGAAAATTATTTAATCTTTGTAATCTATGAATGACACTGTTATTCATGAGTTTCTAGCATCACATTGTTATAAATGTGTCATTCATTTACAGCAAATGAGTTGTGTAAATTCTGAAATAAATTTTTAGAATATTTTAAAAGACCAGAAATGTCTGAGGTAATGGAATAATTGTCAATATCTTTTCTTTTTATTTTACGAGCCTATCTAATGACTGCCTACTTAGGCATAAGTCACCATACTCATTATAGCCTACTACTAGGCTATATTAAAAATAATAAATAATGATAAAAAAGAGGCTAAAAACAAACAAAGAAAACAAAGCAAAGAGTCAAATAAATTGTTAGCCTCCTACAATTTATTTGACTCTTTGCTTTGTTTTCTTTTTCTTTGTTTGTTTTTAGCCTCTTTTTTTATCATTATTTATTATTTTTAATATAGCCTAAGTAGGACAATCAAATGCCATAGACAAATAAGAGAAGAGGTGATTGATGACATCCTGATTGAGCTCTTTGAAATTTTTTCTGGGATAGATAAATTGGATGTTAGCAAGTTTTTTGAGTTAGATGATGGAAATCGGACTAGAGGTCACCACTTGAAAATTAAAAAGCAAGGGTGTAGGTTGGATTTAAGAAAATATTTTTTCACCAATCGAGTGGTAGACTTCTGGAACAATATCGCCACGGAGGGTAGTAGGTAGTCCAAAATTAAATGTATTTAAGAGTAGGTTGGATGAGTTTATGGGGAGGGAAGGTTGTGATGGTTCCTAAGTTTTGTATATATTAATATTGTTTGTATATATCTATAGCTGCATGATTTAGTTCTTGACAAGCCTTGATTGGTGATACCCTTGTTTCTGGACGCAATCCTCTGGATGTAGTTTTCCTTGGAGTTTGGGTGCCTTAAAAAAGAGGCTGTTTGACTTGGATGACCTATGATGAGCCTTTGTGGCTTTTGTCATCTGTTATATTATATTGTGGGGGACTTTGATTTTGTCTTTCCCTGGCGATGGTGATTTTTGTGGGTGGGTTTTGATGGATGCGGATGACCTTTGATAGGCCCTTGTGGCTTTTGTCATCCATGAAATTATGTTATGTTATGTTATGTTAAAATAGGAATTATGGCTTAAGCATCGATCATCAAATAAACCACCAATTGTGCCTTATGAGAGGTCAATACCTTGCCCCCAATTCATAGAAGCCTTTGCCAAAATTCATGGGGTAAAAGTTGAGGTTTATTGTTCAGGCCCCAAACCCCTAAATTATAGAGTGAAATGAGAAAGGAAAACAGTGTGCCTTCAGTGTTTAAGAGGGGGTTCATTATAATTTGTTGATTCCCTTTATTCTCAAGACAAATAGATGGGAGAACCCTCCTAAAATAGCCCCTTTGTCTTATTCACAGACAAATGAACAAATGGGAGAAGTAAATTGGTTTACCCTGTAGGAAATTCAAGATGATGACACTTCCAAGTGTCCCTCCAGCAAGTGGGGAGGCAACTGAACTCTCACCAAATATTGAAGGTGACTGCTTAACCGAGAGTATAGTTGATATGTTTCCAATAGAGTTTGGGCAAGACCAAGTTAGCTAGAAATATAAAATGCTTCAAGCCATTTTATCAAGATATACAAATCCAAAACAACTTGGTTCATAGAAAAATGTGTAATAAATTATATCCTGTAGTCACAAAAGATTTTGCAGTTAAGTGGATCATTCGACGCCCTACAGAATTTAGGCATTTGAGGAGGGATAAACTTGCAGCCACAGTTAATAAACAATTTTGGACTCCTGGCATATACAAAATTATATTATGTTGCCACCACTTGATCCTATTGTTAAATATCAAAGGTAACTGGAGTTCAACTCTCTCCACCAACCCTTAAAATGATCACACAAAGCCCCCTTGAATTAGTAGCTATATATCTGTTAGTACTGCCAAGAAAAAGGAATGGTCATGTGTGTGCATTGGTGATGGTAGATCATTTTTGAAAGTGGCTGTCTGTTGTTCTATTAAAGAACAAATCATTCCAATCTGATCCACATACCTCAAAGTACCAAGTATTAACTTCTTTACCATGGGCCCCAGAAAAGATCTTAAGTGACAATGGCAAAGAGGTGCTATAAGAAATAGGGCTAAAACACATTTTAACCACACCATATTGTCCTTCATCTAATGGGGCAGTAGAAAGAGTAAATGGGACCTTAATGCAACAATTAAGAGAAGTTTTAAGAGATCTTTCACATTTGGACCAACATCTAGCCCATGTGGTTAATCTTTACAATAATCTTTCATTGAGAAATTAAATTGACACATGCAGCTTGTATCCTTTCCCAAGCCCATCAAATGGGAATGAGACCCTTAAATGAGCACCCCAATATTAGGATGAGGGCCATTGGTGGTAGCAACTATACAAAAAAGGGGCAAATGGTTCTAGAGAAAACTTGGATACCAACAACAACCATAGATAAATTTCAACCAAGGTATACAGGACCTTATAAAATTAATGAGGTTAATGGCAATAGTTGGTCTCATTTGTACCATTAAAAAGAAGTCACACAATATCCATTTATGACTAGACCAGTGACAATTACATTCATGGAGAGAATACCCAATCAATTTTAGAAATGATCGTTAGTATAGAAAGCTTCAAAATGGTCCCTTAGAAAATTTTGTAGATGAGGATGAAAATAATTTTGAAGGGTTTGACTTTTCTTGCTTTGAAAAACCACTATTGGAACAAATGGCTAAATTCATCCAAGAAACAGCGGATTCTCTCAATAAAATTAACTGAAATATGCATTTTACATAAATAAACCTACCTATTCCATTGATACTTACAGAGCCTATACAGGTGATGAGAGATCTCTCTCCTATACCAGGTATTTATCCTTTACAGGGTGCACCTATGCAAAATGTTGATTCAGACATATTTCAATCAGATCCAGCAAGAGGTTTGTCCCTTCTCATAGAGCAATCTTTAGATAATACTCCATTCTCAGGGTTTTAAGATAATGAAATCATACAAGTACACCCCTCCTGTGCACAAGACTATACAAATTTATGTATAGACATGAATCACTTAACTGCACATAATGGCAATATTGCAGTTAGCTGGGTACCTCAAGTACCAACCAAAGATTATTACAAAAATATGAGATTAACCTCTAAACCTTACAACACACAATCAAAGGAACATGTACAAAATTTACATTGGTGTATACCACCCTACTAGCCTTTAAAATTATTGTCTATTTGATCATACCTATTATATAACAATTGATATTATATAGTTCGCTTGTTAAAAAAAAGGATGTCATACAGCCATCAAGTGGGCAACAGCATCTTTTGTTTTTTTGTTTTTTTTAACTCACACATGGGTTCTCTCTTTGGAGCAGTTAAAAAAAAGGTGGATAATTTAAGGTTCCTTCTTCCATTTTAAAAAAACTAAAAAATGCAGGAATTCTCTAGCTGGGAGAGCCCTTCCCTTTAATTATTATTGGCTATCCTTTGAGATTTATTTTTATTTTTAGCATTTAAATTGCTTGATCAATAGCAAAAAAAATATATTGAATGCTGTAGAAGAAAAAAACCCTAATCAAATAAACAATAAAAGTAAAAGAAGCACAATTACTGCTTTTCCCAACTTTAATGATTCCTACCCCTTCCCTGTTTGGTGGGACCATTTCTGGGCTCTACAAAAGAAAAGAGAAAATAAAGTGTTAGCCCTTTCGTACATAAAATTCTTAGCAAATAGAATTTTAGTATTATCATTTTCAGTGGTATTCATTTGGAAAGTTGTGTCCACTAAGGATCTAGGTTAGTTATTGATTTTGTTCATTTTGCTTTTTATAGGGAACAGTGAATTATTTCAAAATTATCACCAGCTTGCTCATCCCATTCTGTTCTCTCATATTCCTTTGTAAAACACATTTACCCATTCAACCTTCATTATAGGAGATTCACTCAAAATCGCAGGGAAGGGCTGATACCAGCAGTACTGAACAGTGTCCTGATGGAGGACAAGCCCTTAACATAATACAGGGTAAGTTCTTTTCTCAAACAAAACAAATATTGGCTTACTCTCTTACAGGCCCAATACCAAGATCAACCACACTCAGTAAAAGGGTAAAGGAAGAGAGCCATTATGTTATTTTTCTAGTTTACTTTTGGGTGGCTTCAGTGGGTTGATCCCTCCATGCTATACTTTCCCTATAGAAAAAAATCCACCTTGTGAGAGAATGCCTTCCTTGGCACTAATATTAGGGGCCTGGGTCATCCAAGATGGGGCATCAATCAGAAAACAATGTTGGGGATGGATTCTGGGACTGGTTGAGAGAGCTGGTCTCAGGGTAAACTATTTTGACCTGATACACAACTATACATGTAAGCCAGGAGCCAGGAAGAATCATGAGTGCCAGCACTGCAAAACAGAAATTTAAAGCCCAGGAAGACAGCACACTGAGTTACAAAGTTTACCAGCCTGGTATCTATAATTTGGTGCAGGACCCAGAGAGGATCTGCCAATGAGTGTAACGCAAGGATACAAACTTACTCATAGCTTCTCCTCCGATTATTTGCTCCATTTATTTTTTGAAGGAGTCTCTGAGAAAGCTTAGTGAGGGAAACCTTCACACTGGAGAGGGGCCGCTTTGGAGGAGCTCACAGGGTATGTCATACTACCATGAAGTTAAACAAGTTTAATATGCAATATTGGAGGGAGTGAGCCATATTTTAAAGAGGGAAACATATGCTAAATATCTGTACTGGGATCCCTGAGCAGCTGCATAGTTGAACCAACTTGGCACCATTAGGAAGCACCTTTATGTCCAGTAACCAAATGCTCCATGGCATGATGAGCCACTGGGAATTGAGTTTAAAAGGACAGACAGAAGAAGGGAAAGATGGAGGAGGTAGAAAGGGTAAAGGGAAGGCAGTGTGCAAACATGTTAAAAACCACCACTCTCAGCTAGGAGTTCTCTTCCTGTCCCTGACCAGGGATGAATGAATGATATATGGCCAGAGACTAGTCCGAAACATTAACTCCTGGACAGAGAAATAGGAACAAAGAGCCTTATAGAATAAGCTAAATTGGAAATGTTAAGAAGGCCCAGATATTTTGAATATTGTTTGAGACTGGGGGCACTTGACCCTGAAGGGTATGCTGCTCATCCAGGTACCCCTACATTGTGGGCTAGATAATAAAGATCCTAATATTGAACTTTGTAGCAAACCTTTTAATTGCTTCCAGATAATGATGAAATCTTAACTCTCTTGAGTTATTGTTTTAACCAATATCAGGTTGTAGAGAATCAAGCACCATAGTGAAATTGGAAAGCATCTTAACAAGCAACGCATTATAATTACCTCTTTGACAGGGCAATCTTCAGAAAGTAATTCATTAGAACCATCAACAACTGCTTGTTCTTGACCTATAAGCAAGCTTACTTCATTTTCTTGATGTGAATCAGAGAACTCTTCCTTCATTCTCTTGATGGCAGTTTCTTCATAAATTTCCTGATATTTAAAAATGGATAATTTAATTTCTATACCTAACTATAGATTTATAAGTGAATCATTAAATAGGTAAAAGTATATTAAAAAAAATGATAACATAATGATGTTGAATGCTAATACAAATAAGAAAATTTGGACATCCTTACATGTTTATCATCCAGAGGAAAATTAAGTGGATATTCCATGAGCTCCTTTTTCATTCCTTCCATTTTTGTACCTCTGAAGAAATCCTATAATAAATCCAAGCAAAGATCCTTTAATCTTATAAAAAAATTCATTTATCAACTATTTAGTTGATTATACAAACCTTGCCTGTGTATCATGGATGGCTATCATAGTCTTTGGTAACATTAGCCTCTCCAGTAAGGTGAGGAAGCCCACAGGACTTCTTTTTTTTTTTAAGGAGCTATCTGGCGACTGCCTACTTGGGCATAAGTCGCCGCGATCAAACAGCCTAGCTCTAGGCTACTTTAAAATAAGAATTTGAAAACAAAACAACGATAAAAGGGGAAGATTACAACAATTAGGAAGCAAGCTCTGGCATTGGGAAAGGTGGCGCAGGAGCGTGCAACCTACAAGGAAAACAACAATAACAGAAAAAAAACAAAAAGCAAAAAACCATAATTAAATAAAAGAGAGATGGCTGGCCTCCCCCCAAAAGTCTATCAGTCCACCAGTCAAGGTGCACACACACATCCCAAGTACAAGGGACAGGTGGTAGTGCCACGCCCATCCTGGTACCGGGACAGCTAACGTACGCGAAGATCGCCAAGACTGGGACATTCAACAAGAATGTGCCGAACAGTTTGGGGGACAACACAGTCTTCAGAGTAGGGCGCTGGCGAGTGCTCCCAATTCAGAGACGACAGAAAGCAACCTGAAGCTTTTGCAGCATTGGGAGGGGTAGGACCATGGGAACAGACACGGCAGAATGGCACGCAACTTTAAGTTCCCTTCGACCTTCTCCCATCTTCTTTGCCAAGCAGCCCAGGTTCCTGCCATGTAGTCGATGTGAGAAAGAGCAAAATGCTGGTCCGGTTGCAGAGTCCTTGCGGAATCTTTAGGCGCAGTCATTATCCGCAATTCCTACATGTCCAGGAACCCAGCAGAAGATAATCTCGACATCCACCCGGCTTGCCGAAAACCGTGGCATCACAGGTATCGCGAACTAGATTCCAATGCCCAGAGAGCACTCAGGGCGCTTTGTGAGTCGCTATAGATCACAATCCAGTCTTCGAACCGGGCACATCTCGTAATCTCCCGTATCGAGTGATGTATTCGCACCAGCTCGGCGGACGTGAAGACAGACGCAGTGCCTGGCAGAGCCCCGCCGACTTCAAACAGAGGGGATACGGCGAGGAAGCCGACCTCTTCTACAGAATTAACGCCATCCGTATACACTGGTGCGGATAAAGCGTGACACGAGGTGTGCTCCAAAAAGATCGAACGTAATACTCTCGGCGCTGTACAAGCTTTGGGAGCAGAGGTGTGGCGACAAATAGCCAAATGTGGTACCCTCCAGTTCTGGGCAGAACCAGGGGCGCCACCAGCCCGAGAGCTAAGCATAGCTCTCAAAGGAGTTTCATAGCCATAAACCCAAAGGACTGAGGGAGGCGGCGGGCTCGCGCGTACAGGGGAGTGATGCACTGTACGCATCGTAGAGCGAGTGGCATTTCTCCAGCATCGAAAAACAGTCTCTCAATGGGGAAAGTGCGGAAGGCACCGGTTGCCAGGCAAAGGCCAGTGTGGTGGATCGAGTCCACCACACACAATAAATGCTCTGTTGCGGATGCATAAAATTCGCATCCGTAGTCGAGCTTCGAAAGAACAAAGGATGGATAAAAAACTAAGGCAGTAGCCCTATCAGCGCCCCAAACGCTGAACGTCACGGAACGAAGAATATCCATGGCGCGGGTACAAGAGACCCTAAGGCTGCGAATATGAGCCTCCCAAGTGAGGCGTCGGTCGAATACAAGACCAAGGAAAGGGTGCACTTCAACCACTTCCAGGCGCATCCGATTAAAAAACAAATCTGGGTTGGGGTCGAGCAGTGGATGTTGGCAGAAGTGCACCACCTTGGCAGGCGTCCCCATCGTGTGAAGAGTCTCCATGATACCGTATCGCTATGCGGTATCATAGGCCTTCTCCAGATCGAAAAACACTGTGGCGTAGTGTTGTCTACAAAGTAATGCATCGCAGACGGCATTTTCCAGTCGATGCAGGGAATCCAACATGGAGTGGAACTTGCGGAAGCCGCACTGTGCAGAAGACAGATGGCCTCCGCTGTCCAGGAAAAAGATAATTAACATTTACCAATTCTCCATCAATTTGCACATGCAAGAGGTTAGAGAGATTGGGCAGAAACCTGCCGGAGTAGATTGATCTCTCCCCGGTTTGCGAAAGGTGAGCACAGTAGCGATTCACCAGGAATCTGGGAGGAGACCCTCCACCCAGATCCTGTTGAAGAAATCTAACAGAAAGGCAATGCCTCACTCACTCAGGAGTCGATGTATGGCGTACGGGACAACGTCCGGACCATGGGCGGTGTCCGCGCACGAAGTAAGAGCCGAACGCAACTCACAGTAAACCTGTCGTTGAAGGGTTCTCCGGCTCTGGAGGTAAAGTCTAGCCGGCGGCCTTCCGCGGCATCATGACGTGCATTGAATGCTGGCGGAGCAGCATCCCTACTAGAGAATGCGGAGAAGGATTCCGCCACGGACGCCGGGGCCGAGAATATGGACCCATTCTCCTGGAGAATGGTTCCCGCGGAAACCTGCGAGAACTTGCCCCGAATCCTTTTGACTCTCTTCCACACCTCTGCCAGAGGGGTCTTTCCGTTAAGTGAAGACACGTATGTCTGTCAAGAAGAGCAGCGGGCGTACTTCGAAATATACCGGAACCTAGCCCTAGCCCGACGAAATTCAGCGACAGTGAAATCGTTCAGGCGGCGCTTATAGCGCATGTAGGCATAACGCTTCTGTTTGAGGGCCGTCTAACACTCGGCCGACCACCACATGAGTGGTCGGCGTGCAAAACGTCCAGACGTCCTTGGAATAGTAGTCAGGCAGGCGGCGATGAGGTTACCGCAAAAGAACTCAACGGCCTCATCTACCGACCTAAACTCCTCGACTGATAGAGAATTGTCATTTCCTTAAATGAAGGCCACCGCGCCCGCGCCAAGCACTACCGAGGTGAGCTCTCTTGCGGCAGTTGCCCTGAAAATCATTTTTGAATGGGAAAGTGATCACTACCATGGAGGTCATCAACCACCCCCCAATCAAAATCAGACTGTGCATCCAAAGAGCACAAAGATAGATCAAGGCAAGAAAATGAAGCGGTTCTCGGGCAGTGATGCGTAAACTCATCCACATTTAAGACACGTATCTCAAGCTCTTCGATCAGATCAGCAAGGACTTGCCCCCTGGGAACTATTGAGTAATCTCCCCAGAGAGGATGCCTGCCATTCAAATCTCCAAGCAAGAGAAAGGGCCTCAGCAACCGTGCCACGACGCGGCGGAAGTCCCCCGCGTCGAAGTCAGCTGACGGTGGAATGTAAGGAGAAATAATAGTATACTTCCTATCCAGGTGAAGCTTCACAGCCACTGCCTGAAAGGAGGTATCTAACCTGAAAAGAAAAACAGAGACATTATGCCGGGTGTAAACCACGCATTCCCCGCCCGGCCCCCATCTCGTGGTGGTGGGATCGCAAAACCCTTCTACCTCGGGACGGTGGGCAGAGGGCACGCGCCTAGCATGTGCTCATGCAAAAAAATAGCTAGCGGGGAACGGGACGAGACGAGCCTCTGCAGCTCTTCCCTGTTGACTCAGAGTCCACGGCAATTCCATTGAAGGAATATGCCCTCCAGGCCTAGCTCGGAGGAGAGGCAGGGGCCCTCTTCGAAGAGAAGACCCTCATCGTAATGGCCGTACGCTTTCCGGGGGCAGAACCCCGGTCGCTGTCGCCTTCGAGGACTTATTGGGGAAGGTTGGGCTCACCATGCAAGTCTTTTCATCCGCCTCGAAACCTTAGGCGGGCGTTGCGGCTTCGGAGGCTCGGTCCTCTTTTCGAGGATCCACCGTCTCCAAGCCACTCAGCATACCACTAGGCGTGGGCGAAGGAGCCAAAGTTCTATTGCTGCTGTCCTCCTTTTGGGGAACAACATTAGGACCCCCGGAAGATGGCCTGGCGATCAACTTCAGGGGTATTGCCACCTGTGAGTCTAACGACTCGTTGTAGGCGCGTGGCCGTTTCGCTTTACGGGAAACGGTCACGCTGGGGGAAGGGAAAGGAGCCCTGGTTTTAGCCGGGGCTGGGTGTGAACACTTTTTGCCGCCAGCTTTACTAGGGGAGCGCCCGGGTTGAGTAGAACCCGCAGAAGGGCTCCGAATGGGCGCGGAAACAACCGTGCTCGTTTGCCTGGATGGGCCTGGAACAGAGGGTGTCTTTCTAACTATTGAAGCGTAAGTAGTCAAAGGCAGAGCCGGGCGCACCAGGACCATGTCCTTAGCCTCGTGGAATTAGAGTCGATCCTGGGCCTGAATGGCCAGGATTTCTTTCTCAAGGAGATATGCACCACATTGTTCGAAGAAGCGGGTGCGGCTCTCCGCAATTTACACACTTAGCCACACACAATTTGGACTTATCGGGTGCAGCCTTGGAGCAATTTACACAGACTTCGGATGACCCCGACTTTGCACATCGATAGGAGCGATTCGTATGGCCGAAGCGGTGAGAGTAATATCACCTCCGCGACAGCGGCATGAATGCCTTCACTCGGTAGCGGTACCAATGGGCACGCACCAACTCAGAGAGCTTGTCATAGTCAAACGTGACAAGCCTCCTCTCTGGATAGAGAAATTTAGAGGGTCCCCTGCGCAAGCACACATGGGAGCTCCTCCTTTTTTTCTGTGGAGCTGCCCGAGGGCGGCTCTGTTGATCAACAAGGGGAAATGGAGAAAGATTTTGTTTTTTTTGGTTCACATTCATGGGTATGGTGACCCTATTTTTTCCACAGAAAGCAATTGCTCATCACCCCTCGCAGTACCCCGCCCTGCAAGGGGTGTGTACAGGCCTGGCAGAGCCTGGTGCCACCATTCAGGACCACCTCTCCCCCCTGGTGGCTTGGCAGTCCATCGGCATGGCGGCTCCACATTAGACACAGTGTAAAAACAAAGATAGATGGTGAAGTGAGAAGAAAAGGGGATGTGCTGAAGGTATGGGTGGGAATAAAGCAGGTTGTTAAAAACCCACCATCCCAAACCAGAGCTCAGGGGTTAGGGAACATTGTCCCTTCACCCCTCAGCCCCAATCAGGGATAGTTGGCTGAGAAGGTCAGCATTTAACCTGTGAAATTAGAGGCTGACCAGCGAAAGTTGTGGGAGAGGTTGCATGAAAAGCAAGGAAACAGGGAGGAAACACAAATGTTTTGAAGGAAGGAGAAGAGGCTAAGCTGGGGTCGGACGGGGTGCTGAATCCGAAGCCCACAGGAATATCAAAACATCCTCCAGGGGAGAGGAGGCATGTCTCTTAATAAGGTTGTAGAGGTTCAAAATATCCCCCCAGTCATGGGGAAGGTCTATGAGTAAGGTTATAGTGGTTCTGGATGTTTGCCTCCCCTCACCCATGTAAAGGCCTAATCCATCTTTTTTCACAGGATTTTGGTAAATGGTGAGGTTGTTGTGCCTCACATTTATTTCCCTTATTTTGTCTGGAGGAAAAACTTTGTTTAAATTCAATTTTAGCAAAGAGCTTTTGCTGTTTGATTTTATAAGTGATAACCTACGATTAAGGACATTATTTGACACTGATAAAAGTGCACCAAAAGTGTATTTGATGAGGAACTGGAGTAGTTGCCAGGTCACGATTGTATGATTGTGAAGATGAGATTAAAATTACCTTTGACTGAAAGTGAATTACAATTGCCAGTGAAGGCTTTTCATGTGGCACATATTTCATTTCAGAACTTGACAAATATTGAAAATTAATTATTTAACATTTTGCTAAAATCTCATCTAATTATTTTTCTATATATGAGCTAGATTCTTAAAACTGTCATTTTTAAAAAGGTTTTTTTTAAATACAATACATTATAAATACTTATTCTCATTACCCTTATCTACATATACGCTCTCTTTCACTCAAGGAAGTTAATCGTGGTTCAGATTCCACATTAAGGTGTAGATCTCCACTCTGATCTAAGTCTGGAATAAGTTTAAAATAGGTGGCAAAACTATAAAAAAAAATTCCTCTTTTTTATTAATATGTAGCTCTATCTATGACTATGGAGTAGATGAAAACAAATGCACAAAGGTAATTGCAATTATTATATTTAGGGTGTTCCATAAAGGGCACCAATTTTGAAAGGTGAATAATTAAAAGGAATTTTTATAAACATAGTTTTATTCTGCATATTTCTAGAGTTATGTCTCCCATTTAGGTATGGAAACCATTGTCAGCCACATGTTACCCTGCACAGAGTCTGCATACATTTATGCACTTCTTGAAATTTGATAACTATTACTGATGTGTGGCTCGATTCCTCCAATTGCACACCTGAATTCAGTAATTGTGCATGGTTTGTTTGCATATACCTCATTTCACATACCCCCATAAGAAGAAATCACAAGGGATATGATCACAGGACTTTGCTGGGAATTCATAGTCACCATGCAAGGATATCACTCATTGGAGAAATTTTTCCATGGGGTAATGCAACCGTTTGGCACAAAGTGTAACAGGTCGCACCATCTTGCTGAAACTAGAGGTTGTCAATCTCTGTATCTTACAAGTTCAGCCGTAACTAACTGGATATCATGTCTCAGTAACGTTCTCCATTAATGGTAAATGCATTCCCCTCATCATATTCAAAGAAGAGCAGTTCAAGCACTCCACCTGCACAAAAAACACACCACATAGTCGCTTTCGGGGGATGTATTTCACGCTGTTGAATTATTTAAGGATTTTCATTTCCTCAAATCTGGCAGTTCTGTTTATAGATAAATCCACTCAAGTGGAAGTGGGCCTCATCATTGAAGATGATATTCTTTGCAAAGTTTGCAGCAGGTTTAAGTCTCTCCACAACCCAGACTGTAAATTGCTCCAACCTCCCTGGGTCAGGTGGCTGAAGATACTGCGTAAATTTAATTTGTACATATGCCTATGGAGAGCTTTATGCAAAATTTGATGCAATTATGTGGTTAGGATGTCCAACTGCTGCGAATGTCAGCAAATTGATTTTCCCAGACTCAGAATGACAAGTGTCTCGCAGAACAGTAATTTGTTACTCTGTCCAACAATTCTGCCTGGGAAATTTGGCAAAAGCAACTGAACCAGTTGTTTTAAACTTTGTCATTAGTCTAAGAACTGTAGACTCATTGGGTGCTTCATTTCTCCATCAAATGGTACAAAGTGTTATAACTGTTTGCGTTGCATTTTCTCTGTTTTGGTAAAATGTCTCCATGATGAGAATGTGATGCTCGGTTATAAACTGCTCCATGATGCAATGCACACAAGTATTCTGAAAAACAAACAAAAATCTATTGATAGTAGTGAAGAGAGATAGCAAACATGATAAAAGCATGCCTTCAAACTTCAAAACACAAAAGTGTCACCCAATTCAAATTCAGCGCTCTTTAGGGAACACACTTTATATTGAAAATTTGCATATAACTTTCTAAGTGCAACCCCACAAAGCTTTACATAAGCCTCAATACATGTGGCCCGCTGCTTAAAATTATTGCCCCTCCCTGGTTTAAGATCATTCCATGTCAAATCTCAAAGTAGTGGTTAAACTATAACCATCATGGATTTTGTTCAAAATGAATATATTTATGAACATTAATGAAAAAAAAGATGAATAGTGCCTGCCTCACTTCTTTGGCTGAAGTGTTTTTTTTTTAGTTAGGTATATATGAACATTTAAAAAGCAAATTTTTTTCAGCTAATCAACTATAAAATGGGGAACGATACCTATAAAAATCATTCTTAAACCATTTAAATTGTTGGAGTAGCTCTACAATACTCAGGGTTGAACAAAAGTTCATCTCAAATTTGACCTTTTATAGATTAGACATTTCTTTCAAATTTTGAAAAAAAAATTGTATCTTTTGATATGTTTTTTAAAAATTTGAAGAGCCCATAAGGTGACTGAAAACTATGGCATAGTCGCTGTAAACATGCTAAAGCCTAATACCAGGTTAGATTAGAAAAAAAACAAACATAACAAATATATATAACAGGAACAAAGGCTAAGAAAAAAGCTAAAGAAACAAGATAACCCCCCCCCCCAAAAAGCAAAAAACCAAAAAGCAAGAAGTGTGCTATGGTGTCGGTGTAGACCCTCCACCCCCAGATGCAGGAACATACAACTTACAATAAAGGCAGTCAAATAAAGTGGAGGAGGCCAACCTTCTCTAAATGGTCAAAGTCTATGTATAAGAACATATCCCTACTGTAAGGGAGAAGTACTAGTGACCCTGATCATCTTGAACTAGGAAAGATAACATAAACGAAGATCATCCAGACTGGAACATTCAACAAGTGCTGGACAGTCAGGGGAACAACCCAGTCACCACAATAAGGTGCCAGTGAGTTCTCCATCAAATGGAGATGATAGAAAGTGACCTAAAGCAAGGTGTCCCCTGAAATTCCAATTTCAAATTTCCTGACTTTTTCCTGATGTACATGAAATTCTGGTAAAGAATCAAATTCTTGTTAAAATTATAAAAATAAAAGAAAGCCCACCAGGACCCACCCCATACCAACCTGGTACAAAAGAAATATCCTAATAATATATAATAGTAATAAAGAAATAAGAAAACCAAATTCATTTTTTTAGCAATAACAAATTTTATTGAGGTACCAGATTCATGCTCTGCTTTTTTTTCTTTAGTTTTAGATTTAATAAAAATATATATATATATACATTAAGTATACAATATGCAAGTTATATACAAAAAATCATAATTCAGACAAAATATTTTTTCCAGGTTAGAATTTGGTCCTCTAGGATTTGAACTTTCTCTTTCGTTTATTATTTTCCTTTTTTCTTCAAATTCTCTTATTTCTTCCAGTTTTTCTTTGATTTGCAGCTGCATTTTTTGTTCTATATTCTTTTTCTTTTGTTCCTTGAGATAAACCTTATAATATCCACAAGCATTACAACAGCTTAAGAACTGTTTGTCTACTTCAAAACAAGAGACGGGTCCCAATCTATCTCTTGTGATTTCATCACATATAGTTCTGGCAACTAATGACTGATCATGTAAATTACTATCCATGCAATATTTATTTATTGAAAATCCTCTCAACTGAGGCATTGTCATGAAATATTGTAAGTATCATATTAACAAAATCTTGATAATCATTTGTAATGTTAAACGATTTAAAAATTGTTGAGAAAAATGAATCTAATTGATCATTTTCAAAGTCATAATTATGGCATATTTCTTTAATAAATGGATTCTCAATCAATCTAGAATGAGATTGTTTAATAGAATCTGATTCTATTCCTGTTAGGCAATTTACTTTAATAAGGTTTTCTAACAATAAATCCATTTTTCTACTGCCTGCTTGAGCATAAGTTGCCATACATAACACAGCCTACTAATAGGCTATATTAAGAAACAAGTGACAAAAAAGGAAAACAAATAACAGTGTGGTGGAGCGAATGTGAGTGTGTATGTGAAGGGCCATTCTCCCACTTTTTTTTCCAATACCCTCTCCCTCCCTCTGTGTGAATAACTGGAATTTAAATTTTGTTTTTTCAATTTTTATTGATGTTTGTAGTCTCTTTTCAGAGATATTTTGAAAAAATCTTCTGTCAAATATAAATATAAAGATAAATATTTAAAGAATTGTAAAAGCTGTAAATTAAAATTTGTTGTGTGTACTCGGATGTACATTTAGAAAGTGGAAGCTTGGATGGACTGCAAGAGGGGTTCTCTAGGTGAGTGCTCCTCCCAGCCCTGAGACGGAGGGCTTTCATACCTTGCTTGCCACCTGCACTGCCCACCTGCATTAGCTGATAAGCCTGCCCCCTTTTATATTGGACTACTACCACCCACTTCCAGCGCACAAGTGATAGTCCCGTGCCCCTTTTTCATTCGTTTTTTTTTCATTTCGTTGTGTGGATATATTTGAGTAAATTTGTTCTCTTTGCCCGTTATAAATTTTTTGGGGTATCTTGTTTGGATTGGGGAATTTGGCCTCATTTTGAAGTATGCAGACTTTACTTGTAAATATAAATTATAATTATATTCGTAATTATTATTGTATTTTTTTTGTAAGTAAAGGACTGTATATACAATTCGTTTCATTCTCCATCAATTTCTCACATCCGAAGAGGTGTAGGAAGCGGGTTGGAACGATTGGGATTAGAGCATAGATTTTCAGCCCGCTACAACAGTACCTATATAAATAACAAATAATGCTAATAAAAACAAAAACAAGAAAAAGCAAGAAGGAGGTGCGCTCCGCATCGGGGGTAGGCCCACCACCCCTGGGGGAGGAATTTGCAACCTACAAAAAACTCCCACAACAACAGTCAAATAAAGGGGAGGAAACTGGCTTCCAAAAAGTCATAAAGTCCACAAGTCAATGTGAATGAACCCGTCACAAGTACAGGGACAAGCGGTAGCGACCCTCTTCATCCTGGTACCGGGACAGGTAATGTGCATGAATAACACCCAGACTGTGACATTTAACAAGAGTGACAAACAGTCTGGGGGTACAACACAGTCTTCACAGTAGGGTGCTCCATCAAATGGTGGCGCGTCCCGCAAGTGTGTCCAATTCAGAGATGACAGAAAGCAACCTGAAGCTGTTGCAGCATTGGGGGGGTAGGCCCATGGGAACAGTCATGGCACAATGGCATACAACTTTAAGTTCCCCTCTACCATCTCCCATCTTCTTTGCCAAGCAGCCTGTATTCCTGCCATGTAATTGTTGTGAGCAAGAGCGAAATGCTGGTTTGGTTGCCAGGGTCCTTGCGAGTAGCATCAAAGGTAGTAAATTTGGATAAAGTGGTCATGAAGGACTGTCACAAACACAGAGTCCAAGATTAGGGTCTTTGAGAATGGGAGTGGGGCTCCTGTGAGAACTTGTCCCGAGTCCCTTTAATTCGCCTCCACACCTCTGCTAGAGGGGTCTTCTCATTAAGTGAAGATACATATGCCCACCAGGAAGGGTGGCAAGAATGCTTCAAAACATACCGGAACCTTAGCTTAGTTCAACAAAATTCACTGATAGTGAAATCATTTGGACAGCGCATATAGGCATAATGCTTCTGTTTGAGGGCCATTTCACCCTTGGCTGATCATTATTTAAGTGGCCAGCATGCAAAATGGCCAGATGTTCTAGGAATAGTAGTTAGGCCCATGGCAATTAGATTGCTGGAGAACTCAACATCCTCATCCACTGAAATAACTGATGGATAAACTCATCCACATTGTGGACACCTATCTCAAGTTCATTGTTCAGGACATGACCCCTAAGATTGGTCCAGTAGTCTCTCCAGAGGGCGTGTCTACTAGGGTGGGTAAATTTTCCACTTTTTTTCAAATCTCTCTGATGGGTAGTGCAGAAAAGGTGCTAATCGGTGAGAAAACATTTGTGTTAAAACAGTTTTGCTGTACAACCATAATTTTTGCCTGTGCGTTAAGCTTGAAAATAGAAAAATTGCATTAAATATAACCAAAATATAGGTAATACCACAAAAATCTATATATGAGAAAATTACTTGGGGGTTATACTCGTAATAATGAATTATGTTTATATTTTATGTATGCAAAAGCTTTGAAATGAACAACAATATCTCAGCTGGCGCAAGAAATAGCAAATAAATAAAATATGACACATTTTCAACTAAAAGTAGTAAAATTGCCAAAATTGAATTTTAACATATCTTCAACTGGTGCAAGAAGTAGCAAATAATTAAATTATGCTACCTTTTCAACTGAAAGTGCAAAAATTGCCACAAAATTTAATTTTAAGTAAGAAGTTTGCAGGCAGTTTGCATCAATAGTCTATATGTTAGGAACATATGGTAAAATTTTTGTAGTAATAAAAGAATTTTTTTTAAGCTTGCACAAGTTGGTTGAAATAGAGATAAATGATTAATTTTCTCCAGTAGAGCAGAAGTTTCGTCAGATTCATATTAAAATTAATGATAGACATTGCAAAAAGTTTCTTTTGACTAGCTATATACAGCTAGTCGTTTTTTCAAATAAATAATTTGAAAAATAATCCCAAACTCACAACTTAGAGGTGACCATATTTCAAGTTCCACCCTAATCCAGCCCAACTACTCTACCTTAACTGGATTTTATTTAAATGAACTCCTTTTGGGTGTCATAATGAGGCATCTTTCGCCATGGTTCAAGTGTAACTTTAATGTATTCATCTCTTTTAGCTTGGGCACATACTTTCCCTTATGCTTTGGTCTCTACCTAAATCAATCTTTCTATAGCTTCAGTCATTACTGTCATGTAATTTTTGCTTCCTTTTATTGACTGTGACAAAGTTTTATCCTTTCTTCAATCAAAGAAGATACTAATTACTAATGATTGAATCTTTCCTCACTTCAGTTTTACTATTATTCCAAAATCTTCCAAAGTTGCACTAACAATACAGGCTGCTGTTCAATTGGAAATCCCAGTTCTGTCATTTAATTCATGTACAGATGGAAGAGGAGCAATTTGATGCTGTCATTTTCTTTTTATAGCACTTAATTCCCTTTAATAGTCAGAGCATTCTGTTCAAGATGCTGAACTTAAATCAGGTGGCACATGACTGTAAGAGGCTTGCTGTTCAGGGTTCAGCATTATCACTTGGTGATGGAAATTTTATACTTAATAGATCTTATCTCTTTTCCCATCATTGTTTTGATATTTCTTGACATTGTAGTGGTATTAATTTCTGCAATTACCATTTTTCTTGCACTTCTCTGATCATTACGGAAGTGTTTTTCTTTTGTGGTACCCTTGTGTTGTTTTGGATATATGCAAATATTTTTTTTAGCATTTAAAAGCTGGAATGTTGAATAGTTCCTTACACTAGCCTTGAAATTTTTAAGTTTGCTTCTGTAACTAGGATTATCTTTCTTGCAATGATAGGACTTGTTAAAGTTTTTATTGTCATTATTCAACTTGATTACCATGTCTTTGACTCATTCAATTGACAGTTGGTGTTGATGCTGATCTCCAAATTCCTTCAAGTTAAGAACAAACATTCAGCAAATCTCACTGAAAGGTGGTTCTTTATTTGACTTTAATTGATGCCCTCTTCAACTCAATGCTTTTAAAAGATCTTCAATTGTAGGGAGATTTCTTTTGTTCACTTTTATAGGAGTCCCCAAAATTAGGTTTACATAGCTTGCCATGACAATTTGGAAGTCAATGACATTGTGTTTAACAGAGGTACAACCAATCTCAAAGACTTCCTGTGTGCAACTAAGCATTAGGGGAGAAACATCCTTGAGAGTAGGGAGGAGACTAAAGCAGGCAGCGTGGTGGTACTGCCACAAACATACGTAGTTACACAGTAGCTATACATTAAGAAAATATCCAACAGCCAAATTTAAATCAAGGTGCATGCTAATTTCAGAAGATCTATACAATACCTTTATAAACTGACATTTTTTTTAATCACTCGCCTATCAACGATTAGTTTAATATTGTAAACTAGCATATATTTTTAGAAACATAAGGCATTTATTTGTTGGTATGAGATGAGCCTTCACAGCCCCCTCCAGTTGGCACGGGGTCCATAGTAAATCCATTGAGGAAATATGCCCTCTAAGCATAGCTCAAAGGAGATGCAGGGGCCCTCTTGAGAAGACCCTCATAGGAATACTTTCATGCCTCTCAAAGGCAGAACTCCAGGCGCTGTTGTAGAATAATGTGCTACTGCCATCGATAACTTATTGTGGGAGGTTGGGCTTGTAATGCAAGTCTTTTCCTCCCTCTGCCTGGAAACTATAGGCAGGCAGGGTGGCTTCGGAGGTGGGGTCACTCCTTTGGAGGATCCACCATCTTCAAGTCACCTGCTTAGCACTGGGTGTGTGTATATGAGGCAAAGCCCCTTTAGTGCTGTCCTCCTTTTGAGGAACAGCTTTAGGAATCCCGCAAGATGGCCTCACAACCAATTTCAGGGGTGTTGCCTCCTCTGAGTTTAACAACTTGGTGGAGGCATGCAGCCATTTGGCCTTATAGGAAACGCTTATGCTGGGGGAGGAGGGGGAACCGTTTTTTTCCTAGGATGGGTGTGAGCCCTTTGGCTTCCAGCTGTACCAGGAGAGCACCCAGTGTAAGAAGACATGCAGAAGCATTTGGAATGGGCACAGAAGTGACCATCCTCTTGAGCCTAGAAGGGGCCAGAGCAGAGGGTGTCTTTTTAAACATCAGGGCATTAGACATTCCAGGTAGTACTGGGTGCACCAGGACCAAGTCCTTAGCCTTGCAAAATAAGAGACAATCTGTAGCCTTAATGTCTAAGATTTTCTTCTCAAGGAGATACACCCCATATTGCTTTGAAGAAGTGGGGCACCACTCTCTAAAATTGACAAAGTTGGCCATACACGATTTAGAATTATCGTGTGCAGCCTTGGAGCAATTTACGCAGACTTCAGTTAACCAAGACTTTGCACATCTATAAAGCAATTTGTATAGTCAAGACAGTGATAGTAGTAGCATCCATGGCAGTGGCACAAATGCATTCACATGGTAGCGATACCAACCAGCATGCACTAACTCAGGGAGTTTGTCACAGTCAAACGTGATGAAGAGCGTAGGGGTAAGTCTCAAAGCTCCTCCCTGTTTTCTCATCACACATTTGACCTTGACTGCTCCATGGTTAGCCTGCCCTAATGTGATGTCATCTATGGAGTAGTCCACGAGTTTCATCACATAAACCACTCCTTTCACAAATTTCATGGTTACGTGTAATGTCACTGACCAGCGTGTCATCAAGTGCTCAAAAGGAAATATTTTATTTCTTACCTCAAAAAAATCTGAGCTGGGGTGGGATTCAAACCATGCACATTGAGGCAGTGAGCAACTGTTTTGATCTCAATTAAATTACCCTTTAGACCACTCTGCTATGTGGGTGGTTTAATTGAGATCAAAGCGGTTGCTCGCTGCCTCAATGTGCACAGTTTGAATCCCACCCCAGCTTGGATATTTTTGAAGAAATAAAATATTTCTGAAGAAAAATTATTCCGTTTTCTCTTTCTTGCGGTGAAGTTGGATTTATTTCACCATTCTCTTGCACTCATGAGATATATATATATATATATATATATATATATATATATATATATATATATATATATATATAGTACAAGAAAGAGAAATTTGATGCGAATGAGCAATGAGACAAGAAACAGGAGTTTTTTAGAGGTACGAGAAAGGGACATTAGAAGAAGACTAGAATCATAGAGAGCAGAGGGCGGCACAATGAAGGCAATCCTTTACCGAGAAGACAGAGATAACGCCAGGGGAGAAAAGTTTGAAACTGAAAAAGAATGAGCAGGGGGAGAATTTTTATTTTTTAAAGGTAATGAACTTCCCATTCTGGAAGACTTAACCCGTCTTAGTCGCAGGGAATTATTTTGTGTGTGGAAAGCTAACAGGCCACTATTCAATAGCTGGTTGGTTAAGGGTGGCATGTAGTTACATCAAGAGGAAAGCTGGAGGATCAGGATGAGAGGATTTTGTGGGTACCAAGACAGTTGATATGTTGCAGGAAATGTTGTTGAGAGTAAGACGGGATGATCCTTTTAAGGGAAAGTGATATGTTCCTCGGATTGTTAAGAGAAGAATTTGGTGCAATGCAAGGAGGTGTTAATGGATAATGAACTGGCTTTTCATTCTGAACTTGTTGGATGTGTACTGAGTAATTGGATGGTCAAGCCACTTTTCAGAGTGGCATACAATTTACCTTGAATCCCGGTCGATGGGTACCCTCTTGGGTAATGAGACCATACTGTTGTTTTTAGATGTTATATGCAGAACGGATTTTTCAATATGTGAATATATAACTGTGTAGGTCTTTGTGGTTTTTCCATTCTTTTTCTAATCTTGACTTAAAGATATTTACAGTTTTTCTGGTTACAGTTTCTGTTGAGAGTTTGTTCCATATTGAAGTGACTCTTGTCGAGAAGAAATTGGCTCTTGGACCGGATGAGCTCTGCACTTGGTACTTAAAGCAGTGTCCTCTTGTGTTAGTTGAGAGATCCAGAGTAAACATTGACCTGTCGCACAGCTTAGTGGTTTCCTATTTGCAGTTCATCGTGTCCATGTGAAATCTCATATAGTTGTATAACATCTGACCTCTGTCTTCTAAAGTATAGGGTAGGTAGATTAAGGGCTTTTAGTCTCTCCAAATAGGAGAGATGAGAGATACTGTGAACCATGCATGTTGCTCTACACTGTACCCTCTCTACCATATTTCTGTCTCTTTTAGTTTTGGGAGACCAGATTACTGATGCATACTCCAGATGGGGTCGAATAAGACTCTTGTACAGGGGGAGGAAGGCATCTTTGTCTAGATATTGGAATGTATGCTTAATTGCTCCAAGTATCTTGTTGGCTTTGTTGACTTGAGCTTGGACATGGTTACTAAAGCTTAGATTGCAATCAATAAGGACTGACAGGTCCTTCTCTTCTGTGGTGTTCTGTTCCATCATCTCTTGTAATTTTGTACTTGTGCTGGGGGTTGCTATTTCCCATGTGCATTACTTTGCATTTATCAGGGTGGAACTTCCTTTGAATTTTAACTGACCATTCTTTTAGCATTTTCAAGTCTGCCTGTAAACAGTTAGTATGGGAGTTGCCTTCACAGTTTTGGACAGCTGCATATATCTTTGTGTCATCTGCAAAGAGCGATATGAAGTTTTGTAGTTTGTCAGGTATATCGCTGACAAATATCATAAAGAGAAGGGGGCCCATCACAGATCCCTGTGGTACGCCACTTGTAACTGGTTTCCAACATGATGCTGTACCACTTATAATCACTCTTTGCCTACACTCCGTCAAAAAACCACGGATCCACTGCAGGAGGTCACCGACGATACCAAGTGACTTCACTTTTCTAAGTAGTCTTTCTTTTCAGGCTGTGTCAAATGCTTCTGTATAGTCCAGGAAAATGATATCCACTGGTAAGCAGTGACTGAGAGCCTCTGTCCATATATCCAGCGCTTCTAAGAGATTTGTTACTGTAGATTTTTCCTTAGAGAAACCATGTTGTTGGACACATCTAAGATTATTGGCTTTGATATGTTGTATCATTGCCTCCAAGATAATTCTCTCTAGCATCTTGCATATTATTGAGGTTAGAGAAACTGGGCGTTAGTTGGCTGAGTCAGCCTTATTTCCCTTCTTGTAAATGGGAGTGATGTTCGCTTCCCTCAACTGTTCTGGAAGCTCGGAGTTAGTGATGCTGGATTGGAATATTGCTGTCAGAGGTTTGGTTATTTCCTTTGGTACTTCTCTGAGAACTCTAGGGTGTAGGTCGTCATTTCCCGGAGATTTATCAGTTCAAAGTGAATTCATTTGCTTTAAAATCATGCTCTCTGTAATTTCTATTGTTCCTAGCGCCTCATACTGGAGGGGTTTAGGCTCAAAGTCTGGAATGTTACTTCTGTCCTCTTGTGTAAAGGTCTTAAGGTATTGCTCATTTAGTGTTTCGGCTTTATCCTTATCGTCACTTACAAAGTTACCATGTGTATCCTTAAGGTCACCTATGTCAGTTCGAGTTTTCCTGCGGTTGTTTACATAGTTGCAAAAGGCTTTGTTATTGGTCTTGGCCTCCTTTGCTAATTTTTTTTTCAAATTCCCTATGGGCCTGCCTTGATGCATGTGTAGCTGAATTTCTAGCTTCTGTGTAAGCTACCCAGTCAAGTCTGCTCTTTGTATTCAGATATCTTATCCATGTGTGGTACTTTTTCCTAGCTTTGCGGAAGGCATCCTTGTTCATCCATAGTGGTTTGTTCTTACTCTTTAAATTTTTTGTTGGTATATGATCCCTCACTGACTTCATGATTCTTGATTGTAGTATATCAATGGCTTCTTGTGTCGACTTGCCTGCAAGCAATTCGTCCCATTCAATGCTTAGATCTTCTCTCATTTCTTCATAGTCTGCCTGCTTGTAGTTCCATATTGTCCTCTTCTTTTCCTGAGGTGTTGCGCAGAAGATGAATTTGAAGTCCAATCTGGCATGATCCCTTGCTCCTAGTGGCTCATGATATACTAGTTGTTCAATCATCCCTTGCTCATTATTAAACACGAGATCATCCAATGTTGGAGTCTGCTCTTTTCTATATCTGGTTGGCTGGGTGACATGCTGATGTAAATATATATCTCGTACACATTCAACGAATCTGGATGCAGGATTGTCTGGATTTTCTAGGTTCGGCGTTTGAGGTGATGAGTTCCAGGTGATGCTCGGATGATTAAAATCTCCTGTGATGAGTATATGAGTTTTCTGTTTGTTAGTTGCCCACCTGAGAGTATCATGTAATGCTGTGTCTCGTGTAGTTGCAAGTAGAGGTGAGCCGGATCTATAGATGACCCCAAAAAGCAAGTTGTTGTTGTGACGTCCCTGTATAGTTACCCATGTGCAGTCTTGGAATGCGTCCATTGGTGGCTTGATCTGTTTAGCATTAAGTGTAGATCTTACATATATACATGTCCCTCTGGTATTTTCTGTATATAAATCACTGATCAGTCTTTGACTGACCTTACCTTCGAACAGGTAGCACATGTTTCGTAGAGCTCTCAGAATATTTTGATTATTTGATATACTTTGGTGTGTGACATAAACATAAATATTAAGTTATTAGATCATATATTTGGTTCATATAACAAAGTTAAATTGTGGTTATTTTGTATAAAAACTGTGGTTATTTTGTTTTGGTGAGAAAGTGACTTTTGTTTACTTTGGTGGCCATCTTGATTAGCAGGTTTTAAACTTGCCCGCACAAATTTGGGTCAAATTCTTGTTGTTTATAAGTTTTTGTTTCTATTATTGTTCTTGTTTAAGTATGGCTGACTGTTTGGATGTAGAGAGCATGCCTTTTGAAAGTAGTATGTAGTGTGCGATGTCTGTGGTGTAGAGAGGAGAGTGAATGTGTCTGAGTGCCGTGTATGTGCTTTGACTGAGGAGGTGAGTCGATTACGTGCGGAATGCTTAAGACTGAATGATTTAGTGTCTGAAGTGAGAAGAGATGCAAGTGTACGTTTGAAGAGTCAGATTGGGACCAGGAGGGAGGAAGTTAGGCCTAGAACAGGGACTGGAGAGAAAGCAGTGAGTAAAGTAAGTGATGATGAGTAGTGGGTGAAAGTAAACAGAATACATAAGTTAGGACAGGTTAGGTGTGTGAATGAGAGGGACATGGAACCTGTTAGGCTAACTAACAGATTTGATGCCCTGAGAGAGGAAGAATTTGAAAGAGATTTGTCTAGTGTGGCCGTGTCTGAAAGTAGAATAGGAGGTCGAGTGAGTGAGAGCAGGAGGGAGGGTAATACTAGGCCTAGAGAGAATAGGAGAATGACTGAGGTGATTGTGATGGGTGACTCTCAGATTAGGTATTTAGATAGGAAGTTGAGTGAAAGTAAATGGAAGAGAGTGAGAGTTTGTCTGCCAGGTGCTGGTGTAAATGATGTGTGTGAGAGGTATGATAGGTTGGTATCTGGGTGTGAGAGGGAAGCAGTTGTGATTACACATGTCGGTGTAAACGATGTAAAGAAGGTGGGTACTTTTGAGTTATGACAGCGGTATAAAAGGCTGATTGAAAGGATGTATGGAAGTATAGTAAAAGGCGTTGTTTCAGAATGGACGTGGGGATGGAATAGTTGTTTCGTGCAATGGGTTTGAATGAGTATGTGAAAGGTTTGTGCGAGGAGTCAGGATTGGTGTTTGTAGATGTTTGGAGTGGGTTTTATGGGAATAAGGGTTTGTATGCGATGGATGGACTCCATCTGAGCCAAGATGGGGTTGAGGTTTTGTGGCAGGAATTAGATAGTGTTATTAGGTCTTTAGAGGCGGGAAACTGGGTTTTTATAATGGTCAGGGAAATTTAATGGCTCAAAGTGAGGCAGGGAAAGGGAGCAAACACAGATTTGTAGAAGGTAGGCCGGCAAATGGAAGTGCTTTAGTGTTAAATTACTTGAGTAGTGATAGTGGTCAGGGAAATACAAGAGTACAGGGTCGGGGAAGGAGAGAAAAGAGATACAGAGGAGATAGGCCCTCAGGTGCTTCAGGGATAGGTGGGCTGAGTTGTCTTTACACAAATGCTCGTAGTCTTAGAAATAAGAGGGATGAATTATTTAGTTATATCATTCATGAAGATATAGATATAATATGTATGGTTGAATCATGGGTTAATGAAAATATATTTAATGATAATGTCAGTGAATTTGAACTAGAAGGTTATACTATGTACATTGGTCAAAGGAGAGATAGGAATGGTGGTGGGTTGATTATTTATATCAGAAATAGCATTTCTTCAAATCTAAATAACTCTATAAAGCAAGGAGAAGGTGAATCATTATGGATAGATATTAAGGTTGGTAAAAATAGGAAAATACACTTGGGAGCTTTTTATAGACCACCAGGACAGACTGATTGCATCGATGAGTTAATGATTAGGGAAATAAGTAAAGGATGCAAAGAAGATACAGTTATTCTTGGTGACTTTAATTAAACTTCTGTAGACTGGGAAAATATGATAGGAAGAGATAGAGCAAGTTGTAAGTTTATGGAGTGTTTTGAGGATAACTTTTTGACCCAATTTGTTAATAAGCCAACAAGGGGTGCCAATATATTAGATCTAATTCTTTCAAATGATGATCACTTAGTTCAAGGATTGAGTGTAGGGGAATCATTGGGAAACAGTGATCATCAGATGGTTCGGTTTAATATGCAAATAGTTAAGGGTAGAACAGTGACAAACTCCACAAGAATTCCAAATTTTTATAGGGGAGATTACGATAAATTACGCAGCATGCTAAATCAGACTAGGTGGGATATAGAATTCCATGGAAAGAATACTTATGAGATGTGGGATATTTTTAAGACTATATTAAACATGGTTCAGGAACAGTGTATTCTGATGAAGTCTATTAGGAAGAAATGTAGGAAACCACTATGGTGGAATCAAGAAATAGCTAATAAAGTTTCAGAGAAAAAAGGGCATACCAGAGATTACAAAGTGAGAGTAGTTTAGATAATTTAAACCATTATAGGTCAACCAGAAATGAACTAAATAAGATTATTAAGAAGACCAAAAGGACAGCAGAAATTAATTTAGCTACAAATAATAATAAAGATCCTAAAAAATTCTTTGGCTATTATAGAATCAATAATAAATCTAACAGTGATAAAATAGGACCTATTAAATATGAAGGGGTTTTGAAAGAATCTGATGAGGAAATAGTAGAGGTCCTTAATGATCATTTTGCTTCAGTATTCACAAAAGAGAAACCAGTTAGATTAATTGATGATAATTCTAGGTCAAGGGAAGTAGTGATAAATTCTATTAATATAGACAGAGAAGAAATTAAAGGGCTTATAATGCAGTTAAATACTAGTAAGGCATCTGGCCCTGACAACATTCATTCTAGGATACTCAAAGAAGGTGTAGAAAGTATTGCAGTAGCTCTTGAGAAGATATTTATTAGATCACTAGAGTCTGGAGAAATACCAAATGATTGGAAATTGGCAAATGTAGTGCCAATTTTTAAAAAGGGAAGCAAAGAGGACCCAAATAACTTTAGACCGGTAAGCTTAACTTCTATAGTCTGTAAAATTCTGGAGAAGATGGTTAAAAAGGGAATTTCTGATTATCTAGAGAGTAGCAGGTTAATTAATGATGCTCATCATGGTTTTAGAAAAGGTAGATCGTGTTTAACTAATTTACTGGATTTTATGGATTATGTAACTAAAGAATTAGATAGGGGTAAGAAAGTTGATGTGATCTACTTAGATTTCAGCAAAGCTTTTGATAAGGTTCCACATAGAAGACTAGTTCATAAATTAAAGCTGCATGGGATATATGGGAATGTTTTAAATTGGATAACTGAATGGCTGAAAAATAGGAAACAGAGTTGTACTGAATGGAGTGAGGTCAGAGTGGAGGGATGGTATTAGTGGCGTACCTCAGGGATCAGTTTTAGGCCCTTTATTATTTATAATCTATGTAAATGATCTTGGGCAAGGTGTGAATAGCAAAATATCAATTTTTGCTGATGACACTAAATTGGCAGCTGTAGTCAAAGAGGTTGAGGGTAGCTTTAAAGTCAAGGGGGACTTAAATAAGTTGTTAGCATGGGCTCAGAAGTGGCAGATGACTTTTAACCTTAATAAATGCCAAGTTATTAACATGGGGAGAGATAATAGGAAATTTAGCTATGAGATGGGTGGGTATTGGCTTAATTCAGTTGAGGATGAGAAGGACTTAGGAGTAGTAGTAGATAGGTCACTGAAATTTTCAAAGCAGTGTATTGAGGCAAAAAATAGAGCAAATAAGGTGCTAGTTTACATTAAAAGAAATGTTAGCTACAAGAGTAAGGTGGTCATCCTTAAACTATACAACTCTTATGTCAGGCCACATTTAGAGTACTGTATACAGGCATGGTCACCACATTCTAGACATGATATAAACTTATTAGAGTCGGTACAAAGAAGGACAACAAAAATAATACCATCCCTGAAGCACCTTGAATATGAAGATAGACTGAGCGTATTAAATATGTTTTCATTTGAAAGAAGGTGTGTGAGAGGAGATATGATTGAGCTTTTTAAAATCTTTTCTGGGATGGATAAATTGGATTTCAGCAAGTTATTTGAGTTAAAAGGTAGTAATAGAACTAGAGGCCACCACTTAAAGATTAAAAAACAGAGGTGCAGACTGGATGTTAGAAAATATTTTTCACTAACAGAGTGGTGGATTATTGGAATAGTTTGCCACCTGAGACTGTAGACAGCCCAAACTTGAATGTTTTTAAGTGCAGATTGGATGATTATATGGGGATGGAGGGTTAATTTCTTACTTTCGGTATGTGGATATGTTTCTTGACTCATTCTTGTGGATGCAGTTTCTTTTTATTGTATATTTTGGGGGACTTTGATTTTGTTTTTGACAGACTCCTATGGAGGCTTTAAATTATATATTGTAGATGCATGGTTGGACATTCCTATGGATTGTTAAATTGCATATTGTAGATGCATGATCTGACAAAATCCAATGGATGCTTTATGTGGGTGGATTTGATGGATAAGGATGACCTTTGATAGGCCCTTGTGGCTTTTGTCATCTGTGAAATTATGTTATGTAATGTTATGTTATCCCTGAATTTGCATAACAGATAACTCTGGCACTTCCCCATGTTTGGGTTTAATTTCTGTTATTAGTATTACGTCTTATTGCTTGTCATTTACTAAAGCACAGAACTCGTCATATTTGTTCATAAGTGAGTTATCTGTATTGGTATATATTCTTAGTTCTGTTCGCTTGTTTCCACCACTTTTCCCTTTCTTATTATCAACCTTTTGTTTGGTTGTTTTACTCGTTGGTCCTTCAGTTGTTCCCCCAGTTTTTTGACTCCTCCAATTGTTTCTTGGTTAGATCAGGACGTATATAAATCTGGTTGCAGATAGGGTGCAAGCTATTACGTAATTCTTTGGCCTTGATCAATATCTGCTTCCTCTCACTTAAGCTGGCCATTGTTATCCTGAGTAGTCGGGCACATTCACAGTTTGGCTTTCCCATCCTTTAGACATAATTGATGTTGATCTTAAGTTTAAACTCTTCCTGAATAAGTTCGGTTACCCTGTTTATGTCACCCTCCTTAGAGTTTGTCCCAGGTACATAAGAACATAAGAAAGGAAGGAGACTGCAAAAGACCATTCATGGCCTACACTTGGCAGCACCTGTTCCAGTCAACACACAAAAGATTTCTTACCAGAGAAAAGTCATCAACATTGTCACCCTTTACAGGATTTTGTCAGATCTAATCTACAATATACATAAAATGCATCCAGAGGATTATGTCCATTCATGCAACCGCAAAATATAATCTCCGCACTCCTTAGAAGAATATATACATATGTACATAAAAAAAAGTCAGTCCCATCTAGCAGCTTAATCCATATATTTATCTAATCTATTCTTAAAACTACCCAGAGAGGAGGCCTCTATCACATGTCTAGTAAGCCCATTTCATTCATCTACCACAAACTCACGATTTGTAAACCAATTCCTCCAAATCTCCTTCCTAAACCTATACTTATCAAGCTTAAACCCATTGTTACGTGTCCTGTCATGTTCACTAAATATAAGAACCTTACCCAGATCCCCTTTATTATATCCTTTTACCCATTTGAAGACTTCAATCAATCCCCTCTGACTCTCTTCTCCTTTCCAATGTAAGTAGATTTAGTTTTCTGAGCCTTTCACCATAAGGTAAGTTCCTTAGCCCACCAATCATCTTTATCATCCTTCTCTGCACAGACTCAAGCAAATCAATATCCTTCCTATAATATGGTGACCAAAATTGTACTGCATAGTCTAGATGAGGCCTAACTAGCGCCAGAAACAGTTTTAGAATGACTTCAGCACTCTTATTGCTTACACTTATCCTAATGAATCCCAATATCCTATTAGCTTTATTCTTAGCATTTAGGCATTGCTTTCTAGGACAAAGGTCTGAACTTACCAAAATACCCAAGTCCCTCTCACAATCGGTCCTCCCTAAAATTCTCCCATTTAATTTATAACTATTCAATGGATTATTTCTACCTATACTAAGTACACTACATTTGTCTATGTTAAACTTCATTTGCCATTTCTCGGCCCAATTGGACAGAATGGTCAATTCCTCCTGCATTACAACAGCATCAGAATCAGCCCTAATGGCCCTACCTAGCTTAGTATTATCAGCAAATTTACTCAGGTCACTACTTATACCTATGTCAAGATCATTAATATAAATTAAGAATAGCAAGGGACCCAAAACAGATCCTTGTGGAACTCCACTGCTAACACACCCCCACTCAGATTTAACTCCATCTATACTAACTCTTTGCTGTCTGTTACCAAGCCATGACTGAATCCACCTAAATATACTGCCATCGATCCTGTGTGCTTTAACTTTGCTCAGAAGCCGTAAGTGTGGCACTGGATCAAAAACCTTACTAAAGTCCAAGTATAAAATATCATAGTTTTCATCATTATCTGCTGTTTCATACACCTTACTATAAAAAGACAGCAAATTAGTCAGACAGGATTTACCCTTACTAAAGCCATGCTGTGATTCTTTTATCAACTTATGCTTATCCAAGTGATCTCTAATATTCCTTGCTATAATAGATTCCATCATTTTCCCTACCACTGATGTTAAACTTACTGGTCTGTAATTAGACAAAATGGCGGCGCCCAGCGAAAATGTAAACAATAATAAAGCGGTGGCTCTCCAAAATGAAAATTTAGAATCCAGAAGTGAAAGTGAATCTAGTATAGATGACAAATCAAGAAATAATAAAGTTGACAAAGGAAACGCGGAAAACAATTGTGAGTGGTGCAAAAAACCTTGCATTTCAGGTATAAAATGCAATGGCCCATGCAAAAAATGGTTCCACTATTCGTGCACAAGTCTACCACCATACTTTATTATTATCTTAGAACACTCAAAAAGGCATTATACATGTGTAAACTGTGTAAAAGGTATGGTAGACACATTTGAAGCAGATCATGCTAGGATCGATGCCGAAATAGCAGATGAGATCCAAGAAGAAGAAATTGAAATTCATAATCGTGAAAGGAAAAAGAATGAAGCATATAACCAAAACGAAAATCCAAACAAGACAGATAACCACCAAGATAAAAATTCAAAAAAAGAAGGAAAAAAAACTGTAGATGTAGGAAAATCAACAACTGCCAGTATGCAACAAGAAGCCACACACAAACCAGTATGTAGGTTTTACAGGAAAGGGATATGCAAACATGGGGCTAAAGGAAAAGAATGTGCTTTTAGCCATCCCAAGCCTTGCCAAAAATGGGTAATGCATGGGAAAGACCACATTAAAGGCTGTAAGCTAGGTCCCAAATGCTCCAATTTCCATCCTATATTGTGTAGATATGCAGTGGAGCACCAAGAGTGTCTTAGAGAAGGATGCACCTATGTACACAGAAAAGGAACCAGACGAACAAAACAAGACGTACGTCCAAAAACCAGGGCCAATGCGCCAGAAGAGAAACCGAGGGATATGAGACAAGCTTCGACTGGACCCAAAACCCAAACAACTCCCAAAGAGAACTCTTTTTTAGAAATGATGGTGGGTGTAGAAACAGTTATGGAAACACTAGTCAAAGCGATAAGAGTCCCAGGGACAAATGCTAAAAAACATGGTCAGGGACAACCGGGGGTACTGGATGGCACAAAATCTGCAAATTCCTGGCCAAAGGATGGGCCTACCCTGGGCAAATACAATAATAGCCCATTAGAGAAAATTATGATGGGTAATATACAGGGTCTATATCCCAAAACAAACAGAAGTAAACTACCACTCTTAAGGGACATAGTAAAACTAGAAGACCCAATGTATATTACCCTCACTGAAACGCACCTAAGGAGTGAAATACATAACTCAGAAATAGCAATTGAAAATTACAGTATATATAGAACGGACAGAGTGAACCGAAAAAATGGTGGGGTGATCACATATGTAAGAGATGATATTGCTAGTAAAACCCAACCACTAATGCTACACTCGGATGGCCAGGTGGAAATGATGGCTCTCCTGGTAAAACAAAATACTGGCAGCCAAATAATAGTAAATTGCTATCGACCTCCACAGTGCGAACAAGCAAACTTTGAGGCCTGCATAAAGAAAATAATGGTCACACTGGAAAAGCTGCAGACACCTATGCCAGAGATAATCTTCTGTGGGGACTTTAACTTCCTCCACATTAGGTGGCCAGAGGGCCTAATATCGGGAGGCACAAGGGAGGAACAAAACCAAGCTAGCCTCCTGCTTGAAACTACAGAAAAGGCTTTCCTGACACAAATGATTGTAGAGCCTACAAGATTGGCTAACGTATTAGATTTGTACTTTACCAATAACTCAGAGGCCATCAGCAATATCAGGGTGGAAAAGACAATCATATCGGACCACAATCTTATAATCCTAGAAACTAATTACAGTACAAATAATACCAAAGGGACAATTCTCTGCCAGAAGGAAACATCTACACTTGCATCCCTAAACTTCTTCAGTGAACAGGCAAATTGGGAAGAAATTAAACAAAGACTTGGTGAAGTAGATTGGGAATTGACCCTCGATAGGACGGGGAAAAGTCCCAGTGAAGTACTAGATGTGATCATGGCAGAGATAACAAAAACATGTCAAGAACATGTCCCCAAAAAGAAAAGGAAAACAAACAGACCTACTGCAATACCAAAGGACAGAAGGGTTTTAATGAAACAAAGAGCAGCCTTAAACAAACAGTTGGACAAGGCACACAAGAAAGAGAGGATGCAAGCTCTTAGTGCAAAAATATTAAAGGTAGAAACCCAAATCATGGAATCACATACGGAACAGAGGGAAAGGGAAGAAAGAATAGCGGTAGAAAACATCAAAAGAAACCCAAAATACTTCTTCAGCTACTGCAAACGTTCCACTAAAGTAAAAACTAAGATTGGGCACTACAAACAGACCAGGGACAAACTATGAAGGACCCAGAAGAAATGTCCAGGATTCTGGTCAAACAGTACAGTAGAGCATTCAGTACGCCACATGTAACAAAACAAGTTAAAGACCCAGCTACCTTCTTCACTGAAGCTCACCCTGGACCAGCCATCACGGACATGGATATCACACCCAAAGAAATTGAGAGGGCAATAGGAGAGCTAAGAAACAATGCAGCTCCTGGACCAGACGGAATACCTGCAATTTTGCTCCTCAAATGCAAGGAAATCCTGGCGGAACCCATCAGTAGGCTTTGGCGCTGTTCAATAGACGCAGGAGAAATTCCAAGCCCACTCAAGAAAGCAGCAATCAGCCCCATTTACAAAGGAGGAGACAGGACCCTGCCCAAAAATTATAGGCCAGTAGCCCTGACCTCACACTTAATTAAAATATTTGAAAAATGTGTCAGAAATAAGATACTAGAGTACCTGGAGGAAAATAAGCTACTCACACACTCACAACATGGTTTTAGAAAAGGAAGATCTTGCCTCTCAAACATGTTGGCCCACTATGACTGGGTCCTACAAAGCCTAGCCAAAGGAGAAAATGTTGATACGGTGTTCTTGGATTTTTCTAAGGCATTTGATAAAGTGGATCATGGGATATTACTCCATAAGCTAAAAGGTCTAGGAATAAAGGGTAAAATAGGTGAGTGGATACATAGCTTCCTCTCAGACAGAACACAGTTTGTGACTGTAGAGTCCCAAAAGTCAGAAGAGGCCAAAGTAATAAGTGGAGTACCACAAGGTTCGGTTCTGGCCCACTATTGTTGCTGATACATTTGAATGATATTGGCGCAAGAGCCGGAGCATCCCTCATGTCTTTCGCCGATGACACGCACATCAGTCGGCAAATCAAGAAGGAAGAAGAAGTGCATCTGCTCCAAGAAGACCTGGACAAAATATATGACTGGGCCAAAGAGAACAACATGGACTTTAATGAAGATAAGTTTGAAGTACTGAGATATGGCACAAACCAGCATATAAAATCAAATACAAAGCTCCTCACAGAGTGGTAAAGAGATAATACCAAAGGAACACGTGAAATGCTTGGGTGTATATCTGGAAAGCGATGGTACCTTCAGCCACCACATTGGAGAAGCAGTGAAGAAAGCCAGAGGCATGAGTGGATGGATCCTTAGAACCTTCTCATCGAGGGAACCTGAACCTATGCTAACCCTTTGGAAAGCCCTAGTACAACCCATACTAGATTACTGCAGCCAACTGTGGTCCCCATCCAAGAAAAGGGAAATACAGATGCTGGAGACAGTACAAAGAATGTTCACCAGACAAATCAGGGGCATGAGGGAATTGGACTACTGGCAAAGACTCAAAACTCTAGGCCTCTACTCTCAGCAGAGGAGAAGAGAGAGATATAGAGTAATCTATCTATGGAAGATCTTAGAACAATTAGTGCCAGATCCAAATCCCTCTGTACTGTACATCCATGAAAATGAGAGAACTGGGAGAAAATGTGGAAGAAGATCCTTACCTGCGGGAGCCCCAACAAGAATAAGATCACTGTTGGCATCAAGCTTGCTACAAGAGGGGCCGCGGATATTCAACACACTCCCCAAGGAAACAAGAAAGTTGACCTCCTGCCGTGTGGAGTGATTTAAATCAAGCCTGGACAAATACTTAAGGTCGCTACCAGACGAACCCACAGTACCGGGATACATAAAGTATTGCCGAGCGGAGTCAAACTCAATACCGGACCAAGTGGCTCTAATGAAACGGGACACAAGGGACGGCAGCAGCGGTGGACCACCACGACTGTGAGGCGTAGACCTCTAAACACGACCAAGTATACCAAGTAAGTATTTCTTAAATATAGGTATCATATTGGCTTTCTTCCATGCCCATGGCACAATGCCACTCTCCAATGATTTTTTAGAGATGCATGCTAGGTAGATTATGTATGATGATGTTGAATTTCCGGTAATACTTCAGATTCAGGGTGCACAGTAGATGGCGCTGTTAGTCGGCTACAATTTTGGGCTACAGCATATCTCTTATGACGTCAGGTGGTAGCATCAGATGTGACCAATCATGGCGTCATATTTTTTTTGTTGTTTTGGGGATTTGTAACTTTTAGTCTATTATTTACTAAATATCTGCGCTCTACTCATTTATAGTTTTTTCTAAGTTAGGTAAGGTTTCTTGATGTCTTTTATTGTTTTATGTTTTGTTTTCGTATTTTTGTTTGCTGCGAACAATAACGGCTTCTTACTAGCAACATCGTAACTTATAAATAGGACCCATTTTGCAAATGTTTTTCTTTTGTTATTGTGTTTTCATGCTCTCCATGTGCTTCTTTGTTATTCAAATTCGACTTTAGTTTGTATAATCGCGAAAAACTTTTAGATTATCTAGAGGTGCATAAACTAATCAAGAAACCTATAAAAATAAGAATGGTTTCTTATTAGGTTAGGTTTTTCTGCCAGTAGAAAGCTGTTGGGGGGGGGGAAAAACAGTAAATTCAAGGGGACTGCTCGTGAGGGAGATATCACTGCAGGGGGGCCACCCTGCAATGATCCTGAGTTTTAATCAATTGGGGTGGGTCTGGGGGGCACAGCCCCCTAGTATACACTCGTATACAAAAAATATAATGGTGTGATTGTTCACATCTGACGTTACCATCTGACGTCACAAGAGATATATTGTAGCCCAAAATTGTAGCCGACTAACAGCGCCATCTACCATGCACCCCGAATCTGAGGTGTTACCGAATTTCCTAGCTTCTTGGTCTTCCTTCTCATTTAATTTCAGATCTACTTTGTCAGTCAATGATTTTGTTACTGTGTCAGTTGTTTTGCTGACTATTTGCTCAATTAGCTGTTCTACAGTTAATCTCCCAAGCCTTGTCTATTGGGGGTTTACCTCTAAGCACTGCTGTGTTTCCTCTAGTCAAAGAATTCTGGCTTCTAAAGAGATGTTGTTGTCACTCAGTTCCCCCCCTTTCTCTCATATGTTCATCTTCACATCGCTTAGTTCTTGGCTCACTTGGTTTATTTTCTCATTTACCTTCTGTATTTCTCCTGTCATTGCTCCTATACTCTGGTAGAGCTTTTTTGCCCCCCTTTTGCAGTTTTGGCAGTACCAGTAGCATTCGTCTGGTTCATCTGTTAATACTTGGTACAGGCTGTCAAAAACTTTTGCGCATATTGTGTGGAACCAGAGTACACATATTTCACATTTTATGGCCTTGTCCTCTCTTTTACCAACTCACCACATTCATCGCACTAATATGCTTCCGCTTTAGGGATAGTGTTATCTTTATCCATGTCTTTCTTATTATTTGTTGCATTTCTTTTGCTGTTACATTCGGTTTTAAGTGTACTCACGTTAGCGCCACGGCATCCACCTTCCGGCATCTTGAGTCTTTGTTTACCTTTTGTTTCGTCTTCTCCGTGGCGGTGTTTTTTTTAAATGGGGCAAAAGTTGGGTCTTCGTGGCGAAATAATACTGTCCGTTTATATCACATTCGCTTCAACAATAACTAAATTCCTTTTCTTTGTTCACAAATCGTGTTCAAGTTTCACACAAATCATTCAAAACACAGAATTTGTAGGGAGCTTTGCTCACGTCCGTCCGCACTCAATATGGAATTATAGAAAGGTACTATCGCACTATTAAGAGGATGGCTGAAAGAGTCAACATTTCTCCTCAGGAAGCAGTATACTGGTACATTGGTACTCCAAAAAATGGTATAGATCTCACCTCTGTTCCGCAGTTGGCTGTGTTTCATAACGAATGGAGGAGGTTTCTGAATACACTCAGTACAAACACAGGAGGAACCAAAAACAGTAAAGATAGGGGAGGAGGTATGGGTAAAACCTCCAGATGCAAAATGCACATCAAAGTGAAAGAAAAGAAAGTTAATGAACATAAATTTGAAAAATAATATAGTGGCTGATGGTATCCCTTGTCATATACTGGATATTCACCCTGTAGTTGAGGAACAGATTCAGGATTGTGAGTGTAAGTGATTATGGAGAGGAGGTGGAAGACACCCATATGTATATATTTTTCTAAGGAGTGGGAAGATTATATTTTGCGGTTGCATGAATGGACATAATCCTCTGGATGCATTTTATGTATATTGTAGATTAGATCTGACGAACTCCTGTAAAGGGTGACAATGTTGATGACTTTTCTCTGGTAAGAAATCTTTTGTGTGTTGAATGGAACAGGAGCTGCCAAGTGTAGGCCATGAATGGTCTTTTGCAGTCTCCTTCTTTTCTTATGTTCTTATGTTCTTATTCTCCAATTGGAGCTGAGGAACTTCTTGTGCCAGGAGAACACAGGTCAGCAGAACAGTGGAGATTCAAAACATAACATAATTTCAAGGATGACAAAAGCCACAAGGGCCTATCAAGGGTCATCCGTATCCATCAAATCCACCCACATAAAGCATCCATAGGATTTTGTCATATCATGCATCTACAATATACAATTTAACAATCCATAGGAATGGCCAACCATGCAACCATGCATCTACAATATATAATTTAAAGCCTCCACAGGAATGAGTCAAGAAACATATCCACATACCGAAAGTAAGAAATTAACCCTCCATCTCCATATAATCATCCAATCTGCGCTTGAAAACGTTCAAGTTTGGGCTGTCTACAGTCTCAGGTGGCAAACTATTCCAATAATCCACCACTCTGTTAGTGAAAAAATATTTTCTAACATCCAGTCTGCACCTCTGTTTTTTATTCTTTAAGTGGTGACCTCTAGTTCTATTACTACCTTCTAACTCAAATAACTTGCTGAAATCCAATTTATCCATCCCAGAAAAGATTTTAAAAAGCTCAATCATATCTCCCCTCACACACCTTCTTTCAAATGAAAACATATTTAATACCCTAAGTCTATCTTCATATTCAAGGTGCTTTAGGGATGGTATTATTTTTGTTGCCCTCCTTTGTACCGACTCCAATAAGTTTATATACCCATAGAGGGTCAGGTATCCTCCTTATTGAATGGATGATTATGAGACTGATTAAATTGGTGTTTTGATTTTGAGATCATGGGGGCATGTGGTACTTTCTGAATTTTCAGTAGCTGTCTTTTTTTCATCGCAAGTAGCAGGGATGGGAGGGCATTCGTTCACTTGTCTTCAAGAGGTGAGGTGGGTTAGTAAGCACACTCTTGGTGGATTGTGTTTGCTTCATTAACTGGTTGTGCAGTTGGTTGTGGACTTGCATATTCTAGACTCAGTATATAATTGCTCATCTGTGTTGACTATTTTCGTCAATCTTCCATCATTATAAGGTAAGAGATTACAAAAATATCCACATGCTGGAGAAGAAAATGTATAGGCTATTTATCAGGTCAGAGACTCCATATGTTAGCTTGCTAAATCATCCTTTACTTGTATTGGTAAATATTTGAATAGGTATATCTTATTGTTCATTAAAACTTTTATAAATCCAAAATGTGTTCCCATTATTTGTTTCTAGGGTATTTATTTTGGAAGTAATTTTTCAGTTATGTCCAGTCATTTCAATTGGGGGTTAGTTTAAATCAATTTTAACTTTTAAGGCAAAGCCTTCCACAATCCATGCTGATAGTTTCCCCCATTCATCTTTGTTTACTCCACAGGCAATATTTAAAATAAAGCCTAATTTGAGAAAGTGATTGACTATCTTAATTGAAATAAAACAAGACTTGCAAATATCAAGTACAAATTATTTTGTGATGAGTAAATTGTGTGAATTCAAAGTGGAAGCTGGATTTCTTACCTTGAGAGGGTCTTCTCTTTTACCAGTCACTGTTGTGTCCTCCTACCAGAACAGCAAAGAAAAATGACAATAAGGAGAGGCAATAAGGTTGGCTAATGATGGACACAATGAGAAAAGCCACCGCTTTTGTAGGCCCAACACTATACCTGTTTTTTATTATTTTATTGGGAATTGTCCTATTCCTAATAAATCCTCCTTCAAAGATCTTGTTGTTTTGGTGGATTCTTCTCTTAAATTTCATTTGCATACAAGGAAAGCAAGTGGAATTTACCGCAAATGGTATTCTTAGGGGCATAGTTTGCCTGTCTCCTGATTTTATGAAACAAGTTTTATTTCTCATGTTCGTCCCATTATTGATTTTGCAAGTGTACTTTGGAATACTTTTTCAAAATTACACTGAGTAAACTCTTTCCATCTATCAGAGTAAATATTATTTAGAAATATGTGGTTGTAGTCACAGAGGATCTTCTGGAAGAGGTAATTATGTCTGTGGCTTCAGGGTTTTGAAATCAGTTATCCTTCTCTTAGATGGACTGCCTGTCATGGCTACCAGCTCCCCTTAACTGTCCTCACTGTGATGCCTAATCACGGAGGTAACCTCCCTAGTAAATAATGTCAGCTTAAAAAGAATCTAGACAGAGATTTGAACTGCTGACCCAATGATTGCAGGGCAAATGCACTGACCACTATACTAGCCAGGACGCTATATAAGTTAGTAAGATTAGCTAGGATTTGATAATAATAACAGAACTAGAGGCCATAACATTAAATTGAAGAAAATCAATTACAGTACCAATATAGGTAAATATTCATTCAGAAATCGTATTGTGAATCTTTAGAATGAGCTGCCAGAAACAATAGTAAATTTACTAGAAACTTACCAGCCCCGCCAGAGCTGATTAAGCAGCATCCAACGGTCTTTTTGTTAATGGAGCAGGCAGCCTTCTCAGACTTATTCGTAGCTCCAGACATTCTTCAAATCATTTGCCAATTTTTGATTTGAATGAATTTATTGATCTTGCATAGACAGTTTGATCATCTAAATTGTTCCATTCATCAATAACTCTTTGACTAAAAGAGAACTTTCTGATATTCAATCTTGATCTATCCTTAAAAATTTTCAGGCCATGACCTCTAGTTCTTCTAGTGTCACTTATTGTAAAAAATCTGTCATAAGATTACAACTTCTTAATCTATTTTCATATGATTCATTTCTTAAATCACTAAGCATTTTAATAGTTCTTCTTTGCACTTTTTCTATATTATCTATGTCTTGTTGATTAATAGGCCAACACGTCTGTGAACAATATTCCAAAATAGGTCTGACTAAGCTTTTGTACAAATTGATAATATTAAATTTTGACTTGTCAATTGTTCTTTTTATTGTCTTCAGAACATAATTTACTTTATAAACAATTTTGGCTATGTGTTTACTTGGTTTTAAAGTATTATGTACTATTACACCTAAATCCTTTTCTGTAACAGCATTTTTAATATATTCTTGTGCTAGGTTATATACAGCATTTACATTATTAAATCCTACATTTACAGTTTGACACTTTCTAACATTGAAAATCATCTGCCAATCCTCTGACCATTTATGAAGTTTTCTTAAATCTTCCTGAAGCACTCTAATTTCCTCATCATTTGAGCTAGTCCTGATGATGTTTATATCATCAGCAAATTTTAGAATATTTGATATAATATTTTTGTCAATATCATTAATAAATACTAGGAATAATGTCGGTCCCAATACTGAATCTTGCGACACACCACTACTTATATTACTCCAAGTCGATTTTTGCCCTTGTATTACAACTCTTTGCCTTTTGGAAGTTAGCCATTCACCTATCCAACTCACTATTCCTTCTCCAAAACCATGACTCCTCAATTTGAGTAATAATCTCTGATAAGGCCCCTTATCAAATGCTTTCACAAAATCCAGGTATATGATATCTACTGGGTACCCCTCATCAACATATTTAGTTCCTTTTCAAAAAAATGTAAGTAGATTTGTCAGACAAGACTTTTTAGGTAAAAAACCATGTTGACTATCTTTAATATATTCCTTTCTAATAGGTGTTTTAACATATCTTGTCTAAGTAATTTTTCCAAAACTTTGCTGACTTGGGATGTTAAACTGAATGGTCTATAGGACAATACTGAATTTTTTGGTGCTCTTGACCCTTTATAGATTGGAGTAATGTTCGCTTCCTTCCAGTCACTTGGTATTTGTCCATGCACATAACTGTGATTAAACATAATTTCCAATGGCTTTGATATCAAATGTCTAAGGTTTCTAAGAACAATATTAAAAATTTATTCATTTCCAGGTGCTTTTTCTGGATCTAAATCTGCTAAAATTTTATGTATAGCAGTCTTGGATAAATCAACATCATTCAACATATTTCCATCATACATTTTTAGGGGTTGTAGTATGTTCTCTAGCCTTTCAATTGTAAAAACAGATGTAAAATATTCATTAAATTTATTTGCCATTTAAAGATATTCTGTTAGTTTCACCATTTTCACTTTTTAAATGTCCAACCTCCTCATTAATAGTTAATTTGCTTCTTACATATTTATAGTAAATTTTGGAGTCTCTCTTAATCCGCTGTGAAATTTTACGTTCAAACTTTTGGCTTTTCTTATTTCTCTTCATAACTCTTTCATTGCATTTTTATATCTTTCATTGTGCTGAAAGTCTGGATTGTCTCTATATCTTTTCCACCATCTAGTTTTTTTTTCTTTTTTCGCTATATGTATATGCCACCAAGGTGGCTTAGGTTTCGCTTTGCTGCTTATCTTTACTGGAACACATAAATTTATTATTCTGTCATGTTCTTTTTTAAATAAATCCCATATATCATATGTCGCGTTGGTTCTCCTACATGCTGTATGAGAAAATCATCCATAGTTAAATCTAGAAAGTCCCGGGCTTCTCCCTCTGCATGCAAAGAGTCCCAAACTATCATCCTATAATTAAAATCACCTGTGATAACAATATTTTCTTCTCTTTGGCAAACTGTTCCAAGAATTTAAAATAAACTATCTTTTTCTAATTCTGATGCTTATGTACTTAAATAACATCCAACAATAACAATATTGCTGTTGTTTACATTACTTTTTATCTTACACCATGCTGACTCTGTGTTTTCATTGTTTGTCAAGTTCTGATTTAACAAACATCAAAACTCCTCCTCCTCTGTTACCTGTCTGTCTATCTTTTCTAAATGTGTCATAATTTCTCAGTTTTATTTCTGCTTCCTCAATTTTAATTGATGCCTATGATTCAGTAATTATTATTATATCTGGATCTTTTTCATAAACATATGCATGTAGGTCAGGTACTTTATTAACTATACTTCTTTCACCAATTTTTTGTTTAATCTAGGATTATTTCCCTTAAAACTAAGTTTATTTACAATAACATTTTGCTGGCTTACTGATGCTCTCTTTGGTTCGGCACCTGGATATATATATATATATATATATATATATATATATATATATATATATATATGGACAGTAAAGTCTTTGTGTAATCAGAGCCACCTACATATTATCCTTGCATGTTCTGCATGTATATAAATAATATTTTGATGTATAGTTGTTAATTCTTGTTAGTTGATGATATATATTATATGTATTGGTAATAATTATCCATAGAACAAAGAAGTGCCAATACATAGGCTATACTTCTGAACATTCTGACCTGTTGGCATATGTGCTGCTTTAGGTCAACCCACATGGATCCAGACCCATCTACATTACTGTAAATAAACTGAACTAATACTTTGTAAAATTCTTGACTAAGGACCGATATCTCGCCATTCAATATAACATAATATAACATAATACACGGATGACAAAAGCCACAAGGGCCTATCAAAGGTCATCCGCATCCGTCAAAACCCACCCAAAAAAAGCACCATCGCCAGGGGAAGACAAAATCAAAGTCCCCCACAATATAATATAATAGATGAAAAAAAACACAAGGGCCCATCATAAGTCATCCGAGTCAAACAGCCTCTTTTTTAAGGCACCCAAACTCCCAAGAAAACTACATCCAGAGGATTGCATCTAGAACATATGGTGACCTACATCCGATGATGTAGCTATAGCTGAAAGCATTATTTGTTCAGCAGTGGCATCACTACAATGGGCCCTGGGGGCCTCTGTGATTCCACTTTATTTCTTCTTATGAATGAATATACTTTGTCAGCCATACCCGGAGACCTTGGCTTGTTTGGGGGGTATAGCTTTTCTAATTAATTTATTGTAATAGTCCTCATTGTTAGATACCTCAAATTAAATTTTGTTAATTTCAGCCTGTCATACCAACCATAACTCCCTGCCCCTCCCTCTTCACTCTTGTTTGAACAGGAGCTGCCAAGTGTAGGCCATGAATGGTCTTTTGCAGTCTCCTTCTTTTCTTATGTTCTTATGTTTCTTATGTTATCAATTCATTTATAAAAATAAATGAGGCCAGGAGAAATGGTACATCCCTGGCTGGGAAATTTTAGAATAAGTGGTACACGCTAATATTTCAATTGTGGAGAGTCTATGACCCTTTATAAATGGTCATAGAAATTAATGGAGCTGAAATTGCTTCTTCTGATGTTGAGAAAGACCTTGGAGTGCTGGTCTCATCTGGTTTGAAGTTTGAGAAGCAGATTTGAGTGTGTGAAGAAAGCTAATTTTGTATTGAAGCAGGTTAAGCAGAACTTTCACTTCTTGAATGTTGAGTCTGTAGGAATATTATATAAAGTTTATGTTAGACCACAACTTGAGTATGCTATTCAAGCATGGTCTCCTTACCTGCAGAAGGATATAAAAAGAATGGAGAATGTTCAGAGCACAGCTTCTAAGCTGGTACCAGGATTTGGAGCAGTGATCTATGAGGAGAGATTGGAGAGATTTGGGTGGACTACCCTTGAGAAGAGAAAAAAAAGGGGAGATATGATAGAGGTGTTCAAGATCATGGGATGATATGACTTTGTGTCTGACCCCGAGGAGTTTTTCCAGGCTGCACAAGGGATTGCTAGAGGTCATAACAAAAAACTCTTTGAGAAGAGATGCAACAGAACACTCAAAGGGTCGTAGACCCATGTAATGATTTGTCAGGCGATGTTGTGAACTCCACCAGTGTAAACTCTTTTAAAATTAAATATGATAAACATATAAGAGAATTAAATAATCACTAGAGAGGCAAGATTTTAAAGCACAGAGTGCATATTTCTTATTCTCGCAGATATTCAGATGGTGAGTTCACAAAAGTCATTATTTCAACTCAATTTGGCAACTCAAGTATTCCTGCATGGCACATTTTGAAATGCTAAGACACAGCCTAATTTATGTTTGCACATTTGTTTTTAAGGTTAATTTTTTTTTTCCAAACAATGATGTAAGAGGTTAAGGATAGTAGGGTATTTAAGCATGTTTAGTAACATGACCTGTTGGTGATTTCAGGGTATTAAACAATAGAATTATAAAAACTAAACCTAATAGATAACTTTTCCCCACTAACCTTATGCATACATTGCTGTTCAGAATGTAAACACATTCATGTTTAACGATTTATTGGTATTAATCCGTAAGATTACAAAAGCTAAACAAGCTAACCCTAACCTTATAAATTCTTGCAAAGAACACTAAAAAAAAATTGTTTTACTCTGAAATAGTTCAGTTGGATGTAGTTTTCCTGGGAGTTTGGGTGCCTTAAAAAAGAGGCCATTTGACTCGGATGACCTATGATGAGCACTTGTGGCTTTTGTCATCTGTTATATTATATTATGGGGGACTTTGATTTTGTCTTCCCCTGGTGATGGTGCTTTTTGTGGGGGTGTTTTGACGGATGCGGATGACCTTTGATAGGCCCTTGTGGCTTTTGTCATCCGTGAAATTATGTTATGTTATGTTATATGACATTGTGGTAGAGCGAATGTGAGTGTATGTATAAGGGGCCATTCTCCTACCCTTTTTCCCAATACACTCTCCCTCCTTCTGAAGAATGTGTGTGTGAGTGGGAATGGGTTTTTTTATTATATTTTCTTTTGTACATATGTATTTGATTTCATGTTGTATGAATAAGGTTATTTAACATCTCATGTTTTTTTTCTTTAAATTAGCTACTAAATGTTAAAGATTTTTATGAGACAGCACTCAAGTACCAGAATAAATAAACATCGCCTGCATTTTGCAAGAGCGACTGGAATGAAAACATTTTGTAGAAATTTTAATAAAATTTAAGAAGTCTTCTAATAGTAGTTGATTGGATCTTGAAGAAAATTAAGCTCGTAGGTGGCAGGCCCCATTAGACGCGCACACCCAATTTTGTCACAAGAGTGAATGCCGACAAGATTTTCCCCCGGGGAGGCCGGCAAATTGTAAACCATGGGACCATGTAAGAAAACTCCTCTTTTTGTTATCCCTTTTTGTATTTGCTGTCTCTTAGTATTAATATATATATTTTTTGATTGATTGGGTTCCAAGATAGGATTGTTTTAGTTATATATATATATATATATATATATATATATATAAATAGGCTCATTGGGTGCATATTTACCCATATTATTGTATTTTTTTTTGTTAGTAAATGACTGTACATACAATCCATTTCATTCTCCTTCGATTTCTCTTGTCTGGATTATTGTAGGAAGCGGGTTTGATTGATTGGGGTTAGTCTAGATTTTCAGCCCGCTACAACATCAGCTTTGAATGTGGCAAATCACAGCATTGTATTTTTTTTGTTATTTTGTTTTAGTCTTTTTTATCTATAAATGCCTGCATTTCTACTCAATTATATTATTTAGTAATTCATTGATTTTTTTTTATGTTTACTAATGTATTAGATTTTTTTATGTTTCATTTACCTATTTTTCTTCAGTATTTACAGAAGTGGGTAAACCTGAAGATCCACAGCACAACCAAAAAAGTGTATTATTTTTTCAGCCAAAATCTAACAACACCAAGTTGCATTTAGGTTTTGTTCATCCATGCATAAATATTCATGCGCGTTTGAGTCCTAATTCAAATATACCCAGTGCCATTTTTGTAAAAAAATGTCCAAAAGTAACCAAACAAAAATGCTGTTCACTTACTTTATTAAGGTGGGTATACTTCTGAAAAAGTGGCGAGGAAAGTGTGGAATCTTTCTTTAATTCCCTTTGGTTTAAGGTAATTTTATTCAGAGCTGGTTTTTAAAATAATGGCGATTGCGTGGTATCTTTGGTTAATTCTCATTTTTAAAAAATGGCAATTGCTGGCGCAGGTTTTGTTTTTTCACATATAAATTCATAATAATCTCTGAGCACTAATGCCTGACCAGAAACTTCACAGTCGATTGTAACCTTAATCAAATGATGCTTGGCAAAAAATGTTAATAATCTTTCTTGATTGGAAAATAAACCAGAAAGTTTGATGATAGACGAAGGGCAATTTATAGACAACGAATCCATGTTGAAAGTGAAATTGCGGAATAAAAGTCATATCTCCTCCACCCAAAAGCTTCTCCAAAAACTAGTTCCTATAAAAGATCTAGCTAAGTATATTTAAATGTATAAAAAGGTAATTAAAATAGTAAAATGGGAAAAAATATATTGACAAATAGAAAATAAATACAAGTGAGGATAATAAAAAGACATTGTAAAAAACAAAATAAAAAGTCAATATTCATTCACTTCTGACAGACCCCCCATTATAATTTACAGAAATGATTATAGTTGCAGAAATGCTTTGTTAAATAAAAACGTTAAATGATTATTCTATAAACAATTATTATATACTGGGGGCTGTGCCCCCCAGAAACCCCCATTTGATTGAAACTCAGGATTATCATAGGAGGCCCTGTAAGGGAGGCGGCGATTTGCCATCCTGGTCGCCGTGCTGATGGGACTCAGCACCCCGTCCGACCCCAGCTTAGCCTTTCTTCCTTCCTTCAAAACACTTGTTTCCTCTCTTTTCATACAACCTCTCCCACAACTTTCTCTGGTCAGCCTCTAATTTCATAGGGTAGATGCTGACCTTTCTCTCAGCCAACTGTCCCGCATCGGGGCTGAGGGGGGAGGGGACAATGTTCCCTAACCCTGGAGCTCTGGTCTTGGGTGGCTGGTTTTTACAACCTGCTTCATCACCACCCATACCTTCCTCACATCCCTTTTCTTCTCCTCTTCACATTCTATCAATTTTATGCCGTGTTCAAAGTGGAGCCGCCATGCCGATGGACTGCCAGGCCACCAGGCGGAGGGGTGGTCTGAAATGGCGGCGCCTGGCTCTGCCAGGCCTGTAAGCACCTCTTGCAGTGCGGGCAACTGCAAAAGGTGATGAGCTATTGCGTCCCGTAGCACAAATAGGGTCACCATGCCCAATGCTGAAAAAAAAACAAAAAACAAACCCCAACAACATCAACGAAGCCGCCCTCGGGCAGCTACACCGAAAAAATGGAGGTCCCCCCTCTTGTGCTTGCGCAGGGGACCCTCCATACTTCTTTAACCGGAGAGGAAGCTTACACCTCTCCTACGCCTACGGGTGTAGGGGACTCCCCCTCACCCCCTTCTCTGGAGGTGCTTTCAGACACCTCCCTATTTCAAGCGGCAGTCCCTCCTTTGCTTTCTAAGGGGACTGCCAAGAAAGACAGCAGGCAGCCCATTACCGACCGCCCCTCGTGTAAGCAGCTCGGTAGGGCAAACCCACTTAGGGGGGAGAGGGAAGCCAGGCCCCTTCGGTCGATTCCCTCAAAAGAACTGCTGGCAAGAATATTAAACCTTGCCGGGGTCAAGGCCTGTGCCTCCCCACAAAAGACTCATGACGCTGCCAAGGGGACCTGCAATGTCCTGGGAGGGGATGGCCAACTGGAGGCCCCTCCTGTGATAGACATGGTCCTTGAGGAAAACCAGGGCCTTCCATGGGGGGGAATCCGGGCTCGGCGACAAGCACTGAACCTGAATCCGCCCATATGCAAGGTCCTCCTCAAACCGCAAGGAGGGGAGGGATCTCCTCCGGATGATGCACCTGCGACCACCAGGGCCTTTCCATTTCGGAGAAGGACCTGGCTGAGGCCGGTACATCTGGCTTAGGGGCTTCTACCCGCGGGGGTGAGAAGCAGGTTTATTCCCCGCCCTCCTCTCCAAAAAAGGAAAAAGACCAAGACAAAAAACACAAAGAAGACTCGGGGCTCCTCTCCATCCGCAGGGGCTGCGGGGAAGGATGGGTCTGCTGCCACTCTGGCAAGCGACCAAGCCAAGATCGGCACATCCGGCCCCTCTGCTTCACCGGGTACAGAGCTCCTGACGATGACAAAGACGAAAAGTGCACAGGGCGGAGCCTCGATGACATAGGGGGCCCCTGATTCAGAGGTAACCTGGCGTTTTCGAGCCCGCTGGCTTCAAACGCTTCCTCGTTATTCGCTCCACTGATGGCACCATGTTGTCCAAGCGCAATATGATCCATCAGAGGAGAGGATTAGCTAGTGCAATTAGTAGAGAGCCGAAGGTGACCCGTTTCTCATACGGGAGCCTTCTAGCGAATCCCGCTGAGGCGGCCAAGATAAGTGCTCTTCGGACACTTCATGGCACCCCGGTGAGTGTGACGCCACACTCTACCATGAACTTTGTGAAAGGAGTAGTTTATGCGAGGGAACTCGTTGACTACTCCATTGAGGACATCACCCTAGAGCTGGCCGACCATGGGGCAGTCAAGTTCGAATGTGTGATGAGAAAACAGGGAGCGGCCTCGAGACCCACCCCTACACTCTTCGTCATGTTTGACTGTGACAAGCTCCCTGAGTCGGTGGGTGCCGGTGAAAAGCATTCGTGCCACTGCCGCGGCGGTGCTATTACTGTCACCGCTTCGGCCATACGAATCGCTCATGTAGACGTGCAAAGTCGGAGTCACCCGAAGTCTTTGTAAATTGCTCCAAGGTCGCACACGATAAGTCCAAATCGTGTGTGGCTAAGTGTGTCAATTGCGGAGAGCCGCACCCCGATTCTTCAAAGCAATATGGTGCATATCTCCTTGAGAAACAAATCTTGACCATTCAAGCCCAGGATCGACTCTCATTCCGCGAGGCTAAGGACTTGGTCCTGGCGTGCTCGGCTCTCCCTGGGACGTCCAGGCTAACGAGAACGGTTGTTTCCGCGCCCTTTCGGAGCCCTTCTGCTGGCTCTACTCAACCCGGGCGCTCCCCTAGGAAAGCTGGCGGAATAAAGGGTTCATACCCAGCCCCGGCTAAAACCAGGGCTTTCCCCTCTTCCCCCAGCGTGACCGTTTCCCGTAAGGCGAAACGGCCACGCGTCTCCACCGAGTCGTTAGACTCACAGGAGGCAACACTCCTGAAGATGGTCGCTAGGCCATCTTCCGGGTTTCCTAAAGCTGTCCCCCGAAAGGAGGACATCAACAAAGGAGCTTCGGCTCCTTCGCCCATGCCCCGAGGTGGAGCGAGTGGCTCGGAGATGGTGGTTCCTCGAGAAGAGGGCCCCCCGCCTCCGAAGCCACAAAGCCCGACTAAGGTTTCGAGGCGGAGGGAGGAAAAGACTCGCATCGTGAGCCCAACCTCCCCCAATAAGTCCTCGAAGGTGACAGCGCCTTCAGTGCATTGTCCGGCCAACAGCGCCCGGGGTTCTGCCGCCGGGAAGCGTACGGCCATTCCCGTGAGTGTCTTCAGTTCGAGGAGGGCCCCCGCGTCTCATCCGAGCTAGGCCTGGAGGGCATATTCCTTCAATGGAATTGCCGTGGACTCCGGGCCAACTGGGAGGAGCTTCGGAGGCTCGTCTCGTCCCATCCCCGTTAGCTATCTTTTTCAGGAGACCATGCTAGGCGCCTGCCCCCTGCCTGCCTTCCTGGGGTATAAGGGTCTTGCGATCCCACCAGTGCGGGATGGCTGGGCTGGGGGATGCGCGGTTCACACCCGGCATGATGTCTCCGTTCTTTCTTTCTCTTTAGATACCTCCTTTCAGGCAGTGGCTGTGCAGCTGCACCTGGATAGGAGGTATACTATCATTTCTGCGTACATTCCACCGTCAGCTGACTTCGACGCGGGGGACTTCCGCCGCGTCGTGGCACGGTTGCCGAGGCCCTATCTCTTGCTTGGAGATCTGAACGGCAGGCATCCTCTCTGGTGAGATTACTCTATAAATCCCAGGGGACAAGTCTTTGCCGATCTGATCGAAGAGCTTGAGATGGGTGTCCTAAACGTGGATGAGTTTACGCATCGCTGTCCGAGAACTGCTTCATTTTCTTGCATTGACCTATCTTTGTGCTCTTCCGATGCACAGCCTGATTTTGATTGGGGGTGGTCGATGACCTCCATGGTAGTGATCACTTTTCCATTCAAATATCATTTTCAGGGCAACTGCCGCCTGAGAGACCACCTCGTTGGTGCTTTGCGCGGGCGCGGTGGACTGCATTTCAGGAAATGACTGAATTCTCTATCTCAGTCGAGGAGTTTAGGTCGGTAGATGAGGCCGTTGAGTTCTTCTCCGGCAACCTCATCGCCGTGGGCCTGACTACTATTCCTAGGAGGTCTGGCCGTTTTGCACGCCGACCACTCCCATGGTGGTCGGCCGAGTGTGAGACGGCCCTCAAACAGAAGCGTTATGCCTACATGCGCTATAAGCGCCGCCTGAATGATTTCACTGTCGCTGAATTTTGTCGCGATAGGGCTAGGTTCCGGTATATTTCGAAGCACGCCTGCCACTCTTCTTGGCAGGCATACGTGTCTTCACTTAACGGGAAAACCCCTTTAGCTGATGTGTGGAAGCGAATCACAAGGATTCGGGGCAAGTTCTCGCAGGACCCCCCTCCCGTTCTCCAGGAGAATGGGACCGCAATCTCGGACCCGGCGTCCGTGGCGGAATCCTTAGCGACCGCTTTTTCCTGCATTCTTTAACTGTGATGCTGCTCCGCCAGCATTCAATACGCGTCGTGATGTCGCGGAAGGCCGCCGGCTGGACACGATAAGTCCAAATCGTGTGTGGCCAAGTGTGTCAATAGCGGAGAGCCTTTCCTGCTTCCTCGATGTAATGTTGTTGGTGCATATCTCCTTGAGAAAGAAATCCTGGCCGTTCAGGCCCAGGATCGACTCTGATTCCGCGAGGCTAAGGACATGGTCCTGGCGCGCCTGGCTCTGCCTGTACGTGTTACGCCTCAATTGTTAGAAAGAGACTCTTTGCTCCTGGCCTATCCAGGCTAACTAACACGGATTTCCGTGCCCATTCGGAGCCCTTCTGTGGCTTCTACTCAACCCGAGCGCCTCCCTAGCAAAGCTGGTGCCACAAAGGGTTCACACCCAGTACTGGCTAAAACCAAGGCTCTCCCCCCTTGTCCCCAGCATGACCGTTTCCCGTAAGGCGAAACGGCCACGCGCCTCCACCGTGTCGTTAGACTTACAGGAGGCAACATCCCTGAAGTTTGTCGCCAGGTTATCTTCCGGGGTTCCAAAAGATGTCCCCCGAAAGGAGACAGCAACAAGGGAGCTTTGGCTCCTTCGCCCATGCCTTGTGGTGAGCTGAGTGGCTTGGAGACGGTGGATCCTCTAAAAGAGGCCCCCCCGCCTCCGAAGCCGGAACGCCCATCTAAGGTTTCGAGGCGGAGGGAGGAAAAGACTCCCATGGCCAGCCCAACCTCCCCAAAAAGGTCCTCGAAGGCGACAGCGCCTTCAGTGCATTGTCCGGCCAACAGCACCCGGGGTTCTGCCTCCGGGAAGCGTACGGCCATTCCCGTGAGGGTCTTCTGCTCGAAGAACGCCCTCGAAGAACGCCCCCGCGTCTCCTCCGAGCTAAACATGGAGGGCATATACCTTCAATGGAATTGCCGTGGACTCTGGGCTAACTGGGAAGATCTGCGGTGGCTCGTCTCGTTCCGTTCCCCGTTAGCTATTTTTCTGCAGGAGACCATGCTAGGCGCGTGCCCCCTGCCCGCCCTCCCGAGGTAGAAGGGTTTTGCGACCCCACCACCACGAGATAGGGGCCAGGCTGGGGGATGCCTGGCCTACACCTGGCATGAGGTCTCCGTTCTTCTTCTCACTTTAGATACCTCCTTTCAGGCAGTGGCTGTGCAGCTTCACCTGGATAGGAGGTATACTACTATTTCTGCGTACATTTGACCGTCAGCTGACTTCGACGCGGGGCGCTTTCGCGGCGTCGTGGCACGGTTGCCGAGGCCCTTTCTCTTGTTCGGAGATCTAAACGGTAGATACCCTCTCTAGGAAGACTACTCGATCAAACACTGGGGTCAAGTCCTTGCCGACCTGATCGACGAGCTTGAGATGGGTGTCCTAAATGTGGATGAGTTTACGCATCACTGCCCAAGAACCGCTTCATTTTCTTGCCTTGATCTATCTTTATGCTCAACGGATGCACAGCCTGATTTTGATTGGGGAGTGGTCGATGACCTTCATGGTAGTGATCACTTTCCCATTCAAATATTTTCAGGGCACCTGCCGCCTGAGAGCCCACCTCGGTGGTGCTTGGCGTGGGCCCGGAGGCCTGCATTTCAGGAAAGTGACTAAATTCTTGATCTCAGTCAAGGAGTTTAGTTCGTTAGATGAGGCCGAGAGTTCCTCTCCGGCAAGCTTATCGCCGCGGGCCTTACTACTATTCCCAGAACGTCGGCCGAATGTGAGACGGCCCTCAAATAGAAGCGCTATAAGCGCCGACCAAACGATTTCACTGTCGCTGAATTTCGTTGGGCTAGGGCTAGGTTCCGGTATATTTCGAAGCACGCCCGCCGCTCTTCTTGGCGACCATACGTGTCTTCACTTAACGGGAAGACCCCTCTAGCAGAGGTGTGTAAGCGAGTCAAGAGGATTCGGGGCAAGTTCTCGCAGGACCGCCGTCTTGTTCTCCAGGAGAATGGGAAAGCAATCTCAGATCCCGCGACCGCTTTCTCCGCATTCTCTAGCCGTGATGCTGCTCCGCCAGCATTCAATGCACGTCGTGATGTCGCGGAAGCCCGCCGGCTCGACTTTACCTCCAGAGGCGGAGAACCCTTCAACGACAAGTTTACTGTGAGTGAGTTGCGTTCCGCTCTCGCTTCGTGCGAGGACACCGCCCATGGTCCGGACGATGTCCCGTACGCCATGCTTCGACACCTGGGTGAACGAGGCATGGCCTTTCTCTTAGATTTATTGAACAGGATCTGGGTATAGGCTCTCCTCCCAGATTCCTGGCTAATCGCTACTGTGCTCGCCTTTCGCAAACCGGGGACAGATCACTCTCCCCCGGGCAGTTTCCGCCCAATCTCTCTCTAACCTTTTTTTGCGTGTGCAAGTTGATAGAAAATTTGGTAAATGTTAGATTAGCCTTTTTCCTGGACAGCAGAGGCCATCTCTCTTCTGCACACTGCTGCTTCCGCAAGTTCCACTCCACGTCGGAGGCTCCGACTGGAAAATGCCGTCTAGGAGGCCCTCCTTCATAAACAGCACTACGCCACGGTGTTTTTCGATCTGGAGAACGCTTAGGATACCGCATGGCGATACGGTATCATGAAGACTCTCCACACGATGGGGGCGAGGGGACGCCTACCAATGTTTATATCTGAATTTTTGCGAGATCATCGATTCCGCATACGGGTGGGGGGGAGCCCTCTCCGGCCCAATGGAGCAGAAAGAGCGTGTCCTGCAGGGAAGTGTCTTCAGTGTCACACTCTTTGCCCTGAGCATCAACGGCATCACCTTGGTGCTGCCGTAAGATGTTCTTTTGTCGCAGCCCAGATGCCAACTTTGGAGCGTCGAGTCCAACAGGCATTGAAACGCCTCTCTCCCTATGCCGAAACGCACAGGTTTGGGTTTTTCTTGGCCAAAACTAAGGTGGGGCACTTCTGCCGCCATCCTCGGCTTCACCCAAACCCAGACTTGTTTCTTAATGAGGCAAGCCTGGAAGTGCTTGAATCGCACCGTTTCCTCGGTCTTGTATTTGACCAACACCTCACTTAGGAAGCTCATATTCGCAGCTTTAGGGTCTCTTGTACCTGCGCCATGCATATTCTCCGTTCTGGGACGTTCAGGCTTGGGGCGCTGATAGAGCTACTGCCTTACATATCTCTCGATCCTTTGTTCGTTTGAAGCTCGACTATGGCTGCGAGTTTAATGTATCCGCATTCGAGCGTGTATTGCGGAAGGTGAACTCGATCCACCACACTAGCCTTCGCCTGGCGACCGGTGCCTTCCGCTCTCTTCCCATTGAGAACATACTAGTCGATGCTCGGTAGATGCCACTCGCTCTACGCCGTGTACAGTGTATCATTCGCCTGTCTGCTCGAGACCGGCGCCTTCCTCAGTCTCCACAGCTCTCACTGCATCTGCAGCTGATTTCGACGGTGCCTATGCGGCCGAGAGATGCCAGTCATACCCTAAGCCCTCTGGGTGTAGGGCCAGGAAACTCCTTCGAGAGCTAAGTATAGCTCTCGGTCCGGTGGCGCCCCGGTTCTGCCCAATACGCCACCCTGGTAGGTACCACATTTGGCTATTTGACGCCACGCATCTGCTTCAAAGCTTATACAGCGACAGGAGTATTGCGTTCGACCTTTTTGGAGCACACCTCGTGTCACGCTGGAACCGTGCCAGTGTATACGGATGGCTCCAAGTCCCAAGAGGGGGTCAGCTTCCACGCCGTATTCCCTCTGTTTGAAGTCAGCCTCCAAGCGCTGCATCTGTCTTCACAGCCGAGCTGGTGGCAATACACCACTCGGTACGGGAGATTACGCGACGTGCCCAGTTCGAAGACCGGATTGTGATCTATAGCGACTCACAAAGCACCCTGAGCGCTCTCGAGGCATTGGAATCTCCGCTTTCCCTGGTTCGCGATATCCGTGACATAACGGTTTTGGTGAGCCGGCTGGATGTCGAGATTATCTTCTGCTGGGTAACTGGACATCTAGGAATTGCGGGGAATTAGTGTGCCGATGAGGGCGCCAAAGAGTCCGCGAGGACTCTGCGACCTGACCAGCGTTTCGCTCTTCTTCATACTGACTAAATGGCAGGAATACGGGCTATCTTCGGGCTGCTTGGCAAAGAAGATGGGAGACGGTTGAAGGGAACTTAAAGTTGCGTGCTATTGCGCCGCTTCTGTTCCCATGGACCTACCCCACCAATGCTGCGAAGGCTTCAGGTTGCTTTCTGTCGTATCTGAATTGGGCACACTCGTGGGATGCACCGCCATTTGATGGAGCGCTCGCCAGCGCCCTACTGTGAGGACTGCATTGTCCCCAAGACTGTTCAGCACATTCGTGTTGAATTTTCCAGTCTGGGCGATCTTCGCGCATGTTACCTGTCCCGGTACCGGGATAGATGGGGTCGCTTCTGCCTGTCCCTTGTACTTGGGACGAGTGCATGCACATTGACTTGTGGACTTGTAGACTTTTGGAGGGAGGCCTTCTCCCTTTTATTCAACCAGTATTTTTTGTTTGTTTGTTTTTTTGTTTTTGTTTTTCCTTATAGGTCACACTTCCCTGCGCTGGGGTACCTCCCCCCGACACATGTGCTTGCTTCCTGCTCGTTGCCTTTTCCCTTTTTTTTCTAATTTTTACTATTGGGTTTGTTTGTTATTTTGTGTCTTGGAATCTGATTTTAAAGTAGCCTAGTACTAGGCAGGTTTTTAATATGGCGACTAATGCCCAATTAGGCAAATTATTTATGTTGGAGTGCAAAGATCTACCCTGAGCTTTGAAATATGTAACCTTGTTGCCTTGTAATGAAATATTTGTTTCATTTAAGTGTGCAAAAATGTCTCGAGTATATGCCAATCTTTGAATAAAAGCTTCATCTTTTAATTTAAAAGCTAATTTGAGCTTCTCATCAGATTAAAGGCCATAAACCTCTTCATGTAACTGATATAATCTTGCCAACACATTCCCTCTTCAAAGCCACTGAACTTCAGTATGTAACATAACGTTTTGTGAGTCTTTACCATATCTTCAATAAACTAAAAATTCTGGAATCAAGTGTTAACAATTTTTGTCACATCATCCAGCACTTTAGTTAAATCAGGAGGCATTTGCTTAACTGTGACAGCATGTCAGTGTAAAAAGCAGTGATTGCCAACACTTCCGAGTTCTTATTTTTTATTTGAGCTTCAACTCCTAAATATTTACCCACCATCGCTGCAACTCCATTTGTACATACACTCAAGCAGTTTTTCCATGACATATCATGCTCCTCAAAAAAATATTCAAGTAATAAAAACAATATATGCACCTTTTGTACGAGTTTTTAAAGGCTTACAGAAAAGTAAGTCCTCTTCAGGCATAAAATTATAGATGTATGAACAAATACAAGTAATATAACTAACCCTGCAACATCTGTGGATTCATCCATTCGAAGAGAAAATGTTGGATTTTGTCTTACTCTCTTAATTACTTCTTTTTGACAATATTATGACATTGTAGCCAGCTGAAAATCTATCCTCTAACCCCAATCGATCCAACCTGCTTCCTACACTAATTCAAATGTGAGAAATCAAGGAAGAAATGAAATGGATTGTATATACAGTCCTTTATTTACAAAAAATATAGGGTGAATATTTACAAGAGATATGGGGAAGATAAATATGAGATCTCGTTACTTATAAAAACCAATCCTACTTATGAATGCTAGCAAAAAGGTATAAAAAATATAATTGATCCTATTACCAAACAAATTCCTATATGCACACAACTAAACGAACAATACAAAAGAGGCCTAATAAGCACACTGGAATAAAACAATACAAAATTGTACAAGGAGGCCTAACAACCTCACAGTTTACGCTGCGGGGAAGTCCTGCCGGCTGCCACTCGAGTGTTCACAATTGGTGGACTTCCATAAAAAAGTTGGCGCCTCCAAGCCTGATATATTATATTGCGATCCTGTTGTGTATTGAGGCTTTATAGAAGCCCTCCTCCTTCCAAATGGGCTGTACAATAACTTTAGTTAAGTTACCCTGAATCTTACAATCTCTGCCACTCTTTACAAATTGAAGGATTATCCTGCTGAATTTGAGCAAAATTATAGAGTGGCCTTTTGCAAAAATAAGAATCAACAATTTGCTGAGGAAGAGAAAAAAACATTTTATACAAAAACATGAAAATCAATTATATATAAAAATTAAAAAAAACAAAAAACATTCCCATTCATACACACATTCTTACAGAGGGAGGGAGAGGGTATTGGAAAAGGGGTGGGAGAATGGCCTTTCACACACACTCACATTCGTTCCACCACAACATGTCACTAATATACCTGGAAACTATGTGATTTGAAAGGGGTACAGATTCTATGTTGCGAACATAATTTTCGCCGATCATACTCTCAACTAAATCTTTTGCACACAGTTTTATTAAATTTTCAGCTATTATATGAGCCTCATCTTATTGTGCTATCCTGAAACTAACTTTATAAGAAACAATAAGGGCATTATTATGATCTTTACTGACAATCATTTTAAAAATGGTTCTTTCTTTTAGTTCTTGGCTTTTATTCCTGAAATAATTAATATTTTTATTTTTAAGTTAGAGTGTTTAGTTTCTAAGTGCCGTTTGAGCTTTGCCAGGAAAAGACTGCAATTTGAAAGAACAGTACCATATTTATACAAAGTCCATTTAGCTCTTCCTCATTACCAGTCCAGGTGAAGCCCAACTCAAATAACTTTCATCATATTTTCTCTTCTTAGAAGCTTCTTCAGTTTTATTATTATTATCAAGTTTTGGTGCCAAACACGATGTGCTTGTAATAGGTTAGACAGCTGCTCCACTTGTTTTAGTTGTAGTAGGCCTACTTTGGTTTTCTTTTGAGGTTTTTAACCATTTATCCATTTTTAGGGTATAAAGCAATTAACTTTTGAAACATGAAATATAAGTAATCACATTTCTGGTATTTATATCAAAATTATAGCTACACTGCTACTGCACAGTCCACAAATCTTACAAAAAGTTTTATCATAAATTCAACTAATTACCATGACACTTCCACAAGAACAACACAAACACACTAACATGCATGGATGATAAAAATGACGTTTGGCAAGCATACCGATAAGCACTGTTGCCATATTTCCATTTCTATATGATCAATTACAAAAAGTTACTTTTATTGCAGTTAAGCATGCTACATTTCACATTTATTTCAAAGTGACACATTACAGCCCTGTTGCCAAATTTCACCACCACCTTTACCATATTTCATTAATGCCATTATTGCTTTCTTGTTATAGTTACAAAATTGACCCAGTTTAATATTTTAATAAATAAAAAATTGGCTTGCTGAGTCCTGTGACTCTACAGGGAGCCCTTTGAGAACCTGTGTCCTATATGGAACCTCATCAAAAGCCTTGCTAAAATCCAAATAAATTAAATCAACATGGTGGTAGTGGCAACCCCGTCCCGAACCCGACAGTGGATGGGGACTAGGTTGCTACCACCACCATGTTGATGTAATCCAGTAAATTTGTTAAACACGATCTACTTCTTCTAAAACAATGCTTAGCATCATTTATTAACCTAGCACTCTCTAGAGGGTCAGAAATTCCCTTCTTCACTATCTTCTCAAGAATTTTGCAAACTATAGAAGTTAAGCTTACTGGCCTAAAGTTATTCGGGTCCTCTTAACTTCACTTTTTTAAAAGTTGGTACTACATTCACTAATTTCCAATCATTAGATATTTCTCTAAACTCTAGTGATCTAGTATATATCTTTTCAAGAGCTACTTCTATACTATCTACACCTTCTTTGAGTAATCTAAAATGAATATTGTCTGGGCCAGATGCCTTACTAGTATTTAGCTCCATATAAGCCCTTTAATTATTTCCTTATTCACATTAATAGTTGATATGACTATAACACTATAGAATATCAAAATGGTGGAAACCTGAAGCATAGGGAAATTATTACCCATTATTCAAAAGGTTGTACCACCTGGATCAATAATTAAGTGACAAATGGGGAACCTAAAAATATTCAGTGTCGGTTTAGTATGGGGCCTCCCGAAGTGATTCTGGCTTAGTATGTCGCCTACCATGTTTTTATGTGGCTTATTTAGTCAGAAAGCAAAATACCGATATCAAAAGGGTTAAATTAGATATACAGAAATATATTACCATTTATAGTCAATTAAAAAATAACTTTAATTAGTAAAAATCTTTTGAATATCTTGAAGCATACATAAAAATAAACTAGCATCATCTCCCTTTGACACACACCAGCAGTATTCATTGAGATGCCCTTGGAGGTAATGAATGGAGACTCCTGATAATGAAAACCACTATCAGGATCGACACAGTTCTGTTGATAATTTACGATTTTGTAGTGAATTACCAGTCACTGGAGTTGGCAATGAGTAAGATGACAACTTGTATAAATAAATGCTTGAACCTGCTTCTAACTCTCTTTGAATGATTGATATAAGAGTCTCAGCATTATGCTTTTCCACATAGAAGTAGTGCACATCTCAACCTTGAATCAAACCAAACACCATAGCCCGTCGATTCTTTGCCCATGATTGTGACTATTTTCAACAACATTTTCATCTTGTGCAGCTGCATGCTCTCTATTTAACATACAGCCTTTTTTCTGCTAGAATATTTTCTGTGTGCAGCAAAAGGAGCTTCATCTATTTGCACTGGTGTGCATTCATCACCCTTCATCTGACCCCCTTTTTCTCCTGAAACTATTGCTGAACACACTTCTCAGCAATAGTTAAACCACTCTATTACTGTCGCTTTTGACCTTCCAGTTAAAGTTGATACTTCCTCTATTTCCAATCTAATGCTCCACAGGTACACTAATTCCAATATTTCGGATGACAGCCTGCCTGTTAATTTGCCATTCAAATCAGTATATGTAAAATATTTGTTACCAGTCCGAGTGGTTTTACTTGCTTGATGACATTCTTTTATCCTGCATCTCCAAACCATCCTTCCTGTCATGGCCATGAAATTTCTTGTTCATCAGTGCCATGTGTCCATCACACTTCAGGCAGAAATCTGTTTATATCTTTTTCTCCTGAAACTATTGCTGAACGCACTTCTCAGCAATAGTCAAACCACTCCATTACTGTCACTTTTGACCTTCCAGTTAAAGTTGATACTTCCTCTACTCCCAATCTAATGCTCCACAGGTACACTAATTCCAATATTTCGGATGACAGCCTGCCTGTTAATTGGCCATTCAAATCAGTATATGTAAAATATTTGTTACCAGTCCGAGTGGTTTTACTTGCTTGATGACATCCTTTCTCCTGCATCTCCAAACCATCCTTCCTGTCATGGCCATGAAATTTCTTCTTCATCAGTGCCATGTGTCCACCACACTTCAGGCAGAAATCTTTATCCTGTTAAAGGCCCTTTTCTCTTAAAAACAATGTAGCACCTTTTTCACTGTACTAAAATTCACCCAGCAGAATTTATAATCATTTAAAATGATTATAAACAAAATGAAAGCTTTGAAATGTGAGTTCACATATGAATACAATCTAAACCACAGTTCACTAGTTTAGTATGCTGGTAGGACACATACCTAATTTAGTGAACTTGTGTGGTAGGCTACTCCTAACAGGTAAGCCACATACTAAACCACCACCAATTAGAATTTCCATAAATAACTATCCTCTTCACATTCTGTAATTAATGCCTATATTATGAGAACATCAATATCGTTAGTCTTTTAAGGTGGTCTGGAAAATAATATCATTTTTATTCACACTAATATCATTTATATTTGAAGCAATGCTATTTCTTATATAAATAATTTTCCCCACTATTAGTGTTTCTCTTCTTTGACTAATCAACATATAACTTTTTAGGTCAACTTTGAAAATTTTAAATTAAATTACCCATGATTCTTTTACACATACTATATCTATATCTTCATCAATAATATAACTAAAAACTATGAGTAATGGTATAAAGACAAACCACCCATAACTGGAGAACTTATCATTGTGCATCTATGCCACTCTGCTCTGACCCAGAGTACATAACCTGACTTTTGACTTTAAATAAATTGGCAAATAAATCATTGGTATCTTGTAAATTATAAGTGTAGCCAAAAATATCTTGAGGCAAATGGCTAAGTATAATAGGTACTCTATACATTACTCTACTATTTTGGGAGAATTGTTTCTTAAACCTAAACAGTCTCATAGAAGCCATTTTATTATTACATTGAACTCATCTTCAGGTCACCCTAGTTTATTGCAGCTACTGAGTTGACCTGAATTGGGACTCTGTATAGCAAATAACCATTCCTAATGATGCTTAACTTTACTCTAATTGGAAGTGGTCTGTCCTATCATTAGGCCATATGGGCCTTGGTCAGTTAGCCATTATTTTGATTGTCTCTGATGGGTCACTGCACTCCCCGAGCATTGTTATCAGACTCATTTTCCTCTCTCTCCCCAACTTTATTTTAGAAAACAGCAAAGTTAAAATAATATATTAGAGCTTCTGAAGAGTCTGGTATATGAAAGAAGTTTATCCACCGGAAACTTTAAGTCACTATATAAACATTCAAATAGAACTCTTGAAACAAACAGGAAATAAACATGAATAATGAAAATAATTTATTTAAGGATGAAATGAAAGATAATAAAAAGGTGAGTTACTTGATCTTTCAGGTATTTTGTATAATTAAGTAATGCTGATTATTAATTCCTTGGTTTTATGAGTTTACTTATCTTTGTTGTGAAATGGACTTTTTCTCTGAATTGCTGCATGTTCTGCCATCGATTGATTCCACCAATTTGCATTAAATGAAGCAAATAATTTACGATCAAGGAAAACAACTTGCAGGGCTAATATCCAATTTAGTTTTATTGGTAACTCTTTTTTTATTTTCTGATAGTTTGCAAGTCAAAGCGCAAATAGTTAAGGGTTCATTCACTGGGTTGACTTGAAGCTGATGTTCTTATTGTTCTTTCTCACTGCCTTTTTTTACTATCTCTTCAACCCTTTTTCCACTACAACTGAAACCTGGAGGACCAGCACACCCTACTGGTTTGACTCCTTGTTGGGGTGAGCTACTGTCTATACTGTTTTATGTAGTATCCAAACAAACCACATATTCTCATGGCCTGACTGAAAATATGGAAGGCTCCATCACTGAGTTGACTTGAACTCTTTTATGAGACAAGGTGAAGCTGCAAGAAAATGGATGGTGTAGCTCAGGCCAAAACTTCTTGTTACCACCAAAACCTGGAGGAGAAACCCCTGTAAGGGCCACAGCGATGTGTTTCTCTGGCTGCTTTACTGATGGGACTCAGCTTCCCATCTGCCCCCAGCTTGCATCTCTTCCATCTTTTGCTAACCCCTAATCTCCTTCTCCTGTACCAACTCAACCTTATCTTGTCCCTGCTCTTCCATTGTCCCTATACAATCACCTTTTCACTACCCATTTTATTTACCTCTTCTCCCCTCCCATTGACCTCCTATATCATGACCTGGATCTCATCTCGATCACAGAACCGAACTTCTTACAACAAGCTATTAGGTTTCATGACCCTAACCGCTCAGAATCACATCACCAAGCTGGATCCCTCATACCAATCTGCCTACCACGCCATGTGTAGGATTTGTTCTGGGTTTTCCCATGGGGTGGGAAGGTGTATACTAAAGCACTCTGTGATAGCAGCTCTGATCAATCAGAGAGGCCCAGTAGTGCCGTTCCCTTATTGGGGTCTTTGTAGGCCATCACAGCCATGGGTGGTGAAATATCCACGTGTCTGCATACAAGTTTGGCCTGATCTGTGAAGGAAGAGTCTTAGAGGAGTGCAAGTGGGAGATAAATTGGGTGTGTTAAATACAGTGGTGAATATGGAGAATGATATGCATGTGGTGAATGCAAGTGTATTTTCCGTGAGTGAAACGTCAAATGTTTGGAAATATGAAGATTTGATTGAGTAAATGAAATTGGAAGAAAAGTTGAGTGAATGTGAGAAGCAAAAAACTTACAGGATGTTTTGGAATAGGAGAGGTGCCTTGAGTCAAGGGGATGAGGACTTTGGCAACGCTCGCTTGCCTCAGTTCAAAGTAATTTTGAGTGACGATACGGCAATTTATCAAAGGCCTCGTCATTTCACTCCCCCCGTGGCTCAAGAGATTGAAGAACAGTGTGAGGAATTAGAGAGAATTGGTGTGATTAAGCCGAGTGTGAGTGCCTGGAATAGTCCAATTGTAGCTGTACAAAAGCCAGATGGATGTTTGCGACTGTGTATTGACTATAGAAGAGGGAATGAACGAATGTTGAAAGACAAGTTTCCTATGAGTGTTGTGTCTGAATGTGTGTACAGTATGTATGGAATGAAAGTGTTTTCTAAGATGGATCTGGTACATGGTTACTACCAGATGCCTGTGGCTGAGAGAGTAGGCCTATTACGGCGTTCTCCACCTCAAAGCGCCATTATCATTTCAGAAACCTGAGCTTTGGGTTGGCGAATGCCCCAGCTGCTTTTCAGTGTGCTATGAATGTAGAGTTGAGTGGTTTTCTGCGTAAGAATGTACAAGTGTTTTTGGATGATATTTTGGTGATGATTGAGAACATGGAAGAACATATGACCTTGGTGAATGATGTTTTAAGAAAGTTAGAAGAGGTTGGGGTGAAATTTAAGTTGTGTAAATGTGTATGGTTTGCTATTGAAGTTGAGTTTTTAGGATATAAGTGAGTGCGGCTGGATTGCGTAAATCAGAGAAGTTTGTGGAAAGGTTAGGAATTTCCCTAAGCCTACCACAGTGAGAGAGTTGCGTGGATTTCTTGGTTTAGTTGAGTTTGGAAGAAAGTTTATGAAAGCTTGTTCAGGTGTAATGAAACTGTTGAGTGTATGGACTGGGAAAAAGAAGGGTACTGTGATTAAGTGGAATGACTCTATGAATGCGGCATTTGAAAAGTTAAAAGCGGAAGTTGCAAAAGATGTGTAACTTGCGTATCCAGGATATGGAACAAATGCAGGAATGCTTGAAGTATATATGGATGCAAGTGGTCATTTAATGGGTGGATGTTTGATGCAAGATCAAGTTGTGGATGGGGTTGAAAGAAAGCAACTAATTGCGTATATGTCCAAGGCGTTTAGTGTGTCAGAGCATGCATATTCGACGATTGAAAGAGAGTTGGTTGCATTCAGATTCTGTCTCAAGTTGTTACAACCATTTCTGTATGGAGTATGGTTTGTAGTGAGAACAGATCACCAGCCACTAGTGTATTTGCAGCATATGAGGTTAGTTGATAATAGGCTTGCAAGGACAATAGAGGATTTGAGTGATTTTGATTTTGTAGTTGAGTATTTGCCAGGTGAAAGGAATGTGATTGCTGATTTGATGTCATGTTTGCCATGTATTTTGAATGAGAGCAAGACTGTAAGCATAAATCCTGAGTATTTGCCAGCAGGTGTAGTTGTTGGAAGGAAATGTAAGGGTGTAGGTGATTCTATGTTTGAAAGTGTGTTGTATGGTTTACGAGACTTGATGAAAGATGGATTGCTTGAGAAGGTGCCAGAAAGTGTGAATGCATTATGAAAGGTGGTTATGGAAGAAGCGTGTAAAAGACCAGAGCGATTGGGAATGGAAAATTCAAGTAGGTTAAGAAAAGAGTTGAGAAGTATGTGTATGCCAGGAGTGATGATGTTTCAGGAAGTGTTAGCGATAGTGAGTAAGCTCTTTGGTGTGAGAGTATATGTACATTATGGTGTGGAGAAGCCAGTGATGTATCGTGGTAAAGATGTAGACCGAGTGAATGGGTGTGAGTTGCATCTGCAATGTTTGAGTGGTGTGCATTATAATTGGCTGATTGAGAAGAAGAATTATGTAAGAAGAGAGATTGATTATGTTTGCGAAAGAATTGTTCCCGTTAGTGAAGATGAAGGTTTAGATGCTGCAGAAGTGTTTGTTAAATGGACCGAATTGTTGAATGTAATGTGTGAGCATGGACTTGAAGAGAGAGTGCAAGTTACCTTGACTATGAATGGGAAGAGCTATTGTGGAATGATTGACACAGGTGCGCAAATTTCCTTGGTGAATGCAAAAGTTGTGTGTGATGTTGATAATATGAGTTGGAATGTTTCTAGAAAAGGTGTGACAGTTTGGATAAGTGGACTTGGAAGTGGACGTATTATGGCATGGGAAAGTTGAATGACATATTGCATGAATTTGTTTTGCTAAGTGAGAATGAGTTACCTTATTGTTTTCTGTTTGGGATTGATTTTCTGTGTAAGAATAGGATTTCTGTGGATGTATGTAATGAATGTATAGTGAAAGATGGTGTAACAGTTGGGAAGTTGCAGACTGAGCTTGTAGGTTCAACTGGATTTGTAGGAGTGGCAGGTGTTGATTTGAGTGAAGAGCTGTTGACTGCTGAAGATATAAAGAGCATGCAAGAGTCATGTCCGATGGGGCATGAATTGAAAGACAGCGTGATGACCAGTGTTCCTGAGAATTAATGGAGTTGCATATTAAGAGAGTTTAGAAGGTTTGCTGGAAAGTTTGTAGTATTCAAGGGTTTAGTGTATTTTGTGCAATGGATAGATGATGAGGATGTATATATACCAGTGTTTTCTGTGTGGCACAATTGGAATGGTGAAGATTGTGCATGATAGGTTTGGACATATGGGTAAGAATAAATTTCGGGAATGTATGAAAGGATGTATATTTAGTGCCTTTTTGAGAAAGATTTGCGTGGATGTAGCGACTACGTGTGAAGTGTGCCAGAAGAGAAAGTATCAGAGAGTGTATGTTGCCCCACCAGTACTAAATTTGTGTATGCTGCACCTGTGACGAATAAATCTTCATTGCCTGTTGCTAGAGAAGTGAGTGAGAGAATGTTGCCCATGTGCATGTGTAAGCCTGTGCGAATGTTGAGTGACAATGGACATGAGTTTGTGGGACGTGCTTTTGAGGAGATGTTGAGTGAATGGGGAATAGTTCATGTGCGAACGACGCCGTATATGCCTAGTGCGAATGGTTTGGCTGAAAGAACGAAAATAACTTTGAGTGAGATGTTGCGATTGATGGTGAAAGATGGGAAAGAATGGGATGAATGTTTGGGAAGAGTGCTTTGGGCGTATAACATGACAGTGCATAAGGCGATTGGAATGTCACCATGTAAGTATTTGCTGAACTTTGAACGAAGGATTAGGCCACATATGGGACTTAGTGAGAAGGATCGTGAGTTGTGAAGAAAAGGGAATGAAAGGTTTGAGAGTTTTTCTGTGGGTGGTAAAGTACTAAAGGAGATTGAGATAAAAGGTAGACTGAATGTGGATAAGTTGAAAGAAAAATTTGAAGGTCCGTTTTTAGTAAGAAAGGTTTGGTCGAATGGGGTAAGTTATGTGATAGTTCGTGAAAGAGAGGATGGAAGTTTGGATGAACGTAGAGCGCATCAAGGTCAGTTTCGAAAGTGGCGGGAACCTCGTGAATATTTGGTGCAACATCCGGTGAATGAATATCTGTCTGAAAGAATGGAAGACTGTGAAATGCTGGATGATATAGCTAGTGCTTTAGAGGGGAAGCAGTTAGTGTTAGTTGAACATGGAAGGGGAAAGTGTAAGAGTAAACGATTGAGAAAGGATGAATGGATGGAACAGTTCGGTGAGAGTGAGGGGAGAGAGTTTTCTGGGTTTGTGCAAGATCGAGATGGAGTATATTAAAGAACGTATAGTATTTGTAAGTTTGCTTTGAATGAGTCTGAGTCTATGCTAGAGAGTATAAATGGGATAAGTGCGCAATTGGAACAAGAGTCGATAAATGCTATGAATGAATGGGAGTGTTTGATGGATGAAGTAGAGAAGTTAGTTGAGGATTTTAGTGGGATTGGTCAGGAAATGTTAGATGTGTATGTGGATGAAGTACATAGAGAAGGGGCCATGGACAGACATGAAAAGACATTACAACAGATGACAGAGACAGTTGATTGACCTGTGACTAGGAGGAGAGGCAGAGTGAAAGAGTATGACTGGGTGATGTCGAAAGCGTTGTCAATGAATTAAATGGGTCTATGAAGATGGGGATTTAGACATGGTTAGGTGAGGCGAATTTAGCTGGGAAGGATGTAGTAGTTTGGTTGTCCGCCTCCCCTCCCCTATGTATAATCATTTTCATTTTTTCAGAATGTGTCTGTGGATCGTGTGACCACCGTGGTACCGATTGTCGCCGACATCTGGCTTTCGGAGACAGCTGAAGCCAATCCTGACCCTTGCAAGTGCGCCTACCTTTTGGGGCGATTTTCTAAGGTGTCGACCTTGGAGAGCACCTCCCAGTCTCCAGGGAGTAATTGGAGAAGCGCCGCACCGACTGTGACCCAGCAGTTGAGACCAACAAGCGTCCCAGGTACCTAAAATCCTTGGCTTTGCCGAGTCCTGGGCCCCTCAGAATCCCGCAGAAAGTGAGCCACCTCCCATTTTCTCCAACTCGTCTCGCTTTATTAGTTAGTTAAGGGTGCACCCGCCATTCATGATATCTTGGTTGTATATAGCTTTCGTTTGCGTGGCCTTTTGTAAATATATACGTGTAGTGGTTGGCCAGAGTATTGTAAGGCCAACTGTATATATATATATATATATATATATTGTATTTTACGTTTAGGTTGAGAGTTGTATAATATTTCGGGTTGATTATTTTTGATTATATTATTTTGCTATAATTACTGTTTCTAAATTAAATTTAGAAAATACTCTCTCTCCTCAATACCCTCTCCTTGAACAACCGAGCGGACTTTGTTTGGGTGGTGGGAAGTATCGGTTCGGGAGTTACAATGCTTCTACAGCCTACAGGGTAGGATGAGAGAATCTTACAGGGAAGTGTCCTGTGTTACACTCTTTGCTCTGAGCATCAATGGTATCACCTTAGTGATGACCAAAGATGTTCTGGCTATTCTTTAAGTAGATAACCTTTCAATTTCTGTTGGTGCTGCCCAGAGGTCAACTCAGGAACATCAACTTCAATAAGCATTGAACTGGAAATCTCCCTATGCAGAAGCGCATAGGTTTTCTTTGTCCCAGATTCAGATAGGGCACTTCTGCTACAATCCATGGTTCTTCCTTTACCCTGGCTTCTTCCTTAACAATTTTCCTGGAAGTGTGTGATTCCCACCTTTCCTTGATCTTGTTTCCAACCACTACCTCATTTTTGAAGCCTATATTGCCAGCTTTAGGGCCTCATGTATCTGTGACATTCAGCGCTGAGGTAATGATACATAGGGCTAAAGCTTTGTTTTATTATTCTTTTGTTCACATGAATTGTGAAAGGTAAATGCAATCCACCACACCACTCTCCATCTGGTGACTGCTGCCTCTGCTTGTCCCCATTTGACAGCTTGGTTGTCATTTCAGGAAGATGCCACTTGCGTTGCACTGTTCATTAAGATGAGCTCTAAAAATTTTTAAAAAAGAAATGCACTGTGCATTATGAGGTTGGATGCACAGGCCTGACATCTTACTCAGCCGCTAAATCTCTCATCCCATCTGCGACTGGTCTCGATATTGCCTTTTGACTCAAGAGAAACAAGCCAGGGGTGGGGAAACTTTTCTGAGATGTGGGTGAAAATTTCTAATGAAAGAAGTCGGCCATCAATAAATAAAATTTGACTCTTGTATCTTTGTAAATCTTGTTTAAATTTATTACCTAGTGCGATATACTTGTGTATTAATATCTAAAAAAATTTAATACTCATTTTTATAATTGGAATAGTGTGCATATAAATATATCACTAAGTAGGTGATGAAAAGTGGGCGAGGATGCCTACCCCTGCCCTAAGCCCTTTTGGATTTAGGGTTTGGAAACTCAAAAGCTTAGTTTAGAGCGCCGGACACTTCATTTCATGCTTAAGTCATGCCAGTATACATGGATATCTACAAGTCTCAAAATGAGGACAGATTCCGTGCCCAATCCTCGCTGTTTGAAGTCATCAGGGTTCTACTAGATGCTGTGTCTATCTTCAGGGCTGAGCTGGTTGCAATATACATCTGGTACGAGAGAGAACATATTATTCTAGGTTCAGAGACTCAATTACTTTGTTGCTCTCTGGGCATTTTAGTCTCAACACTTTGGTTTGAGGTATCCATGATGGAACAAATTAGGCAGATGTTGGGATTATCTTCGACTCGGTTGTTGGATAATTGAAGATTGCAGGGAATGAGGGCACCAAAGAGTCAGCAAGGACTGCATGACAGACAAGCATTTTTCTCTTCCTAACAATGCCTTCATGGTTAGGACCATGTCAGCCCTCTGCGCTGCCTGTAAAAAATGAGAGATATCAATGGGAGCTTAAAGTTCCATGCCATCTTGCCATGCCTGTTCCCATGGACATTCCTCCCATTGCCTCAGGAGCTTTAAGTTAATGTCTATTATCTTCCGATTGGGTATACACGCGATAGGCACCGCCATTTAATGGAGCATTCCCCTCTGCCTTACTGCAATGACTGTTTTAACATATTCTTGTTGAGTGTCCAAGTCTGGGGGATAATCACACATATTACTAGTACCAGGTAGAGTGGCATAGTAACTACTTTCCTTTATACTCCATCCATTTTATTTGAGTCTTTGTGTTGACTGCATAATCTGGGGATGAGGGGACACTACCTTGACCTGCTAGCAGAGAATACATGGTTGTGCAGTCGTCAGACTTTAAAAAATCTTGATTTGGAATCAATTTGTTACTCAAATCAAGATAACTTGGGGGCTGCTTTGACCTCAATTCTAAAAGGAGTAGCTGTTACCAGATGGGCACCTTGAAAAAAAAATCACAATGAGAAGTGGGATATTTTCTATGATTGTGCTTGTATTCATATGGTTCAGTGGACGTATCCCTGATGTCATGAGACCTTTAAACCATTGTTCACCAAATTAAACTTTTGAGTGAAATGTATCACCTTTTTTTATCCATCCTGCTTGGATATCAATATAATGGCCTAGTATTAGACTGTTCTCCAATTATGGTAAATTGTACCCTAGTTAGCAGTCGCCAGATAGGCAAAAAAAATATCAATTCAATGAGCTTTTTCAAATTATAAGATTTATCATAAATTCTGAAAGTATCTTTTTAACTTTCACAGGATGCATCTGGAGAGATTAAAGGAATAAATCACAAGTTCCGTGAAGATCCACTCGGTGGCAATTTTTATCTTAAAACGGTGAGAGAAGATTCAACACTAAAATTGCCTATAGTTATTCATTGTTTCTATTTCTTTTATTTTTAACCATTATCAGCATAAATCTAATTATTATAATTGAATCATTTTAAATGAGATTAAATTATTCATTAGGATGATTGTGTAGATAGCCCAACCAAAAAGATCAAAGATGAGTTTTTTGATGGAAAACAACATGGATTAAGAAGTCAAGAAGTATTTAGTGGCTCTTATGAAATAATCAGCCAATTTGGCTCACACAAAGAAGTAATTTTTTTTTCTTTGTATTCCGTTTGTTTGCATGGTATCAATAGTAGCTATCTTGCATTTCCCTGTAGGTCTGAATCTTCAGTTACTGAGTCTTAAATAATAGTTAAGTTTCTAACTTTAGAGATAGGGATCTCTTTGTGCATTTCTTTATAAATTATATTCCCAAAGTGCGGAATGCTGCTCTACCTCAAAGTATTTAAAAAAAAGTTCCTAAATTAAGCGGCGGTGAAAATATGTGGATGTTACATGCTTAAATTGTCATTAATGGTAGTCTACACTTAAATACAAAAGATTTAAATGATTGCATATACAATTGCAAAGATTTAACTTATTAATTCCTAATTTTTGTAATCTTTTGTATGAAAAAGAAACCTTTGACTTATTGCCTAAGTAGTGTAAGAGATGTTTGGTCCTCTTCTGCATTGTATAGTCCATGGGTATCAGCATAGAGTGGTGTTTGCTGATGAGAGAGGCATAGCTGGGAGCCAGAGTAAGCTTTTGATCTTACATTATGGTTCTGTAGGCAGTGGGAGGCGACCGTAAGACTCCTTGAGAGCCTCCTAACATGTTTCCTGTTATTGTAAGAGATAAAACCAATGACTGCAATAGGTAAATGATTGGATGCGATGGCTATCAAAGTTTGGCTTGCCCTATCTAGTTTTTCTGTGTTAAATGTCTTCAGAAACATTTGGCAAAAAAGATTGCAGAGAAAACAGTAAAAATGTGTGGTATGTTCATTCATAATTTTTTTACATTAGTAGAGCGTGGTGGGCAAAGATGAATCTTAAGGGTCTGGCTACATTATCGGTCCTTCTTTTGCTTCCATTTTATATAAATTAAAATATTACTTACCTTCAAGTAGCTCTGGGGGATTTAAATTGACTTGACTTTGTGTTGAACTTTAGGAGCGATTTTCTGAGATTGTAATGAAAGAGGAGATTAAAGAAGAACCCCTGGAAGAGGAAATTCCTCTCCTTGGTGGAGAGAGACATGATTTGCAAGGGAAAAACCGTAGCCCGAAATCCTCTCCTGAAACGGCCGTACAAACCTCCCTTCAAGAAAAGGTAAATTTGTCCACTTTAGAATTTAATAGCATACGGTAAGGGATGTCCCCCTCACCCCCTTCTCTGGAGTGACTCGCATTTTCCAGTGGCAGTCCTCCCTTTACTTTCCATGGGAACTGCCAAAAAGGCAGGCAGGCGGCGCATAATTGACGGCCCCCGGTGAGAGCAGCACGATAGAGCCAACCACCTTAGGGAGGGGGTGAGGGTAGACAGGGCTCGTCGGTCTATGTCTTCCAAAGATCTGTTGGCGCGCATTATGAGCTTAGAGGGCGTCACCATACATGCCCACTTCTCTTCCCCAAAAGATGGTGGTTCGCTGGCCAAAGATAAGATGACAAAAGGGACCTGGAATGTCTCGGGGGGGGGGGGCACATGGAGGCCCACCATAAGATAGACATCTTCCCTAAGGTGATTCAGCCCCTGACGGTAGGCTCCTACATGGGTCGAACCCGGTCTCGGTGCCAAGCACAGAACCCGTGTTCGCCCCTATGCAAACTCCTCCTCAGACGACATGGGTCCCCGTGGCCTTACAAGGAGAGGAGGGATCTCCTCCTCCGTCGGGTGCTCCTGTAACAGGCAGAACCTTCTCCATTTCAGAGAAGGATCTTGCCCAGGCTGGCCCTTCTGGCGTAGGAGCTCCTATCGACAGGAGATACATAGAAGCGGGTTCACTAACCGCCCTCCTCAACTAAGAAAAAAAATAGGAAAAAGACAAAAAAGACTTGGGGCTCATCTCCCTCCGTGGGGGCCACGGCAACAGATGGGGCTGCTGCCGCTGACCAAGACCAATAGTTCAAGTGCGCAGATCGGAGACTCGATTACGTCGGGGCCCCGCATTCAGATGCTACCTGACTTTTACCAGCCCGCTGGCTTCAAACGCTTCTTTGTTATTCGCTCCACTGATGGCAGCATGTTGGCTAAGAGCAACATGATTTATCAGAGAAGAGCTTTAGCTAGTGTAATTGGTAGAAAGCCGTAAGTGATCCGTTTTTCAAAGGATAGCCTTCTGGCGCATGCGTCGAATCCCTCCCAGGCGGCTATGAGTAGAGCCGTTCAGACACATGATGGAGGCCGGTTAGTGTGACGCCTCACTCTACCATGAACTTTGTGAAAAGTGTAGTTTATGCCAAGGAACTCGTGGACTTACTCTATAGACATCACCTTACAGCTCATCGACCATGGAGCGGTCAAGGTCGTGCGTGTTATGAGAAAACAAGGAGGGGCCTCGAGATCCACCCCTACACTTTTCGTCACGTTCGACTGTGACAAGCTCCCTGAATCGGTGAGTGCCGGTTGGTATCGCTACCGGGTGAAGGCATTCGGGACACTGCCGCGGAGGTGCTACTACAGCCACCGCTTCGGCGATACCAATCACTCCTGTCGACGTGCAAAGTCGGGGTTACCTGAATTCTGTCTTAAGTTTCTCCAAGGCCGCACACGATAAACCCAAATCGTATGTCGCTAAATGTGTCAATTGCGGATAGCTGCACCCCGCTTCTTCGAAGCAATGTGGTGCATATCTCCTAGAGAAGGAAATCCTGGCTGTTTAGGCTCAGGATCCTCTCTCATTTCCCGAGGCCAAGGACTTGGTCTTGGCCCGCCAAGCTCTGCCTAGGACGTCTTATTCCTCAATCTCTAGAAAGACACCCTCTGCTCCTGGCTACTCAAGTCCTACGAGTACGTTCGTTTCCGCGCCCATTGGGAATTCTAATGCGGGTTCTTCTGGAGCACAAAGGATTCACACCCAGCCCAAGTTAAAACCAGGGCTCCCCTCCCTTTTCCCAGCGTGACCGTTTCCCGTAAGTCGAAACGGCCGCGCGCCTCCACCAAGTCGTTAAAATTACAGGAAGCAACACCGCGAAAGATAGTCGTGAGACCATCTTTCGTGGTTCCTAAAGCCGCCCCCCGAAAGGAGTGCAGCAGTAAAGGAGCTTCGGCTCCTTCGCCCACACCCAGTGCTAGACTGGGTTGTTCGAAGACGGTGGATCCTCCTAAAGAGTGACCCTCGCTTTCGAGGCGGCCCCGCTCGCCTAAGGTTTCGAGGCAGAGGAGGTAAAGACTCGCATTGCAAGCCCAACCTTCCCCGTTAAGTCATCGAAGGCGACAGCGCCTTCAGCGCATTGTCAGGCCTCTTGGAAGCATACGGCCATTTCCGTGAGGGTCTTCTCATCGAAGAGGGCCCCCGCATCTCTTCTGAGCTAAGTCTGGACATATTCCTTCAATGTAGTTGCCGCGGACTCCGGGGAAACTGGGAGGAGCTGCAGAGGCTCCTCTCATCCCACTCCCCCTTAGCCATCTTTTTGCAGGAGACAATGCTGGGCGTGTGCCCCCTGCTCACCTTCCCGGAATATAAGGGTTTTACGTCCCCACCACCACGGGATGGGGATCATGCAGGAAGATGCTCGATTTACACCCAGCATTATGTCTCCGTTCTTCTCCTCGCCTTAGATAATTCCCTTCAGGCAGTAGCTGTGCAGCTGAACCTGGATAGGAGGTATTCTATTATTTGCGCGTACATTCCACCGTCAGCCGACTTCGAACCGGGGGACTTCCGCCTCATCGTGGCACGGTTGCCGAGGCCCTTTCTCTTGCTCGAAGATCTGAATGGTAGACACTCCCTCTGGGAAGACTACTCGATTAATCACAGCTGGACGAGCTGGAGGAGATGTCCTAGATGTGGATTGGTTTACGAATCACTGCCCGAGAACCGCTTCATTTTCCTGTCTGAATCTATCTTTGTGCTCTCCGGATGCACAGCCTGATTTTGGTTGGTGGGTGGTGATGACCTCCATGGTAGTGATCGTGCTTTCCCATTCAAGTATCATTTTCTTTGTCGCTGCCACTCGAGAGCCCGCCACAGTGGTGCTTGGCGCGAGAGCGGTGGTCCGCATTTCACGAAATGACTTATTTCTCTGTCTTAGTCGAGGAGTTTAGGTCGGTAGATAAGGCCTTTGAGTTCTTCTCTGGCAACCTCATCGCCGTGGGCCTAACTACTATTCATATAACGTCTAACCGTGTTGCACGCGGACCACTACCGTGGTTGTCAACCGAGTGTGAGACGGCCCTCAAACAAAACTGTTATGGCTACATTCGCTATAAGCGCCGCCCGAACTACTTCACTCTCGGTGAATTTCGTTGAGCTAGCGCTGGATTCCGGTATATGTCGAACCACTCCCGCCGCTCATCTTGGTGTGCATCTTGTTTTCATTTAACGCGAAGACACCTCTAGCAGAGGTGTGGAAGCGACTCATAAGGATTCGGGACAAGTTCTCGTAGCACCTCCCTCCCGTTCTCCAGGAGAATGGGACCGCAATCTTGGACCCCGCGTCCGTTGCGGAATCCTTTGAGACCGCCTTGTCCGCATTCTCTAACCGAGATGCTCCTCCGCCAGCATTTAATGCACGTCTTGATGACGCGAAAAGCAGCCGACTGGACTTTACCTCCAGAGGCAGAGAACCCTTCAACGACAGGTTTACTGTGAGTGAGTTGCGTTCTGCTCTCTCTTAGTACGCGGACACCGCCCATGGCCAGGACAATGTATCGTACGCCATGCTTCGACACCTGGGTGAGCGAGGCATGGCCTTTGTGTTAGATTTGTTCAACAGAATCCGAGTAGTGGGTATCCTCTCAGACTCTTGGCTAATCGCTACTGTGCCCGCTTTTCACAAAGCGGGGAGAGATCACTCTACCCCGACCAGTTTCCGCCTAAACTACCAGCGTGTGCAAGTTGATGGAGAAATTGGTAAATGTTAGATTAGACTTTTTTTCTGGACAGTGGAGTCAATCTGTCTTCTGCACAATGCGCCTTCCCCAAGTTCTACTCTACATCGTCTGCTCTCCTCCGACTGGAAATGCCGTCTGCCAGCTGTTCCTTCGTAGACAGCATTATGCTCCGGTGTTTTTCGATCTGGAGAAGGCCTATGATACCGCATGGCGATACGGTATTATGGAGGCTCTCCACACGATGGGGGTGAGGGGACGCCTCCCAATCTTTATATCTGAATTTTTGCGAGATCGTCGTTTCCGCGTACGGGTGGGGGAAGCCCTCTGGCCCAATGGAGCAGGAAGAGTGTGTCCTGAAGGGAAGTGTCCCCAGTGTCACACTTTTTCCCTAAGCATTAATAGCATCACGTCGGTGCTGCCAGAAGATGTTCTCGCTACGCTTTACTCGCACCATTTCCTTGGTCTTGTATTTCACCGACGCCTTACCTGTGAGGTTCATATTCACAGCCTTAGGGTCTCTTATAACCGTGCCATGGATATTCATAATTTCGTGACCATGCACTAATAGGGCTACTGCCTTACTTTTTATCGAGCCTTTGTTCGTTCTAAGCTCGACTACGTTGCGAGTTTTATGCATCCGCAGCTGAGCATGTATTGCGGAAGGTGGATACATTTTGTCGAATATACCAGTCTGGTTGATCTCCGCGCACGTTACCTGTCCCGGTACCGGGACCAGCGGGCTCGCTACCGCTTGTCCCTTGTACTCGGGACTGGTTCGTGTTTACCGTCTTAGGGACTATACGACTTTTTGGAGGAAGCTGGCCTCCTCCACTTTATTTACTTTTTTTGTGGGTCGCATGCTCCAGCTCAGGGTGGAGGCAGGCCTATCTCCGACGCTTGAGCGCGCTTCCATCTTGTTACTTTTTGCCTTGTTTTTATTTCAGCCTGTCAACCTTTTATCATTGTTATTTGTTTTTTTTTTAATATACCCTAGTCGTAAGCTGTAGTAACTACGGTAACTTATGCCCAAGTAGGCAGTCGCCAGATGGGCTCTTTATAATAAAAAACATCCTTTGAGCCAGTAGCTGTGCAGCTGCACCTTGATAGGAGTTATACTGCGTCAGCCGACTTCGTCGCGGGGAACTTCCTTCCCGGTGTGGCCCGGTTGCCGAGGCCCTTTCTCCTCCTCGGACATCTGAACGGTAGACACACCCTCTAGAGAGACTACTCGATTAATCCCAGTGTCTGTGACACCATGGTTGTCGCCCAACTGAGATAAGTCAAGATTATCTTCTGTTGGGTTCCTTGACATCTAGGATTTAAGGAAATGAGTTACTTGTCTGCAGGGACTTGGCATACAGACCACTATTTTCCTCCTCCGCACACAAAATACATAGCGGAAATCAGGTCATCCCTATAACCTACCTTGTAAAGAATCTCTAAAACTGGCAACCGAAACCTAAAGTCGCATCCTTATCCATGCGATAGTTCTCATGGACCTACCCTACACTAACCCAGTGGCTTCAGTTCACTCTGTAATTTCCGAAGCATTTGCCAGGATGGCCCCTTTAAAAAAAAAACACAAAAAGTGATCTCTGGACCAGACACACTTATGTTGCACATGCCTATTTGATGTGACTGAATAGTCCTTCATACCATCCACCACATTCTTTCTGAATGTCCCAGGGCGAGCGTGGTGGTTACTCCTTGTCCTTTGTACTTATGATGAATTCGTGTACACCCAACTGCAGCAATTTTTATTTCTGGAGTAACCAGGCCTCCCCCAGTGTATATAGTTTGAGGGTGTTGGCTGCATACCTATAAGATAGAGGAAGCTGAGCCTTGGACTTTTGAGGGGTTTTTTTTTTTTTTAGTAAGCGGAAGGTTAAAATAGGCTAATGGTTATTATAGCAACTGCTCCTGGTCGCTGTTATCAAGTGTTCTCATCACTTATCGCTACCGTCATTCAAGATTGGCATCCTGCCACTTTCATACCATTGATTGGAGGTGCGCATACATTATCTCTTCAGCGGCCAACAATTACCTATTTGCAACTCCCTCAGCAGCGCCCTCCGATAGGCTACCATCCATAGCCAAACCCTAAGACAGAATGGGTGACCTTATCTCCTGTATCGGTGTGTCTGTTGTGCTGCCTATTCCATCAATATGACCACCTTATTGGGCCTCTCCTCCAACATATGTAGAGACATGTGGCATTTTCAAAATGGATCCTTTACCCCGCTCTACTCTGCTCTTTGTTTCTGATACATGTCCCAGTGACCATGCCCTCAGCTGCAACCACCAACATACCTATCTTGAATTAAAAAAAACGATCCCATGCTCCTCATTCTCAATCCATACAGAAGGATGAAAGTTAAGCCCCAATTTGGGCGCAGTAGCAGTGTATCAGAGTCATCTCTGCAGCTGATCTTGCCTATGATATCCTCTACTTAACTGTTGAATCATCACATATTCTCTTAAATTTCTGCCTTATTTTTACTTTTCACAATTTTATTATTTATAATGATTCTAGAACTTTTGGAATCCCTTCGTTCTTTCGGCTATTCTTATCTCCGTTTTCAAGAAATTCTTGGGTGTCTGATGCGGAATGCCTCAAGATATAATATCACTTTTTGTTGACCATAATCAGGTGGAAGTCATAAAGAATGAATTTGGGATTGGTGGGGTGACTACCCTATCTTCCTATTGCAGGAATGCTCTCTTTTACACCAGAAAGATCGTGAACGAGAGATTATAAATAACTAATTGTTTCTTTTTCAGATGAAATTGCGTTCGTCCAGTAACCTTAAGGTTATTCCACAATTTAGGGCTATAATACAATGCCCACCTCGAGCCCTTGAGTATGACCAAAATTGGACTACTAGTGTATATTCAAGATCTGAAAGCCCAATAAAATGCACCGAAAATAACTCCATCCCTTCCAAGTCGACACAAACAGATATACACGCGGTGCCTCATTCGATAATGAATAAGAAAATCTATAAATGCTGCTCCTCTCCTTATCAGGCCGCACAGGGGGGAGCTTTAAGCATACATTTAAGAACCCACATTGGCGAGAAGCCTTGCAAATCTGACCTCTGCCTTTATCAGGCTGCAGCGAAAGATCATCTTAAAAGACATTCATATACTCACACTGGCGATAAGCCTTTCAAATGCAACCTTTGTCTTTATCAGGCTGCACAGAGGGAAAGTTTACGTAGACATTTAAGAACCCACACTGGCGAGAAGCCTTACAAATGCAACCTTTGTCCTTATCTGACTGCACATAGAGGATGTTTACGCAGACATTTAAGAACCCACACTGACGAGAAGCCTTACAAATGTGAACTTTGCCCTTATCAGGCTGCCAGAAAAGAAGATATTAAAAACCATTCATATACTCACACTGGTGAGAAGCCTTTCAAATGCAGCCTTTGTACTTATCAGTGTGTGAGAAAAGAAGATATTAAAAACCATTCATATTCTCACACTGGCGATAAGCCTTTCAAATGCAGCCTTTGTCCTTATCAGACTACACAGAGGGGAAGTTTACGTAGACATTTAAGAACCCACACTGACGAGAAGCCTTACAAATGCGACCTTTGCCCTTATCAGACTGCCAGAAAAGAAGATATTAAAAACCATTCATATACTCACACTGGCGAGAAGCCTTTCAAATGCAGCTTTTGTCCTTATCAGGGTGCGAGAAAAGAAGATATTAAAAAACATTCATATACTCACACCGGCGAGAAGCCGTTCAAATGCAGCATTTGTCCTTATCAGGCTGCACAGAGGGGAAGTTTACGCAGACATTTACGAACCCACACTGGCGAGAAACCTTACAAATGCGACCTTTGCCCTTATCAGGCTGCCAGAAAAGAGGATATTAAAAACCATTCATATTCTCACACAGGCGATAAACCTTTCAAATGCAGCCAGTGTCCTTATCAGACTGTACAGAGAGGAAGTTTACGCAGACATTTAAGTACCCACACTGGCGAGAAGCCTTACAAATGTGACCTTTGCCCTTATCAGGCTGCCAGAAAAGAGGATATTAAAAACCATTCATATACTCACACTGGCGAGAAGCCGTTCAAATGCAACCTTTGTCCTTATCAGGTTACAAAAAAAGCTCAGCTTAAAAGGCATTCATATACTCACCCAAGTGAGACTTCCAAATGCACCCTTTTGCCCTTATCAGGCAGAAAGGAAAGGTCAGTTTAAAATGCATCTATTTACTCACACTGGCGAGAAGCCTTTCTCATGCAATCATTACCCTTATCAGGCTTCCAGAAAAAAGACGTTAAGAAACATTCATATACTCACACTGGCACTATATCTTTCTAATGCAGCCTTTCCCTTATCAGTCTGCAACGAAAAATTATTTTAAAAGCCCTTCATATCTCACACTGGCGAGAAGCCTTTTAAATGCAGCCTTTGTCCTTATCAAGCTGCATTAAATGTCAGCTCAACTGACATTCATGTACTCACACAGATGTGAAGCCTTTCAAATGCAGCCTTTGCCCTTATCAGGATCATAGAAAAGACAATCTTGTGGCACATTTAACAACCCACACTGGTGATAGAGAAACCTTATAGAGAAGCAAAATGTCCCAATGCCCTACAAGCGCCTCCTGAACTATTGCAGCGGGGGCGTCCTTTAAGTTTTATTATAAGAAAAATCACAATGAAAAAACTAGGAAAGGAGTTTGGGCTACAGATGCAGAGATAATGGCAACTGCAAGTCTGTTCAATTGCGACATCAGCATCTACTCAAAAGTTATCAACTCATTGGAGTGGTTGGTGTATCTTGCCAGCTTTAATCTACAATTAACACTGGAACATTTGCTATATCTCTAAAACAAGCATGCCCATTTTGATATAGTCATCAGTGTTTGAGTTTGTCACATTAAAATACACTTGAGCTGTAAATGTACTCAGAAAATGTGTTTTACTATCAGAATCCTTGTTTTGCCATTGTCAGTTTAGTTCACAAACTAGGAATTTTCTTTGATAGAGAGAGAGAGATATATATATATATATATATATATATATATATATATATATATATATATATATATATATATATATATATATATATATCTATATCTATATATAACACTCATTTAGGTGGTCTGTTAAAGAAGCAAAATGTCCCAATGCCCTACAAGCGCCTCCTGAACTATTGCAGCGGGGGCGTCCTTTAAGTTTTATTATAAGAAAAATCACAATGAAAAAACTGGGAAAGGAGTTTGAGCTACAGATGCAGAGATAATGGCAACTGCAAGTCTGTTCAATTGCGACATCAGCATCTACTCAAAAGTTATCAACTCATTGGAGTAGTTGGTGTATCTTGCCAGCTTTAATCTACAATTAACACTGGAACATTTGCTATATCTCTAAAACAAGCATGCCCATTTTGATATAGTCATCAGTGTTTGAGTTTGTCACATTAAAATACACTTGAGCTGTAAATGTACTCAGAAAATGTGTTTTACTATCAGGATCCTTGTTTTGCCATTGTCAGTTTAGTTCACAAACTAGGAATTTTCTTTGATAGAGAGAGAGAGATATATATATATATATATATATATATATATATATATATATATATATATATATATATATAACACTCATTTAGGTGGTCTGTTAAATAATTAAGTTACACTCATTTCGGTTTGGAAACCATATTGCTTCAAACAACTTTTTATCTTTCCTTATTTAATTAATTAATAAAAAGTATAAACCACACTTTTGCTCTCTACTTCATATATGAAACCATGCATTGTTAGATAATAGTGAATGATGGCAAAGCTAAACCAACCAAATAATTATTGGCAAATGTTGAAAAGTCAATAATAATGATGATGATACATCAGTTGTATACACCGCTTTTCTGGACACTCAAAGATAAGTTAAATCGCATTATTCATTCACTCCATGCTTCGTTGTTGTAAGCTACTATTGTAGAGTAGAAGCGAGGCTTCTACTCTGCGCCAAAGGCCCTTTTGTCCGCCACCAACCACTCACACTCCATTTATACATAGACAAAGTTTCTTGCCCAAGACACAAGGACAGTCTGAACCTGTGGGAGCCAGGATTCGAACCGCCAAACTTTAGGTCATAAGGCGACCCGCTCTGCCATTTAAGTCACTGGTCGAAAAGTTCAGTAATTCTTGCATATATTACTCAACATTACTGATATAATTGGGGGTATAATCTCGCCTGGGCGTATGAAATTGCATAGGCCATAACATACCCAGGTGTATAAATCTGCCTAGTCCCTAATATACCTGGGGTATAAAATGGCCTAGGCCCCTGTAACCCCGGCTATAGTCAAGACAGTGGGTATAATTTGGCCTATTACACCCGTCCTGGCTCACCGGGGGGCGTCATTCCGTGGCAGAACCGCGCTGAGTTGGATGTTGGGAGGGCTCGAACCGCGGCTGCCATGCGCGATGGTCTTTGCGCCCTTGAAGGGGAAATTCCGAGGGCAGACACACGTTTTTAAAACGACGGTGCTAGTTGAGGAGTCCACGGCTCCGTCCCTCCCTAAGAGAGTTCCCCCGTAAGGGGCGCGGCCATTTGCCTTTCTTGCCTCAGCTTAGCCTCTTCTCCTTTCTGACACCCTGCGTTTTCTACCCTTCCTCCCTTTCCCTACAACCTCCCCCACAACTTTCTCTGGTTGGCCTCAATCTCACAAGGTAGATGCCGACCAGCTTCCTCTCACCCAACTATCCCGGATATCGGGGCTGAGAGGGGAGGGGACAACGTTCCCTCACCCCTGAGCTCTGTCTGAGGTGCTGTTTTTTTTATAACCTGATTCATCCCCATTCACACCTTTCTCACTGCCCCTTCCTTTCTCCTTCCAATCTCTATCCATTTTACTCCATGCCCAAGGTGGAGCCGCCATGCCGATGGGCTGCCAGACCACTAGGCGGGAGGAGTGTCCCCAAATGGCGGCAGCTGGATCTGCTGGTCCCGTACTCACCCCTCGCAGAGAGGGCTACTGCGTGAGGTGATTAGCGTTTGAGTCCCGCTCCGAGAAAATCGAGGTCCCCCCCATCCCCATGTGCTTTCGCAGGGGACCCTCCAAAACTCTTCAACCGGAGAGGAGGCTTCCTCCTCTCCTTTGCCTACGGGTGTTGGAGACTCCCCTCACCCCCTTCTCTGGAGGTGCCCTCTGGTGCCTCCCTCTCCAGCGGCAGTCGCCCCTTTACTTTCTATAATTGACCGCTCTCAGTGGGAGTGGAACGACAGGACCAACCCCCTTAGGGGTAGGTGGGAAGACGGGCCTCGCGGCTTCTTCTCTCTAAAGACCTGCGGCTCGAACTTTGAGCTTATAATGGGGTCACTGTACGTGCCCCCCTCTCTTTCCCAACCAAAGAGTTTATGACCAATGGAATCTGTAATGTCCTGGGGGAGGATTGCCACATGGAGGCCCCCCTGAGATGGGCATGGTCCTTTAGGCAACCCAACCCGGGACAGCTCGGGTCTCGACTGTACAAGGAGAGGAGGGATCTCCTTCTTCGGCTGGTGTCCCTGTGAAAGCCAAACTTTCTCCATCTCGGAGAAGGATGTGGCTGAGGTTGGTTCCTCTGGCCTGGGGTCTCCTGTCGGCGGAAAGGTGAAGCGGGTTCGCTCCCCGCCCTCCTCTCCTAAAAAAGAAAAGGAATAAGAAAAAGACGAAGAAGATTTGGGGCTCCTCTCCTGCCGCGGGGACGGACGGGGCCGCTGCCATTTCGGTAAGCTACCAAGCCAAAATCGGCACCTCCGGCCGCCTGCTTCCTCGTGAGGAGAGTCCCAGACGAAGACCAAAACTGCGCATAGCGGAGCCTCGATTACGTCGGGGCCCCTCATTCAGAGGCTACCTGGCGTTTTCGAGCCAGCTGGTTTCAAGCATTTCCTCATTATTTGCTCCACTGATGTCAGCATGTTGGCTAAGGGCAACATGATCCATCAGAGGAGAGCTCTAGCTAGTGTGATTGGTAGAGAGCCGAAGGTGACCCGTTTCTCGGACGAGAGCCTTTTGGCATATGCGTCGAATCCCTCCAAGGCAGCCATGATTACTGCCCTTCAGACACCCGATGGCACACCTGTGAATGTGACGCTCAACTCTTCCATTAGCTTCGTGAAACGAGTAGTTTATGTGAGGGAACTCGTAGACTACTCCATAGATGACATCACCTTAGAGCAGGCCAACCATGGGGTGGTCAAGGTCGAGCGTGTGATTAGAAAACAGGGAGGGGCCTCGAGACTCAACTCTACACTCTTCGTCACGTTCGACTGTGACAAGCTCCCTGAGTCGGTTCGTATCGCTACAGCGTGAAGGCATTCGCGCCACTGCCACGGAGGTGCTATTACTGTCACCGCTCCTGTCGACGTGCAAAGTCGTGGTTAAGTGAAGTCCGTGTAAATTGCTCTAAGGCCGCACACGATAAGTCCAAATCATGTGTGGCGAAGTGTGTCAATTGCGGAGAGCCGCAGGCGTTTTCTTCGAAGCAATGTGTTGCCTATCTCCTTGTGAAGGAAATTCTGGCCGTTCATACTCAGGATTGTCTCACTTCACGAGGCTAAGGACTTGGTCCTGACGCGCCCTGCGATACCCGGGACGTGCTATGCCTCAATATTCAGAATGACACCCTCTGCTACTGGCCCCTCCAGGCTTACGAGCATGGTCGTTTCCGCGCTCATTTGGATCCCTAATGCGGGTTCTAACAACCCCGGCGCTCCCCTGTTAAAGCTGGCCGCACAAAGGGTTTACACCCAGCCCAGGCTAAAACCAGGGTTCCCCTGCCTTCCCCCAGCGTGACCATTTCGCCTAAGGCGAAACGTCGGCGCGCCTCCCGTGAGACGTTAGAATCACACGAGGCAACACCCCTGAAGATGGTCGTGAGGCCATCTTTCGGGGTTCCTAAAGCTGCCCCCCGGAAGGAGGACATCTTCCGGGGTTCCTAAAGCTGCCCCCCGAAAGGAGGACAGCAGTATAAGAGGTTTGGCTCGTCCGTCACACCCAGTGGTAGGCTGTGTCGTTCGGAGACAGTGGATCCTCCAAAAGACGGCCCCCCCTCCTCTGAAGCCTAAGATTCTGAGGCGGAGGGAGGAAACATCTCGCTTGGCGAACTAAACCTCGCCCGATAAGTCTTCGAAGGCGACAGCGCCCAAAGCTCTACCCTCGGGAAGCGTACAGCCATTCCCGTGAGGGTTTTCTCATCGAAGATGGCCTCCACTTCACCTCCGAGCTACGCCTAGAGGGCATATTCTTTCAATGGAATTGCCGCAGACTCCAGGCTAACTGGGAGGAGTTGCAGAAACTTGTCTCGTCGCGTTCCCCGTTAGCTATCTTTTTTGCAGGAGACCATGTTGGGCGCATGACTCCTGCCCACCCTTCCCTCCCGGGGTATAACGGTTTTGTGACCCCACCATGACGGGATGTGGCCTGGTGGGAGGATGTGTGATTTCCACCCGGCATGATGTCTCCGTACTTTTCGCTTTAGATACCTACTTTCAGACAGAAGCTGTTCAGCTGCACCTGGGTCAGAGGTATACTGTTATTTCCGCGTATAATTCCACCGTCAGTCGACTTCAACGCGGGGGAATTCCGCCGCTTCGTGGCACGGTTGCCGAGGCTCTTTCTCTTGCTTGGAGATCTGAACGGTAGACACCCTCTCTGAGGAGACTACCGCTTCATTTTCTAGTCTCTATCTATCTTTGTGCTCTTCTGATGCACAGCCTGATTTTGATCGGGGAGTGGTCGATGACCTCTATGGTAATGATTACTTTTCCATTCAAATATCACCTCGGTGGTGTTTGGCGCGGTTGCGGTGGTCCGCATTTCAGGAAATGACTTAATTCTCAATCTCAGTCGAGGAGTTTAGGTCGGTAGATGTGTCCGTTGAGTTCTTCTCCGGCAACCTCATCGCCGCGAGCCTAACTGCTACTCCTAGAAGGTCTGGCCGGTTTGCACGCCGACCACTTCCGTGTTGGTCAGCCCAGGGTGAGACGCCCGAACGATTTCACTGTTGGTGAATTCCGTCGGGCTGGGACTAGGTTCCTGTTTATTTCGAAGCACGCCCGCCGCTCTTCTTGGCGGGCATACGTATCTTCACTTAACGGTAAAACCCCTCAAGCAGAGATGTGGAAGCGAGTCAAAAGGATTAGGGACAAGTTCTCGCAGGACCCGCCTCCCGTTCTCCGTGAGAATGGGACCGCATTCTCTAACCCCGCGATTGTGTGGCGGAATCCTTCGCCAGCGCTTTCTTTGCATTCTCTAGCGGGGATGCTGCTCTGCCAGCATTCAAAGCACGTCTTAATGTCGCAGAAAGCAGCCGACTGGACTTTACCTCCAAAGGCGGAGTACCCTTCACCGACAGGTTTACTCTGAGCGAGTTGCGTTGCGCTCTCGCTTCGTACGCGAAGACCACCCCAGGTCCGGACGATGTCCCGTACGCCATGCTTCGACACTTGGGTTAGCGAGGCATGGCCTTCTTGTTAGATTTGTTCAACGAGATCTGGGTAGAGGGTAATCTCACAAATCCCGTGGCGAATCGCTACTGTGCTAGCTTTTTGCAAACCGAAGAGAAATCACTCTGCCCCGGCCGGTTTCCGCCCAATTTCTCTAACCTCTTCCGTGTGTAAGTTGATGGAGAAATTGGTAAATGTTAGATTAGCCTTTTTTTCTGAACAGCGGAGGTCATCTGGCTTCTGCAGAGTGCTGCTTCCACTAGTTCCACTCCACGTCAGATGCTCTGTTTTGACTGAAAAATGCTGTCTGCGAAGTCTTCCTTCGTAGACTACATTCGCCACGGTGCTTTTGGATATGGAGAAATTCTATGATACCACATAGCCATACGGTATCATGGAGACTCTCCACACGATGGGAGTGAGGAGATGCTTCCCAATCTTTATATCTGAATTTTTGCGAGATCGTCGATTCTGCGTATGGGTGGGGGGAGCCCTCTTCAGCCCAATGGAGCAGGAAGAGGGTGTCCCGCAAGGAAATGTCCTCAGTATCACACTCTTTACCCTGAACATCAACGGCAGAACCTCGGGGATTCCAGAAGATGTTCTCGCTACGCTATACGTGGACGTCATTTTGATCTGTTTAGGCGTGGCCCAGATGCCAACTTTGGAGCGTCGAGTCACAACAGGCATTGAACCGCGTCTCTCGCTATGCCGAAGCGCTAGTTTCCGGTTGTCCTTGGCCAAGACTAAGTGGTGCACTTCTGCTGCCTTTCACGGCTCCACCCTGACCCATACTTGGTTCTAAATGAGGTACGCCTGGAAGTAGTTGAATCGTACCGTTTTCTTGGTCTTGTATTTGAACTACACCTTACCTGGGAGGCTCATATTCGCAGCCTTAGGGTCTGTTGTACCCGCGTCATGGATATTCTTCGTTCCGTGACGTTCAGCGCCTAGGGCGCTGATAGGGCTACTGCCTTACGTTTTATCGATCCTTTGTTCGTTCCAAGCTCAACTACTAATGTGAGCTTTATGCATACGCATCCGAGCGTCTATTACGGAAGGTGGACTCTATTCATCACAGCGGCCTCTGCCTGGCGACCGGTGCCTTCTGCACTTCCCCCATTGAGAGCCTACTAATCGATGCTGTGGAGATGCCACTCGCTCTACGCCGTGCACATTGCATTATTCGCCTGTACGCGCGACTTGGCGCCTCTCTCAGTCGCCAACTACTCCCACTGTATCTGCATCTGATTTCGATGGTGCCTATGATGCCGAGAGACGCCAGTCATACCCTAAGCCCTTTTGGTTTATGGCTAGGAAACTCATGGTTCTGCCCAAAACGCCACCCTGGAGGGTACCACCGTTGTCTATTTGTCGCCATGCATCTGCTTCCAACGCTTCTACAGCCCTAGGAGTATTGCCTTCGGCCTTTTTGGAACATACCTCGTGTCACGCTGGAACCTGGGATGGCACTACGTTCCCAGTTCAGAGCCCGGAATGTGATTTATAGCGACACACAAAGCGCCCTGAGGGCTCTCGCGGCATTGGAACCTCCGAATCCCCTGGTTCGCGATATCCGTGATGCCACGGTTTTGGCGAGCCTGATGGATCTCATGATTATCCTCTGCTGGGCTTCTGCTCATGTAGGAATTGAGGTGATTGAGTGTGTGGATGAGGGTGCAAAAGAGTCTGCGAGGACTGTGCGACCGGACCAGTGTTTCGTTCTTCCTCACACAGACTACATGGCAGTAATACGGGCAGCTCTCCTGGCTGCTTGGCAAAGAAGATGGCAGACGGTCGAGTGGAACTTAAAGTTGTGTGCAATTGCACCGCGACTGTTCCCATGGACCTACCACCCAATGGAGCGCTCACCTGCGCCCTACTGTGAAGACTGCGTTGTCCGGCATACTGTTGGGCACATTCTTGTTGAATGTCAAGTCTGGGCGATTTTAGCCCAGACTTTTCCCTTATCCCTTCTACTCGGGACGGGATCGTGCACATTGACTTGTGGACTTTATGATTTTGGGGAAGAGGCCGGCCTTCTCCCCTTTATTTGACTAGGTTTTTGTTGTTGTTTTCTTCGTAGGTCGCAGCTTCATGCGCCGGGAGGAGGCGGACCTCTCTCCGACGCCTCGTGCTTGTTGCCCTTTTGCTTTTTCGTTTTTTTTTATTAGTTGTTGTTGTTAGTTTTTTGCATATTGTTATTTTAAAGTATCCTAGTACTAGGTTCTCGTGAGTACGTTGACTTATGCCCAAGTACGCAGTCGCCAGATAGGCTCCTAAAAAAAAGCCCTTAGAGGGTGCGCATCGGGTGCTGTTCTTACGTAGATGGATACTGCTTTGGGCGAGAGTGCGCCCCCAATCATCATAGTACTTACTATATGGAGAAAATTAAACCAAAAACTACTTCGCATTCTGCCCCTCGTGTTCCTGTGTCTCGTTCCAGTTCTTCTCGCTTTGTCTCAGCAAATCCGTTTTCCCCAAAGGTAGACCCTGAGTTGGACTACCATCGCTCTTTGGTCCTTAGAGCGAAATCTGACATTCCCCTATGAATACTTAATATTTTCAATGGCGGTGAGGACTTCAATGAACGGTGCGGAGAATCAAGCCGGATGTGGTCCCGTAATGATGGAGCCCTAGCAGTAGAGGTCACTTCCCGCCTCCAACATGTTTCAGTACAAGCCCTCAAGACCCTCGCTCGCTCTGAGATTGCCGTCTCATCCCACCCAACCTTTAACACAGTGAAGGGTGTTGTTATCCGTTCTAATGAACTATGACCTCAAGATACTTCAGTCAAAGCTGGCTATCCAGCAGATTATTGATATTCACAGACCACTGCGAACCGTTGGTGGGATCCGGGTGAACACACCAACGATGTTCCTGCCGTTTGATCGTCGGGATCTCCCAACGCAAACTAAGGTCGGTTACCTGCGAATTCAAGCCAAACGCTATACATCTATTTCCGAGACTATGCTTTGATTGCCATATGTTTGGTCATGTGAGCATTGCAGTTCTCGTCACGCTGGCTCACGTATCGAATGCACCACTACATTTCTTCAGTCATCCCGGTAAGACTCAAGTCTAGTCCCCTAGTATACTCTCTTCTTCCCTCTTAATGCCCCAGCGCAGGCAGAGCGTGCCCAATCCCCGGATACCACTCCAGAGACTCTGGACAACATCCAAGCCTATATCTAATCTACCGAGACGCCCCGATCCGATGTCATGACTGAGCACTTCTAGCCCAAGCGTAAGGCCTCTCTCGATTCTTGCCCTCCCTCTAGGAAGCTAACTTCCAAAAAGGGTGGGCAATCCACCTATATAATAACTATCTCTACCTCAGTTGAGGTACACCTTTATCCCTTTTCCCTGCTCATGTCCCTCTGACGCATGTAACTGAAACTTCCAACCTCCCATCTGGCGGAGGTAGTGTATCCTCCCCCCCTAATGATATAGCCCTACTCCCAGGAGGTAACGATTCGTCCAAGGCACCTCTACCTATGGCACTACATTTATCCCTCTTCCTTTTAACCCTCTCCCTTTGAAACCCTCTGGAACTACTACTTCCGTCCTTCCTTCAGACATAGGTTGTACCCCCTCCATTAGGAGTGATGATCCTCCCTGCCCTGGAAGCAATGTTACCTCCAAATCTCTCTTGTCTCTACCCTTTCCTCTGGGTCATGACCCCCTAACTTTGGTCCCTCAAATCAAATTTAGCTCCTGCAATACTAGCCCCCGCCCCTCTAAATCGGGGTTGTCTGCCGTTCAGAGACTCCTATAACGCCCGTGACCGGTTCTTCTCGCTCAGCATCTGTTCATGAAGGATCCTCCGCCCCCTGCACTCTCTTAACAGTGGTCTTTCAGTGCCAGGGTGAAGGCAGTAATTCTTTAATGGAAGTCAGGTAATCCTTTCCAAATGGGAGGAATTATCTTCTTTAATATTTAAAATATCACCTTGAGTTATATGTTTGCAGGAAACTAAACTCCTTTTTCCCAAGTTTCATCAGTTCACTGGTTTTAATTCTTTACCACCCCCTGGTGTGGTGGCTCATGGTGGTGTCTTCTTGCTCCTGTTGAGCACTAACTACTATTGCACGCCTTTAATCCTGCGAACTACCCTCCACGTAGTCGCAGCTCGTGTCCATCTTACGAATAGAACTTATACTTTCTGTTCAATTTATATTCTCTCAGGTGAGCCCCCTTCAAGGGCTCAGTTTTTAAATCTTTTATCTCAGCTTCATAACCCATTTCTAGTTTTAGGTGACTTTAATGTCCGACACTCCATATGGGGTGATAGAGTGAACAATCGTGAAGGCCGTCTCCTTGAATCTCTTTTATCCACTATATTTTTCTAGCATTCTTAACTCTGGTCATGTTACCTCCTACAATATTCAAACAGACTCTTTCAGTTGTGTAGTTCTATCTATTGGCTCCGCCGAATGTATCTCTGATTTCAAGTGGTCTGTTCTAGACAACGGCATGGCAGCGACCACTTTTCCATTATTTCGAACGCAAGGCCCTTTTGCCATCCCCTTCATATCCCCCCAGATGGAATGTTGTAAGAGCCGACTGGTTAAAGTTTTATGACTCTTCCTTTACCAGTAAATAAATTGGAGATTTTGTAAATATTGATGCAGCTATACATTACTTTTCCTGTTTAGTGTTTGATGCTGTGGAGTCCTCATTTCCTCGTACTCGGTCTCGCCAGGGCAGATCACGAGTCCCATGGTGGAATGCTGATTGCACCCATGTGATGGATGCCTATAAAAGGGCTCATGCGCGGTTCCGCCGGATCCCAATTCTTCCAAACCGTATTGACCGAAATAGAGCAAGAACCATTCGCCTGCGAACTTTACGTCAGTCAAGCACTGGCTCCTGGAGAGCATATGTGTCTTCCTTATCTTCTACTACCTCCTCAACTCAAGTGTGGAAGAGAATTAACAAAATCGGGGGTCAGTATGCTGGTCATTTCATCCCTGGAATTGAGAAGAATGGCTCAATCATCTGCGATCCCACTAGCGTCGCCGATATATTGGCATCCTTTTTCGCCGATGTTAGCAGCGTTGAGCGCTACCCGGCGATGTTTAGACCTATCAAACGCGCGCTGGAGGACGAAGCCTTGCGTTTTTCGCCCGGTGGACAGGAGTCCTACAACTCTATTCACGACCGCCGAGATGCGCTCAGCGTTGTCTCGTTGCGCCCGCACGTCTCCCGGACTAGAAAATATCCGATACGACTTTTTCGGTCATCTCCATTCCCATACGGAATCACTCCTACTAGATATTTTCAACTGGATTTGGAACCAGGGATTCTAACCTACCACATGGAGAACGGCGTTAGTCCTACCATTTTTAAAATCATGTAGAGACGGCTTCTTTCCTTCCAATTATAGGCCATTAGCCCTCACCAGCTATCTTAGCAAGTTGTTGGAGAAAATTGTGAATGCTCACTTGCCCTGTTTTCTGGAATACCATAACCTCCGAACCCCATACCAGTGTGGCTTCCGTAAGAAGCAGAATATGGCAGATCATTTTGTCCGCATGGAGGGGACTCTCCGTGAGGCCTCTGCTCGTGGCTGCTATGCGATGGCCGTCTTCTTCGATATTGAGAAGGCCTATGACACCACATAGCGCCAAGGAGTCCTCCGCTAGTTGTATGAATGGGGATTGAGGGGACTTTTACCAGTTTTTATCCAGAGTTTTTTAGCCACTCGCAATTTCCGAGTTAGAGTTAATAACACTTTTTCTGATCTCTATGTCCAGGAGGAGGGTGTTCCCCAGGGCACCGTATTAAGTGTTACTTTATTTGCGAATGCGATAAATAGCATGGTATGCTCTCTGCCTGAAGGAGTGTATGCAACCTTATTTGTAGATGGCCTCGCTCTTTATTGCTCTGCTTCACGTCCGGCATCCACAGCACGCCGCTTACAGTTGGCGGTTGATACCATCCACCGCCCGGCCATTTATAAAGGGTTCCGCTTCTCCGCCTCAAAGACGAAAGCAATGCACTTTCAGCGGGAACGGGGGCAGCAAGTTAATCCTCAATTGTTCCTGCAGGGTAACCCCTTGGAATTTGTGTCGGAGATCCGGTTCCTGGGGATGACCCTAGATCCCAAACTCACTTGGTGTCCCCATCTTCGTGAGATGCAACGGAAATGTCTCTGGAAGATAGACCTACTAAAGATGCTCTCCCACACATCTTGGGGAATTGATAGGCTCACTTGTGGAGGCTATATACCTCTCTCTTACAGTCCAAGTTGGACTATGTCCACCCCCTGGTGGACATTCCCTTTGCCAAATATTTGCACGACTCTCTTTGACATGCAGAAGTCTCTAGTTGACCCGTGTGTGCCACGTGTTATGTTTACTGAACATGCGGCATCTCACACAATATCATGTCATCTCTTCACAGATGGGTCTGAAACGGAGATAGTGTTGGTGTTGCGGTGGTCTCACCGGGATCAATAGTCTCCGAGTCATTGCCGCGGGCAGCATCCATTTATACCGCCGACCTTTATGCAGTTTTATTAGCCTTTTATTTACTTTGCATTTTACTGCCTTTACGGTTTTTATTGATTCGAGAAGCGTATTGTACGCTCTTCGCTCTCAAACTTATCACCATCTCCTTGTCTCCAAAATACAGTCCTGGTTGGTCAAGAACTCTTCCAGGTACAAAGTAGAGTTTTGCTAGGTTCCTAGTCATGTCGGAGTTCCGGGTAACGAGCGAGCCAATGAGGCACCTCGAATTGCGGCCACCCAGACACCAACCCATGGCAGTCTACCTTATCGTGACTTTTAACTGTTTATTATGGACTGACTACGTTCGGTCTCTCTCTCTGGCAATCAGAAAGGAATGGCTGCATCGGTGACAAATTTCATTCCATTAAGCCCTCGGTCTTACCGTGGCCCAGCTGTTATCAACCTCATCGAAGCTCTGAGGTGGTCCTTTGTCACCTGCGAATCGGCCACACACGCCTCACAATATGCACATTTAATGAGTAGCAATGGATCCCACATCGCCCCCCATGCCCTCTATGTTCCTCCCCCATAGACTGCGCTTCCTAGCTTAGAGCCCATCCTTTAGCACCGATTCCCTCTTCCGATTTTGAATACGATCTGTTTTTTTCTCTCTTTTATAGTTTGTAAATACACATTTAGTTAACTAGAAATGTAAATATTACTAAATGCGCGCCATTACTTTATTTCCCCTATGCCCATTTTTTTTATTCTTTTATTGCTTTTGTTTTAACCTTACCACTTTTTGTACTTTAGGGCCTTGTACCCTTTTATGTCCTTCCGCTCCATAATCTTTTTAGATTTTAGTGGAGTGTCCCCTGGTCAAATAATAATAATAACTGTCTTCTATTGCCTATGATACAACATTGAAATACGGCGTCTTAAGGCAGCTACACTTTGGGGGTATGAGAGCTCTTTTACAGTCTTTTATTCAAAGTTCCTTAGCATCTCGATCTTTTGTGGTGCGTGTTGGAGATACCTGCTCTGACCTGCAATTCCAAGAGGAAGGATTTCCTCAGTTCAGTGATTTAATTGTTTTATGTTTTGTAATTCCGATCACTGACATCAATTCCTCTCCCTTAGAGGGTGTATCGGCGACAGTGTTCGTCTATGACTTGCCTTCCATAGGCACTGCGTCGGTTTCAACGTGCAGTCGATACTGTCTCGAAAAATGCACAACTTAGGGGATTCCGCTTTTCCACAAGCAAAACTAAGGCAATGAACTTCCACCGAGGTAGAGGGGAATCATGTTCTGCCACCTATCTCCCTACAACTTGTAGAGATAGAGTTAGTCTCTAAGTTTCGGTTCCTGGGCGTAAATCTTGATCCCAAGTTATCCTGGTTACGACACCTACGCCGTCTTCTAACGGGCTGTCTACGGGCTATAAACCTTTTCAATGTCCTCTCCCACACTTCGTGAGGCAGTGATCGTCGGACGATCTGGTCGCTATATACTACCCTCGTCCCATCCAAATTGGACTATGGGTGCCAAATTAACTCATCAGCTTCACCTTCAGTCCTTAAATTGCTAAACCTCATTCGCAACCTCGAAGTTCGTCTTTCCAGTGGAGGCTTCTGCACCACCCCGTAAATAGTTTCTACTGTGAGAGTGGGGTGCTACCGTCGCCTTACCATCGGCTCCACGTTTGTATGCGGTACCTCCGTCGTGTTCAGCATGCAACTATATCAGAGGTTTACAGATGTTTTTATGTTGTCGAGTCAACGGCGACATAGATAGGTTGCCGTGTTTACCCCGCCCCTTGAACCTCTAGATAGATCATCTCTCAAACCTGGCTGCTTTAAGGGTCCTTGCCCTAGTTGGGTGCTACATTTCCCACAGTTTGTACCAGAATGTGGAGACTGGACAAGTCGTCCGTGGACGTATGCTCTCTTAAGAGCCTGTTCCTCAAGCGTGCGACCTCATATACACAACATTGCTCTGTATACACTGATGGTTCCAAATCAGACCGAGGCGTGGGCGCTGCCAGGAAGTGGTTGACTCGCACCATTTCTTTGGTCTTGTATTTGACCAACGCCTGACCTGGGAGGCTCATATTCGCAGCCTTAGGGTCTATTATACCCACGTCATGGATATTCATCTCTCCGTGACGTTCAGCGCTTGGGGAGTTGATAGAGCTACTGCCTTTCTTTTTTATCGATCCTTTGTTCGTTCCAAGCTAGACTACGGATGTGAGTTTTATGCATCCGCAGCCAAGCGTGTATTGCGGAAGATGGACTCGATTTACCACACCGGCCTTCGCCTGGCGACCGGTGCCTTCTGCACTTTCCCCATTGAGAGCGTACATTCGATGCATTGGGAGATGCCACTCGCTCTACGCCGTAAACCGTTTACACATAAACACAGCCGAAATCAGTTTTCCGAATTTTTAGACTTGGAAGAAATCTACAAGAAAATTGAGTTCACCGAAAAGTTCACAGCAGGCAAAGGAGGAAAAAAATCGAGGGCAAGTCACTTCAAGAAAACGCCATCGATTTTTACCTTTTCTCCACGGGAAATTCAAGAAGAACATTTATTTTGTACGGAGCCATGTATGGCCGACCCATCATATCGTACTGCATACTGGGGAGTTTAGCTTCCTGTTTACGAAGGAGAAATACTACAAAGCGGGAAGTTTATCTTCCTATTTACAAAAGAGAGATAATAAAGTGGGAAGTTTATCTTCCTATTTACAAAAGAGAGATACTAAAAGCGGGAAGTTTATCTTCCCGCTTTTAGTAAACATTTCAAACAAATATTTACTAGGTTCGACCCCCACAAACTCACCCATGAGTTCTGGATAGGGGTGGTGTTTTTAATAACCTGTTGCATTCCCATACACAACATCCTCCAATCCCTTTTCTTTGTCCTTTCAATCTCTATGGATTTTTTTGCCGTGCCTAAGGTGAAGCCGCCATGCCGATGGGCTGCCAGGTCACTAGGCGGGAGGAGTGTCCTCAAATGGCGGCAGCTGGTTCTGCTACCGCCGAACTCACCCCTGGGAAGAGCGGACTACTGCTTGTGTTGATTAGCGTTTGTTTCCCGTATCACTGATAGGGGCACCATGCCCGTTTATGACATTAAAAAACACACACCCCTCTTTCTTTCCCCTTCACCAGCGACGGAGCCGCCTTCGGGCAGCTTCACTGAAAAAATAGAGGTTTTCTCTCAGGCGACCCTCCAAATTTCTCCTACTGGAGAGGAGGCTTACTCCTCTCCTTGGACTACGGGTGTAGCCTCCCCCCTCCCCCTCTTCTCTGGAAGCGCCCTTGGGTGTCTCCATCTTTCCAGCGGCAGTCCCTCTTTTTTTCACAATGGACTGCCAAGAAAGCACGTAGGCGGCCCAAAATTGACCGCTGCCGGATGAAGCGCGTCGATAGGGCCAACCCCCTTAAGGGTTCAAGGGATGACAGGGTCAGTCGGTCTGTGCCCAATAATATCTTGCGCCTGTGCGCTAAGAGCCTACAGGGGGTCACTATACGTGCCTCCTCTCTTCGACGGATGCCGGTTCGCCGGCATAAGGTGAAAAAGGAACCTCAAATGGTATGCGTGATGTCTTGGGGAGTGGGGGTAGCTAGATGGATGCCCCTCCTGAGATCGACATGGTCCCTGGGGTGAACCATCCCCGAACGGTAGGATCTTCCACGGGGTCGAACCCGGTCTCGGTGGCAAGCACACAACCCGAGTCCGCCCTATGCAAGCTCTTCCTTAGGTGGCTCGGATCCCCGAGGCCTCAAAGAGAGGAGGGATCTCCTCCCCCAGCTGGTGCTCCTGTGACAAGCAAGAGCTTTTCCATTTCAGAGAAGGATCTTGTCTAGGCCGGCCCATCTAGCCTAGGTGATCCTACCGGCGAAGGAGTGAAGCCAGTTCATTCCCTGCCCTCCTCTCCTAAAAAGAAAAAGAACAGGAAATAACCAAAACGACTGTGGGCTCATCCCCCTCCTCAGGAGCCGCAGGGTTGGACGGGACGCTGCATTTTGGTATGTAACCAAACCAAGAATGGCACGTCCGGCCAAGGTGTTCATCTGGGTGGAGAGTACCTGACTAAGAATAAATGTGCAGTGCGCAGAGCGGAGTCTCGATTACATTGCGGCCCCTTATTCAGAGACTAGTTGCTGTTTTCGAGCCCGCTTGCTTCAAACGTTTCTTTGTTATTCTCTCTACTGAATGCAGCATGTTAGATAAGGGCAACATGATTCATCAGAGAAGAGCTCTAGCTAGCGTGATTGGTAAAGATCCGTAGGTAACCCGTCTCTCGGAATGGAGCCTTCTGACGAATGCGTCCAATCCCTGCAAGATGGCCATGATTACTGCCCTTCAGACACTTGATGGCAAGCCGGTGAGTGTGACGCCGCACTCTACCATGAACTTCGTGAAAGGAGTAGTTTATGCGAGGGGACTCGTGGGCTATTCCATAGATGAAATCTCCTTAGAGCTGGCCAACCATGGAGCGGTCAAGGTCGAATAGGGAATCAAAAAACAGGGAAGGGCCTCGAGACCACCCTTACAATCTTCGTCACGTTAGAATGTCACAAGCTCCCTAAGTCTGTGCGGGCCGGTTGGCATCGCTACCACGTAAAAGCATTCGTGTCACTGCCTCGGAGGTGCTACAACTGTCACTGCTTCGGCCATTCTAATCGCTCTTGTCGACGTGCAAAGTCGGAGTTACCTCAAGTCTGAGTAAGTTGCTCCAAGGCAGCACATGATAATCCAAATCATGCGTGGTCAAGTGTGTCAATCAATGTGGTGCGTATATCCTTGAGAAAATCCTGACCGTTCAGGCCAAGGATCGTCTCTCACTTCGCAAGACTTGATCCTGGTGCGCCTAGCTCTGCCTGGGACATCTTATGCCTCAACGTTAAAAAGCGACCCTCTGCTCTTGGCCCCTCCAGGCCTACGAGCACGGTCGTTTCCGCTCCCATTCGGAACCCTTCTGCTGATTCTATTTCTTCCCCCCCCCCTCCCCTCAGGCGCTCTCCTGGTGAGCTGGAGGCATAAAGTGTTCAAACCTAGGCCCGACTAAAAGCAGGGTTTTCCCTCTTTCCCTCAGCATTACCGTTTCCCGTAAGGAGAAACAGTCACGCCACGGTGTTTTCGATCTGGATAAGACCTATGATACCGCATGGCGATACGGTATCATGGAGACTTTCCACACGATTGGAACGATAGGGACGCCTCCCAATCTTTATATCCGAATTTTCGCGAGATCGTCGATTCCGCGTACGGGTGGGGGGGAGCCATAACTGGCCGAATGGAGCAGGAAGAGGGTGTCCCATAGGGAAGTGTCCTCAGTGTCACACTCTTTTCCCTGAGTATCAACGGCATCACCTGTGTTGCCAAAAGATATTCTCGCTACTCTCTGTGTGGACGACATTTCGATCTCTTTTGGCGCGGCCCAGATGCCAACTCTGGAGCGTCGACTCCAGCAGGCATTGAATCGCTTCTCTCGCTATGCCAAAACGTACAGGCTTCGACTAGGGGGACTTCCGCCGTGTCGTGGCACGGTTGCCGAGGCCCTTTCTCTTGCTCGGAGATTCTGAAGTGTAGACACCCCTTCTGGTGAGACTTCTTGATTACTTCTTGATTAATCCCAGGGGATTATACGACTTTTTGGAGGAGCCTAGTCTCCTCCACTTTATTTGACTGTTTGTTGTGGGTGGTATGTTCCTGCGCCGGGATGAGGTGGCCTACCCCCCGACCCCGGAGCGCGCTTCTTCTTGCTTTGTTGTTATTTTTTTTTACTTTAACCTTCGCCCTTTTTAATCGTTGTTATTTACATATTGTTATTGGTTTTTGTCATTCGCCTTTTAATATAGCCTTGTAATAGGTTGGGCCGAGTACGGCGCCACTTGGGCTCTTAAAATTTAAAAAAAAAATAAACATGATGGGCAAATAAAGGGAGCAGGGTGGTTCGTAGCCGGTGCCCCTCTCTTGGTCACCTAGAGAGGTTCCCAGATCGGAACCGCATATCTTTCTTGACTGCTATCATAACCCCGTTACATCTCTCTACCGTAGCGTTCTTTTGGAGAACGTTATACCCTCAAATCTCTACTTATATTCGTCTCTAATGCCAGTTTGTGATAGCAGAAGAATATTTGGCTCTAGCTTTCTGTATATATTGCCCAGCATGTGCAATTGCCATCCCTGCATATTATCAGGGCTGGCCCTAGAGCTTCTGACTCCCTTGGCAAGCAGATGTCCAAGGCCCTTTTTAAGTATACTTTTTAAAAATTCCCAAGGAAAAACTAAAAATATAGAGTAATAGAAATGATTTTATTACCTCGGTTGTTTTATAACAAACAATAATATTATTTTTCTCAAGCTGGATTTTGGACAGTGTGAACAATTAAGCTACCGGAAACATTTTTTTCCTATCCTTTGAATCAGCAAATCTTTTTATGGCAATTTCTATATTTATATTCTTTGCAATATAATTTTCGTCAGACAAGATTGCCAAAGAATTCATTCTCTCTTGAGACATGGATGAGCGTAAGTATGTTTTTTTATAAGCTTTAGTTTCCCTCGCCAGCGACACTAATTGTAAGCCTTATTCTTAATACAACCCACAGATTTGGCATCACATCCTCTAACTTATTAGTGATGTAAAGCTCCTAATGAAAGCTTTACATCATCAGGAAATAATTATTTGGCTATATTAGTTCACTCAAGAGATCACATCATTTAATATCACTATTTTCTTTGTATCCTAACTTATTCTGCAAATCTTGACATGCTACCTTGAGTTTACTTTTATCTGGCACATCTTTTAGGTCATTTAAAAATCTCGATGTGTTACTGAAACTTTGTAACTGTTCAAATCATTCTGATAAATAATTAATAGCTCTGTCCAATATTACATTACCACTTGATTTAAAAAATTATAGGTCGCTTGCATTTGGAACCTCCTCAATGCACTCACATTCAAACAGTCTCTTTCTTCTGCTTATTCTTTTACTTCTAAAAATGGGCTCTACATCTAATTCTGTTGCTGACTCCAGTGAATTTTAATATCCATTTACATAATAATTAATCAATTAAGTAATCAGTTAAACTATTTATTAGTGAAACTGCAGTAGATAGTTTAACAAAGTTGTTTTGCAGTTTTGCTAACAACATTTACCCTGCTTAAGACATCATGCCAGACATTTATTATCACAAGAAAACCGTAATCTTCTATTTGTCTCTCAAGTCTCTCTGCTTCATATCGCACTTCAGGATCAAATGCAGACATGTCTGAAATTCAGAAAGAGCTTCTCGAATTCTCGTGATTTCATATTTAATGTCTTTAATGCATTCTATTCTGCAGCCACATCTCGTCTCGCGGAAAGGTTTCAAAGTGAGGCAGTTATCATGATTTCTCAGGGCATGTCATCGCCCAGAAGAAGAAGAAAAGTAAACATATATGCGCTTGCAGGGCCGTATTTAGGATGTGGGTGGCCCGGGGGCCCATTTTGGTGGGGAAGCCCATTGTTAGCAGTTGGGCAGTGGCGAATCCAAGATTGTTTCAGGAGGGCGGGGTGCAATAGGGGCCTTATTGCATACACCACAGACTTGTTTGCCTAAATCCTAATATATAAATAGGACACTTTTACTTACGAAATACTGAATGGGAATTATTCTTCCAATGCTATAATATGTGATGCATACACACGAAATGAAATGAACACAAGTTGTTCATACCAAATTTATTTACACACAAAAATTCAGTTACAATTATTTAATTTTTCATGAAAAATTATAGTATAACTAACAACTAACGAGTAAACATAGTTCAAATTAGAGAATGGATGGAGTTATAACCATTACCGTCCAGACACTTTTCTCGATTTTTGTGTTACAAAGTCGCTGATGATGTCACTGAAGTTCAATTCACGGAGTATATCTGACTCGATGCTCATGATAGACAGATTTACAAGTCGTTCCTGCTTCATGGATGTCCGTAATCGGTTCTCAATTAATTTGAGTTTTGAGAAGGAGCGTTCGCCACTGTAGTTTGATACCATCAAGATAAGGTATATCCGTAGAGCTATCTCAATGTTTGGGAAAGTGTCCTGCACGCCCTCCTCTCTGATAAATCTGTACAGGGAAAGCTCAGTGGTGATATCTTTTGGCTCCTCGTCTGTGAAGATATTGGCAAATGTTACAAACTGACACAGTTCATCAATAAATGTAATGTCCAAGTCATCTGGTGGGAGGCCCCCTCTTGGTGGGTGGCCCAAGTCCCCGGCCCCTTGGGATCACCCCTTAATCTGACTCTGTGCGCATTACAGTACCAAAAAAGAAGTGGATTCCAGGCAACTTGTTGCATTGTAACCAACCACTAAGTTTGCCTATGACATCCACATGGCAAATAAAACACCCGTGGATTTCTTTTCATGATCCGAGCCTGAACCTTTTTATTTTCCCTTTCATATTTGAACCATTATCGTAACCTTGGCCTCTGCATTTATGTTAGTCTAGGTTGCTCTCTCGCTCAGAAAATCAAATATACTTTCATATAATCCTTGACCTGTAGTATCAATAACAGGTATATAACTAACAAAATGCTCCTTTATTGCGATGTCTTCTACATCTAAAAATCGTATGGTAAATGAAAGCTGCATCACATGACTTATATCTGGCGTACAGTCTAAAATAAGACTAAGATATTTGGCTGCTTTAGCTCGGTAAAATATATTTTCCTGAACAGAATTTCCTAACAAAGAGATTATTACGTTAGGAACCTCTTTTCCACAATAGTGAACATGAGTTTCTTCTGAGACAACCCGACGTAAAAGCTCACTCATCGTTAAATCAAATTTTACAAACTGTTTGGGTATTCAAGACCTGATGTATATAAATGGCAAAAAAGAACAACCTTACCGCAGACACAAAAGAAAAGTAAAGAGCTGTCACAACTCATTTTGACATCTGCAAGATACTGTCATACTGAACTTACACTAGAGATTTCGCACCGAACATCTTTGCATGTCGTTAAGTGACATAGACACACGCACGCACACTATCTCTCTCTCTATGATAAAGAATTAATAGCTTTGTCCAATATCACGGGTTCATATAATATTAATCTGCTTTTTTCCATCTTAAAAGTCATTAAAAAAACATTTTATTATTTTCACTTTTTATTTTATTGGAAGATCCTTGATGGCTCACCAAAGTTTATGGCGCACCCCAGGCAACTAACTGCGCGAGTTGCCGGTACCTTGATCCGGCAGTGTCTATGATTACACTAATTGCTATCTCCATGCCCCGGTTCTTTCGCGCTTCAAATTGCCATGTATTTAGGCAATTATTTTCGTTTAGGAATCTCATTAATCTATTGGTTATTATTTTTTCCTATACTTTCCCGATGAAATCTTGCATGGAAATCGGTCTGTAATTCTCAACCAGCGTGGTTGGCTTTCCAGGTTTAGGCACAAATATCATTTTGTCTACCTTTAGTTTATCTGGAAAGTATCTCATATTTAGACTTGCATTAAATACTTCTTAAGCCCCTCATGTATGTTGTTAGGGGCCGCGACATAATGTATTTTCTTTAGCCCCGACTTTCTGTTTGAAACTTAAAATCATTTTTCTCATTTCTTCTGTTGTTATTGCGACGTCGATGCCTTCGTTGGTATCTCTTTCTATTTCGACAAAGTGTTATAATTGCGTTTTATCTATTTCTGTGTTTAATAAATCTATGATCCGATGTTCAAAGTCAGTATCAAAGTTTGCATTTTCCTCTTCACTTATCCTGAAGACTTTCTCCCAATGATCGCGAAATAATTTCTCGATTTGATCTTTATCCTCTATAGTTGCCTCTTATGTCTTTAATTTTCATTCTTTCTTTCGGAGGTTTATCTTTCATTTGGTTAATCTGTTTCCAAAATTCTCTTAGTTTAATTTCCTTATCTATTTTATGTATAGCTTCGTCCCATACTTCTTTTTGTTTATCTAAAATGAGTGTTAGCAGTTCTCTTTTCTTACTCTTCAATCTGGTGAATTTTCCCCTTGAAGTTCCTTGATCTCCTTTCCTTTCCGCTGTCATTCGTATTTCTTCATTAATTCACATCATTTCCAATGTCCACTTGAATTGTTTGATTGTCCGGTATGTTCTTTTATGATTTGTTTCTTCGTCTGTTTTCTTGATTGCTTCGCTTCAGTCCTTAGTTCTTCGTCTATATCCTCTAACGTTGCTTCTTTAAGTGGATTTGTGATACCTGACCTGTAGTTTGATACCATCAAGATAAGGTATATCCGTAGAGCTATCTCAATGTTTGGGAAAGTGTCCTGCACGCCCTCGTCTCTGATAAGTCTGTACAGGGAAAGCTCAGTGGTGATATCTTTTGGCTCCTCTTCTGTGAAGATATTGGCAAATGTTACAAACCTCCAGCAGCTTGTGTGTCGGTGTGAGGCAGACCATCTGGGCCGCTCTTGCATCTCGCGCACTCAGTTGGGCGCCTCTTGCAAGGTGAGGGACTGCCGCTGGCACTGGCCTGAGGTGGGCGGTGGCTGAGCAGGAGAGGATGTAGTGCACTAGTGGGTGCCAGGAGCGGCCAGCGCAGTGTTCGCACCTCCCTGCCACAAAGTCGGCGTGCAGATCTTTCCGCGTGGAGTAGCCCACCCTCACACGATGCAGCAGCACGCCGTTCGCTCTGGGCTGCTGGTATGTTGGGTCCAGTGGGCGATAGGCTGCGGCTGCAGCATACCACGCGGCTTGCTTTTTGGTTGCCTCCCATTCTTGGTGCTTCTGGTGGGCATTATGGGCGGCTATGCTCTTGGCCTGCGCCTTAAACTGCTACAGGCTGGGGCACACAGTCCAGGTGATGGGGGGGTGATGTGCGGCTCGCTTGGCGGCCTCGTCAGCAGCCTCGTTGCCACGCATGCCCACGTGGCTGGGAATCCAGTGGAGTCGGACCCGCCTGCCCTGTACTACCAGGTCTTGCAGGGTGCACAGGATGATAATGGTGAGGTGGATGTTGTCCCTGGAGTGGGCGTGAGCGTGGGTGTGCTGCAGCGCCTGCAGCCCTGACAGGGAGTCCGTGTGTATCACCACAGTGGCCTCCCGGTGGAGCAAGGCGTGCTGGAGGGCGTGCAGAATTGCTACCAGCTCCGTCCGGAGGGTCGAGCAGTGGTCTAATGTCCTCCATGCCCGCGTCAGACCGCTCATGACGAAGGCGGCGCCGGATCTCCCGCTGTCGAGGTCGACGGAGCCGTCTGTGAAGTAGACTGCGCTGCCCGGCTCCGTCACCTCCGACATGGCTCTATGGGCGTGCTGGCGCAGCTCCTTGGAGAGACAATGTGCTTTGCTGGCGGGCAGCTGTGTGACGGTGAAGTCAGCGGTGGGGGCTCCCATTGTGGTGGTGTCGAGGTCGCGCCACAGCCAGTTTCCTGCCTGGCTGATGGTGTTGGCTGCTAAGGTGACGTTTATGAGACACCGGTTGTTGCGCAGGCACTCGATGCCCTGCGCCACGGCCATCCGGAGTCTCCTCTGCGCAACACCTTCCACGTCGCGCTGGAGCACTCTGGCCACCCGACAGGCCACAATGCAGTCCACCCTGGCGGTGAGAGTCCCCAGGCGGGCCTCGCTCTGCATGACACAGGCACTGCACCACTTCGGTGCTCCCAACATGGTCCTCATGGCGGTGTTTTGCACAACCTCCAGGCGCTGCTGCTGCTTCCGGGGTAGGGCTACAAGGATCGGTGCACTGTAGTCCACCAGGGAGCGCACTGCCTGCAGATAGTAGAGGCGGAGGACGGAAAGGTTGCAACAGCGCTCGGCCGCGTCATCGCCTTCATCACGTTGAGCCGCCTGTCCACCCACACCCGGAGGTACTGGTAGGAGTCGGTCCAGGCCAGCCCGACTTCCTGGATTCGCAGCTGCTGGCCAGCAGGCGTGGAAAGTCTTGATGGCCAGGGCCCGGGACTTCTTTGCCGAGATCTTGAGCTCCAGCTCTTCGCACCTGTCAGTGATGAGGTGGAGCGTCTCTTGGGCCCACGCGAGCTTGTCGCCACGCCCGATCACGACGAGGGCCAGGTCGTCGGCGTAGCTGAGAAGGATGGTTCCTCCTCGATAGGGAAGCGCCACCAGCTGCTCCATCAGCACGTTGAAGAGGAACGGGCTGAGGATGCTGCCCTGCGGCGTCCCGTTCTCGAAAGTCAGGTGGTGAGACTTGTGACCCTGGATCTTCACAAGGGCCCGGCGATGGTGAAGGTAGTCGTTGAGCCAGACCAGCAGTCTCCCTCGGATGCCCTTCCTCACAAGGGCAGCTAGTATGGCGTGGGGACTGACCAGCTCGAAATCCTTCTAGAGGTCAAGGAGGACTACGATGGTGGGCTGGTTGTTGGCGTGAGCCAGGAGGGTGATGAGGCAGTCCGCCGTGCTTAACCCCCTGGTGTAGCCGGGATGTGGTGGGGGCCTTCGGCTTGGGGATGGGCTGGATGTCAGCGTCCTTCCAGGAGGGCGGCAGTTGGCCTGCCAGCCACGACGCGTTGACAAGGGCCAGCAGCGCGGAGTCCGCGGCGGGCCCAGCTTGTGCCAGCATGGAGTACCGCACTCCGTCAGCCCCCGCCGCTGTGTCACGCCCACGCTTCGCCCTGGCCAGCTCCTCGAGCGTGAAGGGCTGGTCCGTCGCTTGCGGCTGGCCCCGTGCCTCCCTGACCTACTCGTCGCGCTGTGCGCATAGCTGCTGCTGGAGGTGGCGGGTGTGGGGAGCGAGCTGCGAGCTGGAACTCCTCGCTGTGAAGCAGTTCACCAGCCGATCTGCCTCTGGCTGTGGGCATGGGTGGGCACCGGGTGGGTCCGGGCAGCGCCTGAGGCCTTCCTGAAGCACCCCCACAGTTGGCCGAGGGAGGTGTGCTGGTTGAAAGAGGCGCACCACTCCAGCCACTTTGCCTCCCTGGCGCTCAGGAACACCTGCCGCGCGCGGGTCACCACGTCCTGCAGGAGCCGCAGGTTGGTGGCGGTCGGGCGCTTCTCATACAGCCTCCTGTGGACGTTGACGCGGTGATTGTGCTCCCGGACCTCCTCGTTATAAAACCACCAGTCCGGCCGCCGGTGGCGGTTCGAGGCTGTCCTGGGCATGCCCGCGTCTGCTGCACTCTCTATGGCCGCCGTGAGGTCACTCTCCTGCTGATGCAGGTCCATGGGCCACTACTCGTCCATGGCGGCTTGGAACTTGGCCCAATCCGCCCTCCTGACGTTCCACTGCGGCGGCGGGAGAAGAGAAACTGGCGGGGCCATAATGAGGGAAGTGAGGGTCTTGTAGTGCTCGCTGGTGAGGGTGGGGTGGACCTGCCAAGTAGCGCCGGGCTGTAGGTCACCCGACTCCAGCGTGAGGTCGAGTTGCCCCCCATGGAGGTGCGTGGCCTTCCCGGTGTTGAGGAGGCGGACATGAGGGACTTCTTCGAGCAGGTCGTTCAGGTGGCGTCCAGTCGCGTTGGTGGGTGACACAGAGTGCAGCACACGGGGTGGTGGGCGTTGAAGTCGCCCGCCACAAGGAGGCTGGAGTGTGATGCGAGGGAGAGCAGTTCCCATGCCTCCAGCAGGTGCCGCTGGCTCCTGTATACGTTGTAAACCGTGAGAGGGAGGAGCCCCAGTTGCAGCTCCAGTGCCAGGATCTCCATGCCTCCCCACAGTGCACGAGTGCGGTGATCCTCTTGTGCGGGATGGTGTTCCGTATGAGGGCTGCACAGCCACGCCCATTTCCGTCGCCGGCCGGCGTGAGCGTCTCCTGCAGGAGAACCAGGTCCAGGTCCTCCTGGAAGACGGCTTGCTGCACCTGGTGTTTCTTGGGGCGGAGGCCCTGCACATTCCACTGCAGCACTCTCAGCATGGGCGCCGGCGCGTGGGCTGGGTGGGCGGGGCTATCACTCCGCGCCTCCATCTTGGTTGTGGGCGTGCGGTGGATGGAGAGGGTGTTGGGTGGGACCCCTCGTCGTAGTAGATGATGGTGGAAGCTGGAGGGCACCCCATGTGCCGGTGGAGGAGTGCGTCGAGGTCCTGCTCGGTGGGGGCTGCGGTGCCCTGCCGGCGGTCGAGCAGCTTCTTCACAAGCCGTACCACACACGCGAGGATGACGTCCACAATGGCTCTGCTCTCCTCATTGAGTCCCTCGCCGTAGCCTGGGGGTCCATGTCGAGACCCTGTCGGTGGTTGGGCATTGGTTAGCACCGTGGACTGCTCCTCGTCTGGGTGGGCACGGTGGGCCCGACGCCTGTGTCCCTCCCTCTTCTGTGACTTGGGGTCCAAGGAGGTTGGGGGCTGGGTGGAGGTGTGAGCAGAGTTGCCGGTGGTGCGGTTGCTGGTCTCCCCTCTCGCTGCCCACCCCTCCCCCTCCCCTCCCTGACCTGACTTGTACTGGGCTGTTGAGGGGTGAGGGGCTGGTAGGAGGCCCACGTTGGCCTGTTTGGTGTTGGCGCGGGGACAAGGAGTCGGCTGTCTTGTTGATGTGGGTGCCCACGTGGTTCCCCCTGCTGCTGCTGCCTTTGTTGCTGGGAGGTCCACGTGGTTTCCTCTGCTGCTGCTGCTGCCGGTGTCGCTGTGGCATTCTCCTAATGCGTTCGGGGCACTTCACATTCCACGCGTGGTGCTTCTTGGTGCAGTTGGGGCATCGTGCCGTGGTGGCCTCACTGGCCTTGTGGCGACCGATGCACTGCTCCGTCGGGTGCGCTTGGCACGTGGCCTGCAGATACCCGAAGCGCTGGCACTTGTAGCACCTCACAGGCTCACCCTGGTAGGGGCGCAGGGCGTAGCGGCCCCAGCTGCCCAGGTCCAGCTTTGGGGGCGGTGCCCCCTCGTACACTAGCAAGATCTGTCTCGTGGGGACCTTGTCTCTGTGCGCCCGGAGCCGTGTTGCAGAGAGCACGTGGAGGTGGGCCTCGACAGCCTGGAGGGGGAGATTAGTGGGGTAGCGCTCCAGCACCACCTTGTTCCTCCTCACGCTGGGGTCGAGCAGGATCACCCGGTCCCCCTCCTCGGCAAGGCGGCGCAGCAGGGCCTCCGACCCATCGGCCTTCGGGGTGAGGACGTATTCGCTGGTGAGAGTGGGGCGAATGTTTATCCGCAGGCCTGGGTGTGCGCTCTCCAGCTCCGTCACCGTCTGGTAGGCACTGGTGGTGTTCTCCTGGTGCACCAGTTTGAACTTGGGCCGGGGGCCTCTTCGGGAATGAGAGACTGTTACCCAGCCTGCCTCATTCTCCTGCTGGGCCTCCTTCGTCTGGGGGCTCTCGTTGATGACGAGGCGACTGCTTTCATCGCTGGGGACCAACCCTGCCTGTGAAAACTCCGTCTCCAGGCTTCGGGTCGTCCTCTTCGGCGCGCAGGTCTCCGCCGGTGACGCTGAAGGAGAGCGGTTCAAAGTCCGCTTCACCGATCTTCCTGGAGTGGCTATGCGCGCCGACCCTTGCGCTGAACAAGTCACTGTGGTCATGGTCACTTCCTTTCGCTCACCATGTGTTCATAGCGTGATCTTCCGTTTGTATACATGAATCGTCAAGTTTTACTCCTTATTTTGCTCTCTGAATTGTTTTTTTCAAATATATAAAAAAGGTAATAATTTAAATAAATAATCTGAATTATTTTTTAAATAAAATACTTAATTTCGTCTAAGCTAACACATATAAATAAGACTTTAATATGTTTGGATAACTAAAGATTATTATTTACTTGATGTAATCATTCTTTCTTTTACACTTTATTGTTTCTTTTTTTGCGCCTTGTCGAAAGTTGTTTTTCTTTTTTGGCAATCGGAAAGCGAAATGCTGCAAAACAGAGTTTAATTCTAATACGATCGAAATCGGATCAAAATAACTTGACCTAACATTATCGATTCCACCATTTGAACATAAAATTCAATTTCAATCTATAAAGTTGGCCTATTCGAGTCATCGAGCTATTATTTGCTGCTGTTGTTATGACGTAATAAACCTCGGGAAAATAAAAATCGAGCGCACCGATTCAAGAAAGGTCTATTTCCTGTAATAATGATGAGTATCACATTTATTTTGATAGGTCGGTAAATTAACGCAGATGTAGATGTGTAGGGCTAGTAGGTTATTTAGATAGGTTTACTTTAGGTAATTCTACAGATTAACGACAAATATTGACGGAGGAATTCATAAGTATAACATGCCGACAGTAACAAAGATCGGCTATTTTGAACTGAAGGCTTTGCCACGGGCACAGTGGTTAAAATAGGCTTCTTGTTTGGTTAGTTGCCTGGGGGAATATTAGCACATAAAACATTTCATGATTTACTAAAAACAAAACAAATGAAACAAATACAATACTTGGCCTTCCCCCAAACTATAAAGTTTAGCAACCAACCCTCCCCCAACTCGAGCATTATTTGGGGTGTTAAAAACAGGCGATCATTGACAAGATAGCGGACAATCCCTATTTTTTTTATCAGAATTCATAAGTATAAATTACCGAGACTCAACTAATGTTTGATTTTAGGGGGTGGGGGGTTAAGTTTAAGGGGGGTGCAACCTAGAATGATTATTTACACTCGTGTTTACTTTTGCGGTTGGTGTGTCGGTACCCCCAAGCAACTCTCCCCCGTCCCTTCCTCCGAATGGGGAGAGTGTGCTGGGTGCCGCCGCCTCCTCCCACGTCTTCCAAGCCAGTTAGATACACCGGAAGACGAGGAGGGAGAGAGTAATAAAGTGGAAAGGTTAGGCGAAGTGATAAAGCGTGCCAGATTGGTCTGCCTCAGGAGGTTAGGCGAAGAAGAACAGGGTGTTTTCTTCCAGCCAAGTCCTTTGGGATGTACAGTTTGACAGGCTGGGAGGACCTACTGATTAACGTGGAATCCGAACCACAGCCATTTTCCAGGCCATATAAATGATACAGTTGTGCTCTCGATTTTTAACTAAGTCAATGGCGATTTTTATATACTCATCGGTCCCTCGCAAATGCACCGAGTGACCATTATGCGAGAGAACACACTTGGGCGACACTCAGAACTATCCCACGACAATCTCCATTCTTAAGAGTATACGAGGCAACACTTAACTGTACTACAAGACCTGTGATTATACGAGGCAATACCTAACTGTTCTACAAGACCTGTGATTATACGAAGCAACATCGAACTGTGCTACAAGACCTGTGTTTATACGAGGCAACACCTAACTGTGGTACAAAACCTGTGATTATACGAGGCAACATCTAACTGTGCTACAAGATATGTGATTATACGAGGTAACACCGAACTGTGCTACAAGCCGTGGGAGATCGTGGGACTAAACAAATTGTTTGTCTTCTGAAGAAATTCACAAAAATCTGGTTCCGTGTTCTAAAATAGGAGACTTCTGTAGAGTTATCAAAAAGCATTATTATAAACTTACTATTTAAATATTAATACTAAATACATAAAATGTATTTAAATACACTAATAAATACATATAAAATACATTTTCAGTTTTAAACATTGAAAGTGCACTGATATATATTTTTTACTGTTCACAAATTAAATATATGTATATTCAAAGGAGTAATAATAATGGCACACACGTTGAAGAAATTATAAGTTGTACGTGTTAAATAAAAACAAGGTCCACTGACCAAAAGTTGCGTGCTCTCATTTATTCTGATTTATAACCTTACGACCTGCAAAACTTTCAATAATTCCCGGACTAACCTCGGGACCACCTTGTAAATTATATCATTCGAAAGAGAATGTAAAACAACTTATGGGCTTCAAATTTCCTTAGAATCGGCAGAATAGTTAGGATGTTATTGTCAAATATTTTCCCGCCTAACCTAAGGAGGACCATGGCAATTAGATAATTCGAAAGAAAATTGAAAACGACGTAAGGATTTCAAAGTTCGTTAGAATCTGCTTAATGGTCACAATGCTATTGCCAAAACAACAAAGATGCTGAAGTGTCTACACGAAGCATTCACCGTTCATCCATCCATTAGGATGCAATATGTCTTTGAAACCGAAAATCGTGTTCCTCATGAAAGCTGGGTTCCATTTGTATCTGGGAATTATAAACACTAGAGGGATGGACTGCCACACATCATTTATAATACCCACAAACGTCATGGTGTCCCCTCTTTCCCGAGTTACCTGCGTGGCTACTGGCTGACCCCTCGCACACCAAACCTTAACAGGCTTCATAACTTTGGACAAAGAACTCTCATCCAAATTGTATATCCGGTCTGGAGTGAATTCGTACTTCTCCATAGCTAATGTGTAAGCCTTAAATAAGGTTTCCACATTAACTTTATTGAAGGCCACAATCCTGGGCAAATGATATGCCTTCCGGAGCCTTCAACACAAGGTTTTGATGACGGTCCATGAACGAGTAGTACCAGACTCGCGTTGCCATTCTGTCCTCCCAGGCATTAGGGATGGTCTGGCTCCCACAAGCTTTTGGCATACTGGTATACCATCCTTCGCACCTCGTTCATGGGCAGGCCATATGGCAGCTTGGGTGGTATATTCCACTATGTGCAGCTCCTGTCGTGAGATGAAAACCCTATTAGTATGGGGCTGCACAGGCACATAAGTGACCCCGTCAGACAACTTCTTCGACCGATTGAAGGTATCCTGTAACAAAAGAAATGAATTAGGACTTAGAAAGCCCTTGCTAAAAAAAATATAAAAAATAAAATATATAAATCTAGGCTACGAAATGAAGTAAATAAAATGAAATATGGTTCCGAAAATGCTGGCAGACTTGCCTCTTAAAAGAGGAAATGTTAAAAGACTGGAAACACAGACTGAGGAAGTGAATGCCAGACTTTTGATGTAGCTTAAATGAGATGAATGAATTTTTAAACTTATCGCAAAAGTTGTTTTCTTGACATTGAATTTCCCAGTGGCCGCTTTGATGCTACAATTGGTTGCAACCCGGTGCTTGAATGCAGCCTCCAGGTTGGTGGGGTCAAGATGCTTGTCACTTTTCCTGACATAGGCTGAGGAGGGAGAATACCGACCGAATGCTCTAGTAAGATAACTATTCCAAATTGCCTGCCACCACTCACCACTAACACAGCCCGCGGCTAAAAACATCTACACAATACAGTCGACCCTAGGCTATTCGCGGTTCGTCATCCGCGAAAAATTTTGGAGGTGCCTTAAAATTCAAAATTTGCGCCATTTCCAGACATCCACGGAAACCTACGTACATAGTCGTAAAACGTAAGTGCTGGTTGGCTGAGACGGGACGTTCCAGCCAATCAGCGCTCAGATCTCACTCGCTTGACTACAGTACGTACAGTATATATACCGATTTCCCGCGCTCCATTCAATACGCTTGTGTCCTACGTGTGTGAGCGGTGATTTGTGTATTTGTCGTAATTTTGCCTGTTTTATTTCTCGTTTTTCAATCGTTTTACACCCTGAATAATTCTTGCTTTTTGCACCTTAATATTAGGAATACTTAAGCGCCCTGCATCGTCTAGTGTTGCTAATGACATGCCTAAGCGTGCCAAGAAAGTGATGAGTTTGGAGGAGAAGGCGAAAATGTTAGATAGATTGAAAGAAGGCAAGAAAAAGGCCTGCGGTTGCAAACGATCACAAGGGTTCACCTCCTGAAGAGATCAGAACTGCGGCAGTCACCACCTCTGTTAAATTGGCTAAGCATCTTGGTGGCGAAGGTTTCGATGATGTAACAGAGGATGAGTTTGAAAGCCTCATAGATGAACACTCTGCCCCATTAAACGATGATGACTTGGTAGAATCACCCAGGATAAATACAGAAGAATCTAACAAAGAAGAAGAAGATTAGGAAGTTCAAGCTGAAGTTGGGCTTACGTTAGAGAGGCTAGCCGATCTTCAGAGAAGAATTAAAAGTGTTCAGGCAGATCTGGAATCATGGGACCCTCACATGGTTCGTTCCTTGAAGGCACAAAATAGCCTCGATCTTGCTATGGGCCCTTACTGGGACATGCTAAAGAACATGAAAAAGCAACGATCTCAATTGCACATTATAGTGTTCACCCCAAGTAAAAGGCCTGGACCTCTAACCACACCCGAAACTACGCCCTCCACCTCTGGAGAAACTTTTCCTCCTCCCTCCTTCTCCCCCGGTATTTACTGAGCAGGAGTCTGAGGATAATTAGAATATCCTCAGCTTCCCTGTACAGTTATTTCATCATCATTGACATCCTCATCATTGAACTGCACAGGCAACATCATCTACAATCATCAGTCATCAATCAAAACAAAATGATCTCCAAGTGAGTAAACATTATACAATAAAATAATTTAATGTGTTCTGATACTTTATTTCGTACTGTATGTGTTCATGAACATGACAAAACATAACTTCTTGTATATGGGGGGCGTATTACGATGTTTGAGAAGGGTTGGGGGTGTTTTGGGGGTAGCGTCAAATATCCGCGGTTTTTCAATATTCGCGGGAGTTCGTGGTCCCTATCTCCCACGAATATGGGGGTCGACTGTAATTCAGAAGTGAGGGTGTCCATCTCGGTATCTAATACCATTATGCCAAAGAATTAAGCTTGACTTATTTAAATTTGGGAATATATTGAAATAAGAAAAGCCTGATTATTTGCTTTATCACCTATAGATTTTTTGCTTTCAAAATATAATGTGTTTATTTCATCTGCTACAAAGGTACATTAAAGAAAAAACAGCATATATAAAGAACATTAATGGAACTAAATTACTTGGATAATAAAATACAAACAAATCATAGTACAGCAGACAGTTAGAAGTGAGTTTTTTTAGGCGATCTTCTGTACTTTGCCTCCGGGATGTCACGCAAGAGCATCCGGCAGAAGTCCTCCATCATGTTGGGGTTCCACTTGCCTTGGTAGTTGCTCTCCATCTTAAAAATGTCTTGGTGGAACCTTTCTTCATGTTCATCACTCACTGCCCCGAGGTTAGGAGGGAAGAAGTTGAGGTGAGAGTCGGGGAAAGTGAATTTTGAGTGACATTCGGCATCCCATATTGTAACAACCTCTCGATACACTCTCGGTAATCTTACTTGTAAGAGACCAGTACAACGATACGAAGCAAGATTACAGGCTTAGTAGCCTAAAATGCGTAAGCAACTATTATTAAAAAATATATTTGGACCCTTATCATTGTTAAAAGGGATTAGAAATATTACAGATGCATAAACACCACCAAAATAAACTCAAAACTCTTGGACTCAAATTTATAAGAAACTTTCGAATAGGAATACAAATGGTAATAGTAAATTAAATAAAGCGAATTGTTAATATTTATAAGTTGAAAGAGAATATGCAAAGAAAACAATTCATTAATTGTTTTTAATTAAATACATATAATTCTTAATTATATTTATAGGGGTAACTAAATATTAATAAAGATAAAAAATAATTTGTTTTTTACTTTATTACGGCGTTTTGAACTTCTTAGGTACTTACTGTATGTTGTAATATACAGAGTTCTATGTTTTTCGCAAACCAATTGTGTCTTGCATTAGGTTGGAAACACTATTATATACAACACGTTCACGCTGAGGTGAGCCGTTTAATATTCAAGGTTTATTTTTAGATTTTCGGGAAGTTAAAATTAATCAAAGTATTCCACTTTTTGGGGTCAATTAATTATATATTGTAGGCTATCAAGAACTAATGGAGAGGAATTTTTAGGTTATTATTTTGTAATTCAATCGAAAATTAATATTTGTATGTTCAAAGAACAAAAAACAAAAATTTTAAGGGGTAACAATTTTACTTAATTTTGATTATGATTGTCGTAAGGAGTAATAGTTGTTGCCCCTCCCATCTCCCCATTCTAAGGGTGATTCTACAACTTATCGACTTCACCGTTTTAACAGAAAATTTACTTTCAATCTATAATTTAGGCCTAACTGAATTGTCTGTTGCTATTTATTCGGCGCGGAAAGAACTCATGGTAATACTTCAGATTTGGGGCGCACGGTAGATGGCGCTGTTGGTAGGCAACAATTTTGGGCTACAATATATCTCTTATGACGTAACATAACATAACATAACTTCACAGATGGATGACAAAAGCCACAAGGGCCTATCAAAGGTCATCCGCATCTGTCAAAACCCACCCACAAAAAGCACCATCGCCAGGGGAAGACAAAATCAAAGTCCCTCACAATATAATATAACAGATGACAAAGGCCACAAGGGCCCATCATAGGTCATCCGAGTCAAACGTCCTCTTTTTTTAAGGCACCCAAACTCCCAAGAAAACTACATCCAGAGGATTGCGTCCAGACGGTAGCTTCAGATGTGACCAATAACGGCGTTATATTTTTTGTTGTTTTGGAAATGTGTAACTTTTAGTCTGTATTATTTACTAAATATCTGCGCTTCTGCTCGTTTATAGTTTTTTCTAAGTTAGGTAAGGTTTCTTGATGTCTTTTATTGTATTTATTTTGTTTTCGTATTTTTTGTTTGCTGCTAAAGATAACAGCTCCTTACTGGCAACGTTGTAGCTTACAAATAGGACCCGTTTTGCAAATGTTTTGTTTCGTTATGGAGTTTTCGTGCTCTCCATGTGCTTCTTCGTTATTCGAATTCGGTTTTATTTTGTATAATCGCGAAAAACTTTTAGATTATTTAGAGGCGCATAAACTAATCCAAAACTTATAAAAGTAAGAATTGTTTGTTATTAGGTTAGGTTTTTCTGCCAGTAAAAAGCTGTTGAGGGGAAAAAAAACCGGTAAATTCAAGGGGACTGCTCGTAGGGGAGATATCATTGCGGGGAGACCACCCTGCGATAATCCTGAGTTTCAATCAATGGGGGGGCGGGGGCCGCAGCCCCCCAGTATATAGTTATATACAGAAAAAATATAACGCTGTAATTGTTCACATCTGACGCTACTGTCTGACCTCATAACACATATATTGTAGCCTATAAACAGTGTCACTTACCGTGCGCCCCGAAACTGAAGGGTTACTGAACTCCTTTCCGAGGTATTACCACTTGAAAGGACTAATTTCCAAGTCATCGAGCTATTATTTGCTGCTGCTAAACCTGTCGATATGACTTAATAAGCCTCGGGAAAAAGAGAGGTCGAGCGCACCGACTCAAGAAAAGCCCATTCCTTACGCTAATGATTAGTATCACATTTATTTAGATAAGTTTCTAAATTAACTCAGATTTAGAAGGTTAGGGTAGTAGGTTATTTAACTAGATTTAGTAGGTTAGGGTAGTAGGTTATTTAACTAGATTTAGTTTAGGTAATTCTACAGATTAACCACAAATATTGACGCTTTTTGTTTGGTTCGTTTGCAAAGGAGAAAACAGCAGATAAAACCTTAGAGAAAATTCTAAAAAGAAACCTCACTACTCCCACCTAATCAAAGCTTTATTTCGGGTGGAGTTGGGGTCAAAACAAACTATCGTGACAATATGGCTGCTAATGACCAAACATAGGATAATATTCGTTTTAACACAATTACGATTTTTTTTTCATTTTCAAAGACATAACGTTAATAATAATGTAGTTATTCATTTTTCGAAAATATGTCATGATTTTGCTAAATTTGAATCTTTCCCCGCCATTTGCCTATTTTCTTCACTTTTTGGCCTACTATTAATGATGGATGATAACTTAACTTTACAAAAGCAAATTAACAGAGTCCTTAAAAGTTGCTATCATCATTTTAAAAATATGTACTTCATCAAAAAATATCTTAAACCTAAGTTATTAACATGCGGGTAAATCAGATCTTAAGTAGGGTGTATTACTGCAATTCCATTTATTTCAATTTCCCTGAATATCTGCTTAGAAAATTGCAAATCAAAATCAATAGAGGAGCGAGACTGATGGAAAGAGTGAGAGAATCACTCTAATAAATCTTCATTGGCTGCCTGTGAAAGCAAGAATTAATTACAAGATATCATGCATTGTTCATAACATTGCTATCAAATAAACCGACTTACCTCAGTTCTAAACTACAATTAAATGTTAGAAATATATCGACTAGAACTAAACTTTATAACCCTAGAGTTAAAACAAATTGTAGTAAACGTACTTTTCGATATGCTGCCCCTAGTGTTTACATTAGTCTGCCATTACATCTGACAAACATTGAAAATATACACCAATTTAAGAAGTTGAAGACCAATTTATTCTCTATTGCCTATGATTTAAAAAACTGCTACCATAACAAATATCTTTAAAGTCTAACATGACATTAAATGCTGTACAAGTCTAATTCAATAAATTAGTCCTAATAACATAATAGAAGGCCTGCCTGAGAATCTGCTTCGAAGATTGACCGGAGGGCCTTGGAAATAAACCTGCAGAAGTAAGAAATAAGTAAGTATTGGTCTGACTAGTTAACTAATAGCATGTTATGCTATATCTGCAGACGATCTGCACATGTGTATTCTGACTGATTAGCCAATAGCATGCTTTGTTATATTTCTGACGGTTCGCGCAGGCCTGTGCCTTCAGTTTAATTTTTACAATGGCGTGCGGCGGTTGTTCTAAGTCACAATACCAAATAATACATGAAGTCTTTGATGCCGACATTCAGGTCTTAGAAATATATATGGATCACAGTATAATCCCGCGAGTTATTTAATGTATTACATGCTGCAGGAATTGTAAATTTAGCCAAGATCGAAATTTCTTTTATGGTAATATAATTGCACTGGATTTAAAAGCCACTATTTCTAAACTTTTGTGCGCAAACCTCTTTTCAGCGAGAAGCTGAGTAAATAACCGTGGTATTTGTTTAGATTAGTGACGCACAATTTTGGTAGCGATTACTACTAGGGAATACTATTAGATTATTAAAAATTGAGTGGGGGAGGGAGGCAATCCCCACAATTATAGGGAGATATGGGGTGAAGCCATCCATTTTGAAAACCTTTCAAAATGATATATACTACAAAATGACACGCCTCCAAAACTCAAAGATCGCTAAGAAAAATCGTGCGCCTCTAATCTTAATCTTACCAAAATATTTATCTAAATATACATTGAACAGCCTTAAAATATAAAAAAAACTTCAAACGGGTAACAATTGAATTTTGAAACTTAGTGGTAGTAATGTATTTAAGCATATTATGTAGAATTTTATGTAAATAAAGAAGTTAATAGACTTTGATTTATCCTCACATAACAGGATTAGATCCCCAACTTTAAATTAGGCCCAGAGAAGTCTTCTGACCGATGTGTGGGAGTGTATTTACGATGAGAGACCAATTTCATTTTCGTTGTCATAGAAACATAATTTCCCGATGTAATAAAAGTGTCTGTTGCAGCGACATGGAGGTATAACAAATTAGAGAAGCGAAAGTTTCGAGCAACGATGTATTGGGTTAGCCTGTTATCTAAACATGTTTAGTTTTGCTAATTCTACAGATTAACGAAACAAAATCCCCAACAGAGCGTGTTACTAAGCATGCTAAATACTCTGTTATCCTTCAGCTTCTGCATCGTTGTTCGGAAAATAAAAATTAAATGAGCGTAAATTTGACCCTCTCATGGCATTTCAAGATGGCGTCTGGAAGAATTCTTGAGTTGCAGAATCGGGTTGAAATAGTGGCTGAAAAATACAGTTCACACTTAAGACAAGTGAAGCTGTGTAATGCAAAACAGAAAGAAAGAAGAAAAGGTGACGAAAAAAGCGAGATGTCTCTCGTGTCACAGACTTATAATAATAATTTTGCGTAAAATCGTTGTTTAATGTGACCTCGTCAAAATTAAGGCCGAGAAAAATATGAAAATTCAAACTGTAATTATAATATTAAGAACGGGATTTTTTGGGGTGGATTCAATATTTTTTCTTTTAGTTTTTATGTAAAAAATGACTTAAGCAAACGGTGAATTTCAGCAAAAATTAATCCCCAGACAGAGTCCTTCTCTCATATACTGTAGTTCTCTCTCTGTGCTTAATTGATTTCCCTCCACACCGATTCTTTAGACTGCTTGATGACCTGCCGCAATGTGTAACGTTACTCTTGCATGTAGAATACATCTTCCATCTCATCCCAAATCACCCCATCTAAAGAAAGGACTAGGTGTGTATAAAATCCGTAGCTCTTCGCGACCCCCCACCCCACTCCTTCCTATTCTCCGTCATAATGACAGCCCTACCAGTGCCCTCCAGGATATCGCACAGCTAATTGTGAGTTCCCTCAGCTCAACCTCTCGCGGGTCCCTCCTCTCGGACTTCATGCAACATAAATCATTAGCAGAATCACAACCGTTATTTTGTGACACATTCAGAAAACTGTTACAACGAACCTTTCTAAATATTTTTTGAAAATCTCCACGAGACACTCCTCCTCGTGTAAAAATTCCTTCAAATCAGATGGTTTTATATCCTACACCTCTATCCAACACCTTCAGGTAAATACCCAGCAGTGCTACCTAACAATTCATAATATTTTCATATCCGCAATCTTTCCCCAACAATGCCGGCATAGCATAGTCCTTACTTTTTGAAACCAGTGAAAGACTTTCTAAGTGACGCAAACCACCGGCCAATTGCGCTTACTCTTGCCTTTGCATTTGTTGTAGCGAAACGTGAATGTCCACCGGCTACTTAATTCTGGTATCTTGAAAAGAGCTACTCTCTTGTTCTCAATTTGTGTTTTACCCAAATCGCTCCACACTGGACCCCATTACCTGCCTTAGCCATGATATTGACCTTGCCTTTTTAAGAATAGATTTCGTCACCGCAAGCTTCTTTGAATTAGAAAAGACATATGATACTTACTGGAGTCGCTTGATTCTACAACAGTTGTATAACATGGGACTTTATTTATATGCATTTTCCGGAAAGACCGTTCCTTCTTTATTGGCCTTCCAGATGCCAGCTCTTAGAAATTTGTACAGCATGAGGGTATACACTAAGGAAGCGTGCTTAGCAATACTCCTTTTATACTAGCTACCAGTTCATTATCATGACGTCTCTTACTCCCTGTGTGGTCAGTCCAGAAAATGTGGGGTCAATTAGAGCAGTCAATGGGGAAGCTAACCTTCAGTTAGAGAGGATTAGCGTTGAACAGGAATACGAGACAATGATTAAGCGGTTAATTGCCGGACATAATATGAACATTCCATATAGAGATAGTAGAACCAAGGCTGTCCACCTTAAATGGATGTCAGATAATATTAAGCATTATATCGACTTTAATGAGGACATCAATAGGAAAATAAAAGCCTGAGGGTCAAGTAAGTCAGGGAGACACTATACTATTTCGGGACATTAAAAAATTTATCAAGGTAGCAAAGAGAAATTATGAAATTAAATTGGTAAATAAAGCAAAGTAAGATCTCAAAGGTTTTTTTTAATTATACAGAGCTAAAAATAGGATAAAATAGGATAAAATAGGCCCACTTGAAACTAGAGATTGGAGAGTTAGTGAGTGATAGTCAAGCAATGGATAGGATGTTAACTATGTATTTTCTTTCAATATTTGCACTCGATGATAGTTTAATTGTACTTGAGGGACCCTTGATCATAAAGATAATGGGGGTGGAGAAATTAAAGGATAATTTAATTACAAAGGAGATAATTTTAAAAGAAATAGATAGAATTAAATTCAGTAAATCACCGAGCCCTAATGAGATTTTCCTCGAATTTTGATGGACTGCAAAGATGCGTCAAGTGAACCCTTAGCATGACTCTTTAGAGAATCGTTGGAGACTAGAATTGTACCAACGGCATGGAAGAAAGCTATAATTGGAAAAATCTTCTTAAAATGTGTAGTACTGCCAAATATTTTAAATCCAACAGCAACTATATGTTGGAAAAACAAAGAAATGGATGAACTACAAAAATATAAAAACTCAGTCTACAAAAGTTTCTAGGAGCCCCAAGGTTTAGTCCATCTGAGGTACTACAAGGAAAAAGAAGAGCAACATCCTTAGTCACAAAAGACACACTTGGAGTGTCTAAACATGCACTGGGTAATGAAAATTAACTGTGTAAAAGGACACCGGGAGAAATGTATACCCAATGGCTTGATAAAAAAGTAGATGAATAATAAATACAATGAATATATATATATATATATATATATATATATATATATATATATATATATATATATATATATATATATATATATATATATATATATATATTCACTAATTCTATAATTTAAGAAGGGGATTTTTTGAGTATTTGAATAATAATTTAATCTTAGTTTGGTTAGGTTATGGCTTATGTTTTTTTATCAAAGTTATTTCTAATAATTCTTTTATATCATAAAACAAAGTGGTGAAGTTCAGAAATAAATATAAGTATCTAAATTTTGTGAATTTTTAAAACCCAAAGAATAAGAAATGGTGAAGTTCAGAAAATTTATTTTTATATATCTTCTTCTCCCATAACTCTATATTTTAGCAACGTGATATTTTGAAAGGGAAAAATTTAGTTTAGATTCCTTTTTAAAATTATTATAATTGGCGAAGTTCAGAAAATTTATAAAAATTTAACCATGGCTGCTTTTTTTTAGATTTTAAATTTTAATCTTAGTAGTGAAGCGCTAGGTAGCCCCGTAGGGATGGTGGCGAAGCCATTGCCTGATATATATATATATATATATATATATATATATATATATATATATATATATATATATATATATATATCTATATATATATCTATATATATATATATATATATATATATATATATATATATATATATATATATATATATATATATATATATATATATATATATATATATATATGAGAAACAATAGAGTGATGCCCCACCCATGTACAATGGAAAAACACAAAATAGAAAAATATGATCAGAGGTGGGTTTAGATACCGGATATGACGTATAAAACCAAATATATAAGATATACTTCCGAAAATTCCAACTGTGAGCAAAGAATGTAGACATCTCGGTCACAGAACTAAGTTCATTGACACACAATCATGAATACATAAAAATAAAAAGAGAAACATAACTAAACTAATAAATCAAAGGAATTTGGCAATATTTCCACGAATGGCATTCAAGGCTGCATTAGGGACATATTAATTTATCCAGTTTGGGCAGTTAGCGATTATATATTCCTCCATGACATAACATTTGAAAAATATTTGGTTGGATTTTCTTGCTAATTCAAGTAATCCATTTCCCCCTAATTTTATCGCCATTTCGGTTGTTTCACATATAATTTCGAACACGTGTGTGTGCTCCTTAAATTTTACGATCTCTCTTATTTTCAGCCATGCCTAGTTTTCTTCAAGTTCCTGCTTTATTTCGTCACAAGAATGCTCTTCCATCCAAGATTCAATCTTCCTGCACACCACGCTCCTATTAGCATTTATCTGTGTTTGGACTTTAGCTGAGGAGATCTAACTTTTTCAATGTTTTGCTTCCGGCCGACGATAAAAGAAGTTCAACGTCATTATTTTCAGGACAAATGACAGTAAATCCGTTCGGAGTCTCGATGCATCTAATAAGGGGAATTTTGAGATTTGTAAATATGTATCAGCTGCACTACCTCTTGAGCTGTTTTCTTTTTTTCCGTTTAGTACTACCCAAAGGAGGAATCTCTTCGTAAAATCGATGGGTTCCATGATTCCTTAATTTCCGTTTCCACCCCAAAAAGAAGTAGGTCCTTGTTTATCTGAAAAGTAACCCCTATATATATCCCTTAGTGGGAGAGAACCTCCTATCTAATCTCATTTCTAAACCGCCGGCCTATCCCGGGTCGCACTCTCTTTGGTCACCTGCCCTATATGTTTCTAGCCTTATAAGGGTCCTGCAACTGGCTTCTGGTCCGCGGTCCAGAATAGGCCCCCTAACGGGATGTTCTGCAGGGGTTCGCTTACTCCTACTACCAGTGCTTCGGGGACTTCACCGGTGAACAAGCTATGCAGTGCTAGAAGTAAGGACGTAGGAGGTAAAACGTAAGATAATGGCAAGAGGAGAAAAAAAGCAGCACCTCTTTGGGGTGTTACCTCGCTCAAAGGGAACTAATCTCTCCAATCTGTCTTATGACCGCGTATATTTCTTTTTCTTGGTCTGATATTTTATTTAATCTCGATAGAGTTGCGTGGCTGGAGCGTGCCAATGCTTGTAAAATTTACAAAATTTGTTGTATTATTTGAAGGGAAAAGTGTGGGAGGAGAGATAGAGAAAAGCAAAGCAAGTATAGAAAGAAAAGAAGAGGGATTCATGTGTATGTTCAGGAGATCCTTTAGTTGAAGAGGAGTGGTTCGGAAATTCACTTATGAGGAGAGAGAAGGAGATTCAAGGCTGGTGGTTATACACCGGTGCGAGGTATGTGACGGTATGTTATGCAATAGTGGTGATGTTCGACTGGCAATAGTAGAGGATTAGTTCGGGATGGGTGTTCATCCCGCTTTATCAACGGCTCACCTAAAACACCAAATGCGGCGGCTTAGTGTCAAGGACGCTTCGGCTCAGCGGTGTCTTTACAGTATCAAGGAAAATGTAACGCGATGCTGCTCTTCAGATATATGATCGTTGAGGCGGCTGGGGGTGTCGCGCTGCTGGGAATTTACGTTCCTAAGCAATGGCATATTGTATGTGATGTACGTGGTTGTAAATACTGTCTCTCTCGAATTTCCCTAGCTGTCGGGTTAATCTTGTGAAAGTGTAGGTGTCTAGAAGTGAGTTTGTTTATGTCGTGAAGTGTCGAAGTTCTGTATGCTCTGTGCGCTCCTCTGCCACGTGTTGCTTGTGGCCGTTAGTGTGATTGGTGCGTATGTAAGTATTGGTCTGACTAGTGTTTTGTATAAGTGTAGCTGCATATTTTTACTTCTATGGTAAAACCACTTCAGTATGTTGTTTATTTGTTTGGCTTTGGCTTGTGTGGTGTTGGTGTGTGTGAAAGTGTAGGTACTTGTCAAATGTTGCTCTGAGTATTTTTGTTGCGGGTTTGTATGTGAGTCTTATGGTGACTTGGTATTGTTGGTTAGGTATGTGATCGTATATTTGTAGGTTTTACATGCTGTGGTTTTGTGCACCGTATAGTATCACCTGTGTCTTCTGAGGATTAGTCATTATCAGCCACATGTTCTTGTATTTTGTCTGTTCGTTTAATATTATTTTTGCCCGACGCGCAAGAATGTTGGAGCGTAGGCTAGACACGAGAATGGTCTCGCCGTCTGCGTAAACCAAACCAGTGTGTGTGTGTGTGTGTGCAGTTTTCTTCTGGGCGTGGAGTGTCCTTTGTGTAGATTATGAAAAGTGTTAGTGCCAGTACGCTGCCCTGGGAAATTTAAGCGCGTGTCGTGAATGGGCTAACAATGCGTTGTATCATGTGCAACATTCCATATCTGTAAGGTAGTGCGATAGGAGCCTTCCGGTGCAGAGAGTTAGATCCATGTTGTTGGCGAGTTTCCAACGGAGCCCCTTATGCCACACTTTGTTGAAGATTTCTCGACAGCCTTACTGATAGTGAGTGTTTTTGTCGTGCTTTTTGTATGATGTCGTTAACGATAGTGATCTTCATTCGGTGGACCGGTCCCTCTTGAAGCCGTATTGGCAGGGGCAGAACTAATCCCCCTCCTCCTCCAGAAAATTCCACAGGCGGGTATTCACCATCTGTTCTAGTATTTTGCCTTGGTGCTCTAGGAGATCAATAGGCCTGTAGCTATTTGGTTGTTTTGGATCTTTGTGTTGTTTATGGACTACAATGTTATGTAAAGCCTTGAATATTTTCGTAAAATACCCAGAGGCTAGAGAGGTGTTGTAGAGTCGTGTTAATGTTCTGTAGATGTTTTCTGGCAGACGAAGAATGATTGTGGTTGGAAGGCAGGAAGAGCTCGGAGCTCGTTTTCGTGTTGCTTTGATGTAGTGCGTTGTTTCACTAATTTTGATTGAAGTGGTTAGTGAGGTTGTGTTGTCGAGCAACGCCAATTTAATCAGGAAGGCCGGTTCCAGCTCATTGGCATGGATCCGGCACCATTTCTGTTGCGTGTGGTTTGGGCTGACTATTTGTGTGTACTACATTCTTGTGGGATCTGAAAGCTTTGAGGGTTTCTTCCGTTTTCCTGTACGTCTGATTATTTATTTGTATTTTTATGGACTTGGGAGGGTCCGTGCCCATCATACTTTTGACGCAGCGCCAGATAAAGGAGGGGTCAGTGCAGCCAGCATCATCCTCAACGAGGATGATCTCGGCCCGCTGATGGTTCCTGTCTATCACACGCAATGAAGGACACGGACACGGACGAGTGTGATATTGTGTTGTCGTGGTCCTGTGACATAGTGATTGTTGTATAGTGTGATGAATCATTGTGTATTTATGGAGAATGTGAAATGTTTTATGGGTTTGTGAGTGAAGTGTAACTGTTGCAAGCGGTTATTACGGTGTCCATGAGACCCTTCTAATGGTTATCTAATCTGGTCCCCTGGAGGTTGGCTTTTGTGGTGTTTGTATGGTTATGTGGTTTCCAAACTCTACCCACTTCGTGTTAGTGTTGTCGTATAGAGGTGGTGGTGGGGGAGGGATTAATAATGAGGAAGTGGATAGTGGAAAACAGATTGGTATGTGGTCGGATAGTTCATGGGTACCTGTGGCTATGTGATCGTGAAACGTTGTGTGGTCATTACGGAGGACTACGTCTTGGGCAGGGTTGGCAAATAAAAAAACCCGGATTTTATTCCCGGTTTAGGGGAGGGGGGGCTTTTTCAAGTGAAATTTAAAAAAACCCGGGTTTGGGTTTTTTTTTCAAAATTACTTTTTTTTCAAAAAATGAATGCTACTTATCATTATTTTATTCAAAATGCAAATTTATGTTTATAATTTAAACAAATATGTATCGAATTAAGGTTATTTCTCTGTTACTGACTCATAATTCATCTCTCCTTCTACAGGTTATGGCTATCATGGGTACCCATAATTCTCGATCAGTTATCTGTTCTTACTATAATATAATTATTAAACTAACTAATTATTGATATTATATAAACATAAGATAGCTATTCTTTTTCTGGGAGGTGGCCCTTCTGCGCTGGCCGAAAAATGTGGGGAAGGCAGGGGGAATATGTTCATAGCGGAATAGCTGTAAGGCACGGACAAGGGAGCTTTTCACTTCATTTGTAGTGCTAGAAAAAGTGTAGAACGGTGTGCGTTTAGGTCTCCAAGGAAGAAGAGTGGAATATAATGGTTTAATAGCTCCCGGAGTGGGACATTTATGTGTAATTGTAGATGGGGTAGTATGTATTTGATGGCAATTAGGATTAGACCAGTGTCTGTATTAATTTTGCAGGCTATGAAGGAGTCGTCTCTGGTTTATATGGCGTTTTATTGGGATCGCCGAGCCTAACTGTACAGCCTGTGGGGTTAGATATGTATGATAGCCTGCAAAGCGAAGCCTAGTATTTGGAGGATGTAGACTGGTAGAGTTTGGGAGTATTACATCTGGCTGTTGTGTGTTTATTACCCAGTTAGAGATGGTGTGGCGAACATCCTGCTAACTGCACACGTAAGTTGTACTACCCTAAAACAACCTATTCCTGGCGAGAACGCAGATGAAGTGAGCCTGTCTTACAACTACCTATTTTCTGACCGTCAGGCATGATAGTAGGTGGCGCCGCAACGACTTTGACAGGTTGTGGTTTCGTTGTTCGGTGGTGTGGGACTCTGGATTCTCGTTTTAGGAGTATAGTAAGGGTGATAAGTGGGGCTCTTTGGGGAGTCTGGACAGGTGCAGTGTGCTGAGAGTGGTAGGTGGGTTTGTTGTGCGGGTACTTGTGGGTGCAGAGGCTAGTGTTGCAGGTGTTGGTTCCTTTATGGAAACAGGAGCAAGTGGGTAGGGGCATAGAAGCAAAAGGAGGCAGAGAGGGACGGAGGGATGGGGAGGTTAAGGCCTTTATTCTCAACCTCCACAACCACAAGTCGATTGGAAGCACTTTTCCTCAGTATTGGCAACAAACTACAGTCCTGCCTTTCCTCAAACCTGGAAGGACCTTTCAGATCCAAATAAGTACAGACCAATAGCCCTAAGCATCAGGTTTAAACATGTTATTAGAGAGAATGGCAAACATGAGACTGAAGTTCCTGTAAATTAACAACTACCTATCTCTCAACAAATACGGTTACAGGAATATAGCACCACTCTTGGAGATATAACATTATTAGAGCACGATATCAGCTTGTTATTGCCGAATGTGGGATATTGACAACCATCTTCTATGATCTCGCTAAGGCTTACGTTGGGGTCTGGTGAAAACGAATTCTTATCCAAGTGAATAAGATTTGGATCTGAGGCCACCTCGCATTCTTCACCCAAAACTTACTCACCGACAGTCGCTTCAGTGTGGACCTTCGCGGGACCAACTCTCAGTGGTGTGTCCAAGACGAGAGGGTCCCACAGAGGGGAGTCATGAGTGCCACTTTATTCATCATACTCATCAACGACCTATCGTTACAAATACCACTCCTATTTAAATTCCCTCTGTTTATAGATGATTTCGCAATCTGGCTTTCCGGGATAAGTCGCACAGTATCCGCCGTTCTACAGCAAGCCATAAATGAGATTTATATGTACACCAACATGAACGGTTTCATTATTTCGAAAGAAAAAACCTTTTTCTGTTGTTACCTTCAGTAAGAGAGGAACCAAAGTAGCATTACTCCTTCACATTAATCAACCGCCAATTACCTTTAGAACAGTGGGAAACTTCCCTTGGCTCATCTTCATTAGAAAGATAACATGGAAGGAGCACATAATCGACCTAAAGAAACGCTGCACACCCGTCATCGCCTTTCTCATCTCCGTTGGAGCGAACAAAAGCACACTCTTGCATCTTCATCATACCCTGCTCCTGTCGAAGATAGACTATGGTTTCTATATTTACGGAGCATCATCAAAGTCAACCATCAAAGAACTTAACTCTATACTCCGCCTTGCTGCTGAAGAATTTAAATCGTCATCGACGAGTTTACTTTCTACCGAAAAGGGTCATGTGCCACCCCCATTCTGAAGAAAACCCTCAGAATTAAGATTCAACATACGAGTACGATGCCTCCGAAACGACTCAAAGCTTGTGCGTATAATTATATCTTCACAAGCCACCCCGAATATACAGCCTCGTGCACATTACACACATTCAAAGAGTAAAAGCGAATATAAACTAGATTCAAATTAAACAACCAGCACTATTTCCTTAAAAAGAATGCCCCCCAACCTGATCCCCCAGGCACTTTGCAGACTCTAACAATCTGAAAAAAAGCTGCTTAACACGACGATAACAACCATCTCTCCGACACCACCAGACCACCCATAAAGCAAAGCAAACCATCTATATTAACGGGTCCAAAACTACCAAGGGCGTGACATGCGCGATCATCCTCCCCACTAGGAACAGGTCAGTAAAACTAATACACCCCCTGCTCAATTCTCCTCTCATCCGAACTCATGACTATTTCCACAGCACTCCAATCAATAAACTCTCCAACACTTGAAAGCTTTACAACTTTATTCAAGTCAGAAACTGCCAAATCGGCGCGTGCATCCGAAAAGACCCGAACACCCCAGGCCCCTCAAAATCATAAAACAAATGCACTTACTTCCACACAAAATTACCTTCGAAGGTAAAGAAAAAGCAAACACAGGCGCAGGCAAGCAACTAAATCACCCCTAATACACATTAAGTCCAACTTCCACCACTACTATATAAAGTCTTACAATAATCTAATAAGAAAAGAATGGGAAATCGAGTGCCACAACACCAGCCACCGACATTTACGCCAAATAAAATACTCGATTAAAAACTGGAGAACTGAGATCAGGAAATCAATACACGAAGGGATTGTGCTCACTCGTCTGCGGCTGGGCCACACAAGATTAGCACATGACTATTGGTTCGCACAAACACCCAAACCCAAGTATTAAGATGTGCAACAACAATAGACATCGAGCACATTTTAAGAAAATGCAGAAAATATAGAAATATTAGAATCAAAACTCTCGGGAGAAATCCCACTCTAACCTTTATCTCAAACGACGATTCAACAAACACCAAAAATCTGTGTTATCTAAAAGAAACAAAACTACTCGAAAAAAATTATACATTAAAAAGTAACTCATAGAAGAACCGTGCCTGGCTAGACCCAAATATGTATGGTTGAAAGCGGGCATAAAACCCTGAATAAAAAAATATAAAAAGGTTTGTGCTAAGCTTGATCACTGTAAGTGACGGAAATTGTTTCTGTTTAACTTTAACATTGTAATATATGTATGTAAACCATGTATCACGCTTTATTGCAAGTCATATTTTGGCTGATACTTTGAATATTAAACATTGTACAAACGTGAAATATGGTCCACTGAAATATCCTAGGTAGATACGTATGCAGTTAACATTTCAATCGTATTGATAAGATACATACAAAGCTATGGTAAGTTATGTAATTTGATGTGCCGAATAGTGTTTTCGTCACGATCCTAATTAGGTATAGACCTACGCACTAAGTCGGAGGAGAGGCTTTTCAATCTCTCCAGACTGAGAGCGAAGTCGAAGGTCCAGCTGAAATGCCTCCGAGACTTCCTCTTTGCTAATGATGCTGCAGTCACCGCCCACTCAGCCGTCCACCTCCAGCATCTCATGATCCGGTTCAGTCAGGCCTTCAAGACTTTGGCCTCACAATCAATCTAAAGAAGTCACAAGTCATGGCACAAGATGCAGATTCTCTACCTCGCATCTGCATCTCCAACCACGACTGGAAGTCGTCTATGACTTTGTGTCCTTGGGCTCCACCATTTTTGCCTCCGTCTCTCTTGACACCGAGCTCAACAAGCGAATCGGCGAAGCCTCCACCATCGTGATCAAATTGAAGACGAGAGTGTAGACCAACAATAAGCTGCCAGAGCACACTAAAGTTCATGTCTACAGTTCATGTGTTATGAGCACTCTCCTGTACGGCAGCGAATCTTAAACCATACGAGCACTAGAGAAAACAAGCTCAATACCTTCCGCATGTGCTGTCTGCGACGCATCCTGGACATCAATTGGCAGGACAAAGTTCCTAACACCATTTTCCTGGAGAGCTGCAATCTTCAGAATTCACTCCCTGCTGAAAGAGAGATACATGCGCTGCTTTGGACACGTTGTGTGCATGGACGACGGCCGGATCTCCAAAGACCTTCTGTACGGCGAACTGACACAAGGGAAACGGTCCACAGATAGACCGCAACTGCGCTACAAAGACATCTGTAAAAGAGACATGAGGACCTTGAATATCGACATAAACACCGGGGAACTCTCAGCCTCATAGCAAACGATCTGGAGGCAAGTGGTATGCAAAGGCCCATCCAGCTTTGAAAAGACACTGGTCAAACAGCCTGAAGTCAAGAGACAGAGAAGAAAGGCTTCCAACACGACAGATTGACCCCATCATCATTCATCTGTTTGTGGTACCAGAGAGAGTGCCACTCCCTCATCAGACTTGCCAGCCACACTCGACGCTGTTCCCAACCTGGAATGACATCACAGAGTGCGGATCCATAGTCTTCCTAGACTGAGGGATGCCTACTAGTACGTGCTCATAGTTATTGTTTTTGTCGCGTGCCTAGTGTTTTTTTCGGCTACTATTTTCTTGCAGTAGTAACATTTTTACTTTGTGCTACTTGCTGCTTTTTATGTCTCCTTGCTGGGTACTTTACATATCGCGCTACTGGTTTCTTGATTTTAGATATGTACAAGGGAGGGTCAAAAGGTTTTGCGAATCGGTAGGGCAAAACAGAGGAAGGGGGATGACTGTTTGTGGGGCTGTTACGACAAGTTATGACAAATCGAGACCTGCAGCCCCACGCTCCTACCTAATCTATTTAAGAAGCAGTAGCTGATCGCAGATCGTCAGTCACAAAATTTTCAACAATGGAGAAGGTTGAGCACCGCGCAGTGATCAAATTTTTGACCAAGGAAGGTAACAATGCAAAAGAGACCCATGAATACATGGTTGCAGTGTACACCGACACCGCCCCTTCCTATGCAACCATTGCTCGCTGGAATAGAGAGTTCCGCCATGGTCGTAAGTCCCTTGAAGATGACCGCCGTCCAGGACGCCCGTCAGACGTGACCAACGAGGACAATGTGGCTCGTGTGGAGAGGATGATCCTCTAAAATCGACGGGTGAGGGTCGAAGAAATCGAGCGAGAACTTAGAATATTACTTGGAAGTGTTATCAACATCATCCACGACAATTTGGTCATGACCAAGGTCTGTGCCCGTTGGGTCCCTAGAAACCTCACGCCCATGATCGACTTCAACGTCGTCAAAGTCCACAAGGCCAGAGTTGCAGGAGCTGCCCTGCGCGAGTGCGGACTCGAGGACCTCAACCATCCCCCCTACAGTCCAGATCTGGCCCCTTACGACTACTTTTTATTCCACCAGCTCAAGGCTCCACTGCGTGGATGCCGGTTTGGGGACGATGAAGATGTCCAGCTCGCCATCCAGGAGTGGATTGAACAGCAGTCGGGAGATTTCTGGTTGTCGGGAATTCGAAGCCTCAGGGACAAGTGGCGCAAGTGCATTGAAAAATAATAAAACACTTTTCCTCATATCTCGTTTCCTTATATCCGAATTGCAAAACTTATTGACCGCCCCTCGTATTTATTAAATTATTATTTTTCTTCTGAAGTATTATAATAGTCCAGAATACCAATTAAGATAAACTGCAATACGTCTTTCAATGTAATTGTCTCACCTTTATACAATTTTTGCCCTGTTAAAATCGATTCAAATGTCAAGGTTGCATGTAAGGACTTGAAGAGAACGCTCCTCTCATACTATCAGCACCGTGTTCTTTAATTCTCTTCGTAAAATAAACAGAATCTGATTAACGATTTTATTACTTCATTCTCAATGAAATCTTATCTTAATTTGTTATTATAATTGAGTCATTTTTTAAGGTAAAAGTGATGGATTGATAAAAATACACATGGTGTGATCTTTTGCAACGGTACTCATATTTATGTTTCCTTTTATTTGATGTTGATTGCTTAATTGAAGACTTCAAAAATAAAGATAAACGCGCTTATAATTATAGTTTTTAGGGGCAATTCTCAGTCTAAGAGGCACGAGTTTTGTCATTATTCCTTTATATATTTCGAATTTGATAGGCAAAATTTCCCATCACATAACATTTTCTTGTAATTTGCCAATTTAATAATTATGCAATTGATACCGATATCCATAAATGTATTTCGCTCCCAAAGTCAGATTAAATGTGTCCATTGTAATTAATTCATGAATATATATTGAATCAGCATGTTTGTTAGCATTATATAATGTATTAACATACACTTTAGTATTTATTGGTTTGCCCCTTTTCAGTACGGCTTCAGGAGGGACCGGTATAGCGGACCGGTGGTCACCATCACTCACGACATCATACAAAAGGCACGTCAAAAAAAACACTCACTATCAGCAAGGATGTCAAAAAGGCGTTAAGATAAAGTGTAGCATGAAGGGCTCCGTTGGAAACTCACCAACAACACGAGACTGCCTCTCTTCACCAGAAGGCTCCTTTTGCACTACCTTTACTGATAGGAAGTGCTACATACGATACATCTCAACATCACTCCACGTGCTGGAGTACCCCAGGGCAGCGTCCTGACATTCTCGCGCGCCGTGCACCTATAATAGTAAACGAGAAGACAGTGTATGAGGACATGTGGCCCATAACCACTAGTCCTCAGAAGACACAGGTGACACTATACGGTGCGCAAGATCACTACATGCAAAACACACAAATATACGAACGCATACTAAACAACAATACCTAGTCCTCATAAGACTCACATACAAACATGCAACAAAAAATACTCGGGGTATTAATTTGCCAAGTACTTACACTTTCACACAAACCAAAGCCAAACGAATGAACAACATACTAAAGAGGTTTTACTCCAGCAGTAAAAAGATGCAGCTACAGCTATACAAAACACTATTCAGACTAATACTTACATACAGCCCAATTACACTAATAGCGGCAAGCCACACATGGCACAAGAGCGTACAGCACATACACAACTCTGCTCCTCTGAAGCGCGCCTATCGCCCTTCCCTGTACACGAGAATGTTAACACTACACGACACAAATAAACTTACATGTCTAAATGTTTACACGAGTAACCCGACAACTGGGGAAACTCAAGAGATACCCTATTTACAACCACGTAAATCACATACAATACGTTGCTGCTTGGGAATGTAAATTCCTAGCAACGCGACACCACTAGCCGCCTGAACCATTATACACCTAAATAGCAGCATCGTGTGGCCTTTTTCTTGAATCTGTAGGGACACCGCACCGAAGTGTCCTATACACTAAGCCACCACGTTTCGGCAATCTAGGCAAGCCTCGGCGAACTGTCAAGCCGATCCTCCAACCTCGCAAGTCCAACACCACTATTCGAACAACATGCCGACACATACTTCGCACCGGTGTATAGCCACTGGCCTATCTCCCTCCTCCTATCCCTTCTTAAGTTATTTCCAAACTCTCCTCTCCGAGTGCTAGTTTGCTGTAACTTCACAACAGCAATCCCTACTTTTCTTTGTATTCTTCTCTTGTACAAGACTATTCAGCTTCGAGAATAAAACAACGAATCAGGGGGATCTCGGAGAAGCAGGAGGCTCCAGAGGTGTTGGACCTTGCTCCGCCAACGTGTTAATACGCCATGGTCCCTCGCCAACTCCTGAACCACTGTCTTGTGGATGTCATTGACTGGACAAAGACTACGGTAGTCCACCCCTAATGCCAAATCTGCTGTGGCGACCCGCACTAGGCGAGCGTTATTAGACCGACGACTCAGCAGTCTTCTGCAACACTCCCCAATCACTGGTCGTCTTGGACGACCTTGCCACTAGCCCAACTATGGAGTTCCAAGATAGTGGGCTGAGGAATGCACACCCCCTTCCCACTCTAAGCAACCTTTGTGCAAGTTTCTCTCTATGCCCAACTTATTTTTTTTAAGGGCATGAAGTGCCGTCATCGCCGAAATCGACGGACAACTAACTATTATTACTATTTTTCAAGATGTTTATTGCAAAATAAAATATTTACAATATATACAATATTTGGGGAATTTGTAAACAAAAATAATTACAAATGGTGAAGTTCAGAATTTTTAAAAATTTAGGCATGGGTGCTTTTTTAATTTTATTTATTCGTGTATTCGGAAGTTTTATCGAAGTTATTTCTAAAATTTATTATAAAAATTTTGAAAATTTTTATCAGGAGGAAATAGCTACTGACCCGTAAAAACAAGTAAAGAAAACTGAAATTATTAGAGCAAATTTACATAGAGAAAAAAAATATAATTGTGAGGATTGTTTATTTCGTATTTAAAAAGACTTCTGATAAATGTTTTTCATGGCCTTCAGTCCAAGAAATAACCATCGATGTTTATAATATAGATCAAGAGTAAAGTATTAGGAGAAGAGTTCTTATGGACTCAAGATTAAAAATGTATAATCTATCAAAGCTGCTTTGTTTTATATGCTAAACCAACCGGAAGTCGGGTAAATATTGTGAATTTTGAATGTGCATCACAAACTATACCAGAAACATGCATGTAGATCACATACTATAACGCCCCTCCCCCCCGCCATCAAAGGACACGATTACAACGAAACGAAGAAGTAATACAGGATATAAGCCCTAATCGCGTGCGCCTGTCTTATTAAAAAATACCATATTTGAATAAGTTTAAGTAATTAAAATCAAACTTAGGTTTGTTTAACAGATGTTAAGAAGCAATTTACTCCATAGCGCAGCATTAGTTTCTGCTGTGCTTTTCTTCTTAAACCAGTGATGGAGATATTTTAAGATATTCCGATTGTTTCAACAAACCAAACATTTTATTTGTTAACTCTAATAATAAATTACTTTTATTTAGTCTACCATTTAAATTTGGAATCACTGTTTAAATTTGTAGAAAAATAAATTTATTGAAAGATTTATGAAATAATAAGAATTCTGATTTATAATAAAAAGGCTCAAGCATGTTTTTTTTTTAAGAATAATTTTAATTAATTGTAATAAACTGCCTACTCAAGAAACTAGAACGATATTGAATATACAATAGTTTATTTTGCAGGATGGTTATATCATCTATTATTATTGTTAATTTGGGGATTGTGCACATTTAATAAGTTTGTGGGTGTTTGTTATAAATATCACTATTTTTTAATAAGTTTGTGGGTGTTTGTTATAAATATCACTATTTTTAAGAAGAATTATAGAATATGTAAGTGCTAGTGTATATCGTAGATACTCTAATTCAGAGAAAAAAAATCATTTTAAACTGATATATAATAAAAAGACTATAATGCTATTCCAACTCACAATGTATCTATCTCCCAAGATGGCGTCCACTCTATTGGAATGACATTATAGTGTATTAGATATCACTTTGAAGGGATTTTTTTTCTGAATTAAACATTTCATATTATTCAATTTTAAAGAAATTGTGATTGATTTAAATAGCATTCGTGGGTGAGACTTATATGTCTGAAGTCGAGGAACGCGGTAGAGAAACTAGAGGCCTAACGACATTTAGCAATCCCCTTTTGAATTCGAATCTAATGTTAAGCTTTTGGGTGAAACTTCAGCCGTGTTTCTATCAAATTTGTAGTCTAAAAATTATTCTAAGGATTAGCTAAATAAAATCTTATTTTGGAGAGAATGAACTTCCCGAAAAGATTTTCATTCATTGAGAGTCACAAATATCTTAAAAATATGTCAATTACGCTATAGCATAAAATAATTAGCTCGGAAAATATTCGTTTTTGTCATCTCTTCTAGAGAATTTAAAAATGTGTTTTTCCTATGCAGTTTTATGTGTACTTTTTTACATCTGACACTCGTTTTCCCGGAAATGCATACCTTTCCCATAGTCTACTAAAGATCTATAATAGGAAAAGTATGTATTGTAAGGGAAAAAGAGTTTCAGATATAAAATGTGCACATAAACTCACAAGAAAATAACATTTTCAAGGTAATTTAAAATATCCAGAAACAGACCTAACCTACTCTTACCTTCCCTAACCAAATGTTACCTTACTTTACCTTTATTAATCTAACCTAACCCTAACGATATTTTTACTCGGCTTATCGCTGAAACAACTTGTGCGCAGAAAACAGTTTCTAAACAAGAAACTAGCACTTGGGCAAATGCGGGCATTAGAAAGCCACGTGCCCTTAAACGCAGGAACAGAAAATTTGAATGTGGTTTTAGGGCCTTTCGAATCCTTCGCAATTATATTACAGTAAAAAAAAAATCGACCTTGGCTAAATGTACAATTCTTGCAGCACGTAAGGTATTTAATAACTCAGGAGAATATATTGCGAGCCGAATCAATATCGTCATCAAAGACTTCGCGTACTATTTGGTATTGTGACTTAGATCAACCACCACACGCTATTGTAACAATGAAACTGAAGACACAGTTTTGCACGAAACGTCGGAAATATAACGAAGCATTGTATAAGCTAATCAATCAGAATATTGGCGCGCAGATCGTCGGCAGATATAACATCGCATACTATTGGCTAATAGTCATTCAAAAGTAGGCCAAATACTGCAAAATTAAAATTTAGCAGAAAAAAATCGGAAAATGAATAATTACGTTAAGTTCAGGAATGTGAAAATGACATCGGTGAACATCATTTTAAAATTAAGAACGTTTATATGTTTGAAAATTTTAAAATCGTTAATGTCTTAAAACGAATATTATCCAAAGTAACTATTATTCCTCAGAAGAATAAGAGAAACTCTTTGGTTGAGCAGATGTCAAATATTATTTAAATCTGGCATGTGTAAGGTAATGCATACGGCTACATGTATTATGGGTGTTTGTTTTGATTTGAAACGAATCTGTGTAAAGTAGGTTGATGAAGAAAAGGATTTAGTACTTCTCAACCTCATTGATATTAAAATGCACATAAAGAATTATTGAAACCAGGAACAAAGGGAACTCTCAAATTGTTAGGTAACACTTCTTGTGGGATCTTGTGCTGGGATTTTGGTTCCAGTTCCGGTGCGACAATAAAATGAATAAGTTAGGCAAAGAGATTCTAAACTTTTTTCAAAATTAGCATATTATGATATAATGGAGGGAATGGCTTGAATATGCTTGCTTTCACCTAAATTTTTCTTAAGCATGATTATCTTTCAGGATTTTAAGTTTTTTTTCATATTCAGGTCAGGACACATAGCAAGTTGTTTTTTATTATTAATTTTCGAAATAAGACAAGGGAGGATAAAAGAAAAGTAAAGATGGAGTATAGTATATTGTATGTTAGAAAACTCTTTTTAATTCAAGAGTAGTAAATGTTCGGAATAGCTTATCTGCGTTTCTTATCAAGGTCACAATTGATCACTCTATACTAAAGTTCGACCACCATATGGAATATCATCATCATCACTAATTTTATCATTTAAGAAAGGGATTTTTTTGAGTATTTTAATAATAATTTCATCTTAGTTTGGTTATGACTTATGTTTGTTTTATCAAAGTTATTTCTAATAAGTCTTTTATAATATCAAAAAACAAAATGGTGAAGTTTAGAAATAAATATAAGGATCGAAATTTTGTGAATTTTTTAAAACCCAAAGAATTACAAATGGTGAAGTTCAGAAAATTTATTTTTATATATCTTCTTCTATAACTATATTTAGCGGGATATTTCGAGAGGGGGGAAATTTAGTTTAGAGTTCCTTTTAAAAATTATTATAATTGACGAAATTCAGAAAATTTATAAAATTTAACCATAGCTGCTTTTTTTTAGATTTTAAATTTTAATCTTAGTAGGGAAGCCATTGACTGGTATCGATATAATCAAATTAGTCCTCTTTGTTGCTGTATTTTTCTGACAAAATTTTAGTTTGAGATCCGAATTTAAAACATCGTTTAAATGTATTACTTTAGTGTTCTAATATTATAAATTTCTCGGTAATACTTCAGATTTGGGGTGCACGGTAGGTGGAGCTGTTAGTAGGCTACAATTTTGGGTTACAATATATGTCTTAGGACGCCAGATGGTAGCTTCAGATGTGACCAATTACGGCGTTATATCTTTTTGTTGTTTTGGGAATTTGTAACTTTTAGTCTGTATTATTTACTAAATATTTGCGCTCTGTTCATTTATAGTTTTTTCTAAGTTAGGTTAGGTTTCTTGATGTCTTTTATTGTTTTTTTTTGTTTCGTATTTTTTGTTTCACAGTGAACGATGACAGCTTCTTACTGGCAACGTCGTAGCTATAAATAGAACCCGCTTAGCATTGCAGGCTATCACACATACTTATCCCCACAGGCGCGGCACCTAGGATCTGCGATCCTAGTAAAGCGCAACATACACCACTCCCTCGTCAACACACGCGACACCTCCTTTCTAGCCTGCAAAATAGACACAAGCTCTGGCCCCATAATAGTGGCCACACATTACAGACCACCACGAATACAGCTAAACTTAGAAGTCCCACTCCGGGCCCTTTCAAACTACAACCTACCTATCTTCTTCGCGGGGGACCTCAACGCTTTTCACCCGACACTCCTTTCCAACAATACGAACGATGCGGGGAGTTACTTGGCCGGTGCCTTGCGGCGTTTCCGCTGCGAACACATCGGCCCTGCCTTCCCCACGTTCTTCGGCCCGCGCGGGGGCACCACATCCCCGGATGTGGTCTTCCGTAACGACCCCGCCACACGATTCTACACTCACATTGCACCCGGTCCCCGCGTACTATCAGACCACATACCAATATGCCTTCTCATATCCACATCCCCCATACTCATCCCCACATCACCTATATACGACTACAAAAACACAAACTGGGCTGAATTCAGGAGCCACATATCCACAAACACACCACATAACCTCGACCTGGAGAACACCAATCCAGGACAAATAGACCACCACTGGTGCTCACTCTTGGACACCATCACCACCGCACGTAATCTACACTCACCACGCAAAAACTACACCTGCTTAAAACACTTCACATTTTCAATACACACACAGAGACTTATCACACAGTACAGCAAACACTACACCAGAGGCCCACGACAACAGAACATCAACCAACTACGTGCGCGCATCCTTCAATGCGTGCAGCTAGATAGGAACAGGCAGTGGCGTGAGGTCGTCCGCATCGCGGACGACACCCGTTGCATGGACCCTTCCTTCTTCTGGCGGCACGTGAAAAGGATGTTGGGTACGGAACCATCCAAACCAATAACACTGAAAATAAACAACCACACACTCACAGACACCAATGACATCCTCGACGCATTCAGGTCCCACTGGGACACAGTACACACCCACAACCCACCAAAACCACATGCGCAGGAGCACTTCCAGGACATTCAGGAATGGTGCTGGACTCATGCTCACGAGCTGAGGCCTGCCCCCCTGATACGCATGGAGGTGCTCGACTATACGTCCACACTTACCACTCCAATCACCGTCGAGGAAACAAAACACTACATAAAATCGACACCAAAACGCGCCTTCCCCTCCGGCCTACCAGCCACACTAATACATAACCTCCCCGCAGACATATACCCCACACTCACACATCTATTCAATGCCTCTCTAGCCTCAGGCCACTTCCCTAAAATATTCAAAGTCTCTCACAATATACTCCTTCATAAACAACACAAAGAGCCAAAACACCCAAACAATTACAGGCCTATTGCTCTATTAGAGCACCTAGGCAAAATACTCGAACGTATGGTCAACTGCCGCCTACGGGAGTTCCTGGAAGAGAGGGACTGGTTCTCCCCCCATCAATGCGGGTTCAGGAGAGGCAGGTCCACTCAGGCGGCCGTGACCATCGTACACGACAGAATACAGAAGAAACGACAGATACACCAAAAGACTCTCTCCGTCAGTAAGGACGTGAGAAAGCCTTTGACAAGGTGTCGCACGAGGGACTCCGTTGGAAACTCGCCAACAACACGGAGTTACCTCTCTGCACCAGAAGGCTCCTCTCACACTACCTCACTGGACGGCGCTGCCACATCAGATACAACAACACCCTTTAAAGACCCTTCACACCACGCTCAGGCGTTCCCCAAGGAAGCGTTCTGGCACCCACACTCTACATTATGTTCACAAACGACACCCCACGCCCACCAGAAAACTGCGTTCACACATACATAGTGGCCTACGCCGACGACGAGACCATTCTCGTCAGCGGCCGGGCCCCCGAAGAAATCGCGCTCCACGCACAAAGAATACTTGACGAGAAGACAGACTACGAGGACAAATGGCTGATTGCCACGAATCCTCAGAAGACACAGATGACACTCTACGGCGCTAGAGATCACTTCATGCACAACCTACAAATCTACTCACACACACCAAACATGATCCACCAAAACCCAACAAGGCTCGCATACACACAGTGCACCAAAATCCTGGGGGTAACATTCGACAAATCCCTCAGGTTCAACTTACACCAGAACATAATACAAGCAAGAGCCTCACGTACAAACGCATCGCTGGGTAGGTTCTACCCAGCGAGTAAAAAACTAAAACTACACTTATACAAAGCACTCGTGCGTCCCATTCTCACGTACGCCCCACTGTCACTCGTAGCTTCGAGCGACACCTGGAAGCGAAAGGCTCAGCGCATTCAGAACTCTGCTCTGAAGCGCGCTTGCCGTCCGCCGCTGTACTCGAGAATGGACGCACTACACAACAACAACAAACTAACTCCTCTCAACACCTACGCTCACACCAGACTTACAAAACAACTTGGAAAACTCACCACAGACCCACTTTACACCTCGCTACATGTAAGAAGGTACGCGATGGCGCCGCGATATCCCGCGGCCCACGAACACCTGCCACCCGTACCATTCTTCGCATAAAACCAATAAGGCATCGTGAATATCGCGTTTCCGGATGGACTGTCAGCCTCCCCCCCCCCTGACTTGCCCCCAACCCTCGCCCAGTCAATTACCACATAACCTACACCCTCACTACAACACCTCGCTTCGGTGTATAGCCACCGACCTATCTACTCTCGCTGTCCCTTTCTTAATTATTTTCCGCAACGCTCCTCTCTGACTACCCGACTGCCGTGTTACAGCAGTCCCTCTCTGTTCTTTCTATACACAAAAATGAATGAATTTGTTTTTGTTTAGTTATGGCTTTTTCGTGCTCTAGTTGTGCTTCTTCGTTATTCGAATTCGGGTTTATTTTTCAGGACCGCGAAAAACTTTTAGATTATTTAGAGGCGCATAAACTAATCAAGAAACCTATAAAAGTAAGTATTGTTTGTCATTAGGTTAGGTTTTTCTGCCAGTAAAAAACTGTTGGGGAAAAAAAAACAGTAAATTCAAGGGGACTGCTCGTGGGAGATATATCACTGCGGATGGGCCACCTTGCGATGATCCTGAGTTTCAATCAAATGGGGGGGCTATGGCCCCCAGTATATACTCATATACAAAAAATATAACGCGGTAATTGTTCACATCTGACGCTACCGTTTGACGTCATAAGACATATTGTAGCGCAAAATTGTAGCCTATAAACAGCGCCACCTACCGTGCGCCCCGAAACTGAAGTATCAATTTCTCTATCCCTGGACCATTTAAGAAATGTGTTCTGGATTTTGGTTGTCAAGGATATTTTTTTAAGGTCGTTCATTGAAAATGTCCTTAGTAGCATTTATCGAACCAAAGAGTGTATGCTTGTCTTATTCTATATTAGTAATTTGCAAACATTCGAAAATTTCGTCAGAAATAATTTAGTTAGCGTTAAAAACTAAAATTCTAAAAATTTCATATAGTAAGACAAAATCTTACTGATGCAAAGCTGGTCCCTTAAAGCTTAATTAGTATAACTTCTTTTGTTTCAGGTTTATTTCAGCTTATTTATTTAGATAAAATAGCGATTAACTACCTTGGCTTAAGACCATCCACTCACGCTCGAAGAGCTGGCCAGGTTGAAGGGGTGGGCTCACCATCGTAGTCTTCCTTGATCTCAAAAAGGCTTTCGAGTTGGCCAGCCCCCACACCATACTAGCCGCACTTGTGAGGAAGGGCATCTGGGGGAGACTGCTGGGCTGGCTTCAGGACTATCCTTCAGCAGCGCACGGCCCGTGTGAAGTTCCAGAATAACAAGTCTCCCTACCTTGCCTTCGATGGCCTAGGGCGGCATCCTCAACCCATTTCTCTCCAACGTGCTGAAGGAGCTGGTAGTGCTGCCCTATCGGGAAGGAACCATCCTTCTCAGTTACGCCGACGACCTGGCCCTTGGCGACAAGCTCGCGCGGGCTCAAGAGGCGCTGCACCTCATCACTGCGAAGGTCTAGGGCTCAGCCAAAATCTCAGCAGAGAAGTCCCGAGCCATGGCCATCAAGACTTCTATGCCTGCTGGCCAGCAGCTGCGTTTCCAGGAAGTCGGGATGGCTTGGACCGACTCCTACCAGTACCTCGGGGTGTGGGTGGACAGGCGGCTCTCTTTCACGCACCTAAGGGAACGGAGGCAGGCCCGGCTTAACGTGATGAGGGTCATGACGCGGCCGAGCGCTGGTGCAACCTTTTCCGTCCTCCGCCTCTACTACCTGAAGGCAGTGCCCTCCCTAGTGGACTACAGTGCACCGTCCTTGTAGCGCTACCTCGGCAGCAGCAACAGCGCCTGGTGGTGGTCCAAAACACCGCCATGAGGACCATGTGGAGGCACCGAGGTGGTGCAGTGCCTGTGTCATGCAGAACGAGGCCCGCCTGGTGCCCCTCACCGCCAGGGTAGATTGCATTGTGGCCAGAGTGCTCCAGCGCGACGTGGAGGGTGTTGCGCAGAGGATACTCCGAATGGCCGTGGCGCAGGGCATCGAGTGACTGCGTAACAACAGGTGGCTCATGAACGTCACCTTAGCAACCAACACCCTCAGCCAGGCAGGGAACTGGCTGTGGCGCACCCCCGACGCCCCCCCCCCCCACCCTGCCTACGCTCCACAACCACTATGGGAGCCTCCCACCACCGACTTCATTGCCACACTGCTGCCCTCCAACAAAGCGCACTGCCTCACCGAGGAGCTGCGCCAGCACGCCCTTAGAGCCATGTCTGAGGTGACGGAGCCGGGCAGCGCAGTCTACTTCACTGACGGCTCCGTCGACCCCGACAGCGGGAGGTCCGGCGCCGCCTTCGTCACGAGTGGTCTGATGCGGGTGTGAAGGACATCAGACCACTGCTCGACCCTCCAGACATTACTGATAGCAATCCTGCACGCCCTCCAGCACGCTCTGCTCCGTGGGGAGGCCCGGTGGTGATACACACGGACTCTTGGTTAGGGCTGCAGGCGCTGTAGCACGCCCACGCCCACACCAGGGACAACATCCACCTCACCACCACCATCCTGTGCACCCTGCAGGACCTGGTAGCACCGGACAGGCGGGTCCGGCTCCACTGGATTTCCAGCCACATGGGCGTACGCGGCAACGAGACTGCCAAGCGAGCCGCCCACGGCCCCACCATTACCTGGACTGTGTGTCCCAGCCTGCAGCAGTTCAAGGCGCAGACCAAGTGCATGGCCGCCCGCAACGCCCACCAGCAGCACCAAGAATGGGAGGTGACCAAGAAGCAAGCGGCATGGTATGCTGCAGCCACAACCTATCGCCCACTGGACGCAGCCTTCCAGCAGCCCAGAGCGAACGGCGTGCTGCTACAGCGTGTGAGGCTGGGCTACTCCACGTGGGAAGAGCTGCACGCCGACTTTGTGGCAGGGAGGTGCGAACACTGCGGCGTCTGCTCCTGGCACCCACTAGTGCACTACCTCCTCTCCTGCTCAGCCACCGCCTGCATCAGGCCAGAGCCAACGCCATCCCCTCAACCTGTAAGAGGCGCCCTAATGAGGGCGCGAGATGCAAGAGCCACCCAGGTGGTCCGCCACACACCAACAAAAGAGCTGCTGTAGGTGTTGAGAACAGCACCCCCTCCGCGCTGATCGCTGTTCGCGCAAAGCCGGGCGACGGGTAGTGAGTACCGATGCCACCCACTAGTAGCAGATAAACTACGCGTAGGACACTCTGCCGCGTCTTGCTGCATGCCGACATCGTCGGGCTCTCCGCTTTGTGTAATTTGTACGTTTATGTTATGTGTATTTATATATTATTATGCCATATATTATTATTGTATTTGTATTATATCATGTATAAATGTACGCTATTGCACAACAGAGGGAACGATAAACCCACGAGGGAGAAAACTCTACAGACCATATACACCGATATCGGAGTAATTCTACTGGGACTAAATGACGAATACAATGGTTACGTTACGCTTTGCGACTGAACAAAAATTTATCCAGAGATGGGCAACATTTAAATACTGTATTTATATACATTTTTGTATTTAAAATTGTATTTGTAAATACATTTGAAATCATGTATTTAAATACTTTACTGATAATAGGTTTATATAGCTGTTAAGAATGTGTAATGGATGTTGTAGCTTGTCGCAACTTGTATGACACAAACAGTTGATTGCGTGATCCGGTGAGGGAAGATTGCTTGCGTCAGTTCAAATTCAGTTAACAGATGGTCACAGTTGTGTTTGGTTGTATAGTGAGAGCGCTCAGCGTTATTTCAACTGCTGCATGGCAACTTCAGCTTCTTCGAAATCGTGTAAAACGGAGAGATTAGACAATAATATAGACGAGGAAGATAAAGAATCATGTAGTTATAGTTATCCTTTACTAAATGGTAAATTCTTTAGAGTGAAATCTTTCGACGGAAAAAAATGAAGTATTTATACATCATGCATTGCAAAATCTCTGCGGCAAGCAATGCTACTTCCAATCTACGCATTTATTTGAAGGTAAGAATTAATTAAAGCTAATCATATGATACTTAATTGAATTGACAAGTTTCACTATTTCTTATTTTTTTTTAAAAAAAAATGACAAAATTGCTAGTACTAACGATAATGTTAAGTAGTGTGGGTTTACCATGAAGGAGCTTACCTGCTTCCTTTTGCAACCCCTTTATTTATAGTATATGCTGATTGAATTTAACGTGAATTATGGCAACGTGAAACAAATGTCCTTCAATTATCTGATCATGTACATTTATCAACAGAGAGAGAGAGAGAGAGAGAGAGCATCCTGCCTTGGTGCAAAAAGCGGATAACTGCGTGGACAGTTCAAAGAAAAGATAAAAAAAAAAATGTTCAGTATTAGACTATGGTCCTTCATGCAGCAGTGTTAAAGTAATGGCATTACCGGAGTGTTTTGCGGTGAATACTAAGAAGGTCAAACAATCTATTGTTGATAAGCTGATTGCAGATTTTATCATACAAGGTGTGCATCTCCTATCAACCATGGAACAACCAGCTTTTGTGAGATTAATTAAAGGTGAGTTCTGAGTTACGAATGTTGTTTACAATTATAGTATTAGTAGTACAGGTTGTTCTTATAACAACCGAATATTAAAGCGTTCGGATCATTAGTCACTACGTAGGCTATATAGCAAAGTTAAATAAAGGAAGACATATACAAACAACAGAAGTTAATATATTGCAATAATTTCATGAAAATCCACATACATATATTCTTAAAGCGCGCTATCATTTATTTGAAGATATTATTGAAAAAAAAATTTCATGAATAATTAGTACAATTATTGATCGATTATATGTAGTTATTAGATGGAATCCTATAACGATGTATTTCGTTATAGTAGCAATACCTGTATATCATTATATCAAAACTAGCATGCCAGCCCGTCAAAAATGTAGGAAGTAAAGCTTGATATTGTATATATTCCTAACAATACTGAAAGTCAATATTTTGCTATTTAATTCTGAATTTGAAGGATGGATTATTTATGAATTAATGTACCAGTCCTATATAGCTATAGGATATTCATTTAGCTACATTTTATATATAAGATTTTATATGCATACCATATATGTATTCTCATTTCACTCATAATAATCACACATTACACTACCGTAGGTCTAAATTCTTCAATTGATGTCATTTCAAGGCGGACGCTAGGCCGAAACCTTATAAAAGAAGAGAAAGTGACAAGAGCTCTACTGAAGAATGAACGAGACAGTGCCTCTTACTTATGCCTCACTGCAGATATTTGGTCAATTCGTCACCGTAGTTTTTGGGCGTTATAGATCATTGGGTATGTTAAGATTTTGCCCTTCATGAAATTGAAAATGTCTTTACAGTTAGGGAGTTATCAGCTCTTGTCTGAAAGCAGACCTATTTGTCGGTGGAATTTATCTCCATTATATTAATATGTAAAATTTATGGAAACATTTTTGAGACAAACATTGGACTGTAATTTCCTTTTTTTTCAGCTTGAGGAAGCTGCTCATGTCCGTCACAGTGGAATATTGGCATTCTGTCGCTTCAAAGGAGAACATAACTACATCAAGATTGATGAAAATATGGAGAATATCATCAATGAATACGATATGGCCCTGCAGTAAATCACGAGCGCAATCACTAATAACGGCTCTAATTTTGTTAAAGCGTTTAAGGAATTTGCAGTCATTGCTGCAAATGTGTCCACAGATTCAGAAAATGGAATCCAGGTAGGTAAAGAAGATCAGGGTGAGCACGATCTGGAGGATAGTTTCTTAATGAGAATTGTTTAGATCAGGAAGAAGACCTTTCGTCTGAGCCATGCAGCCTTAGCCTACCTGAGCATGTGCGCTGTGCTTCATACCACACTCAGTCTCGTCGCCAAAACTGATGCAAAACAGTCACTGAAAATATATTCCTTTTGCAAATATCAATCAAGCTGCGATGGGACAAAAGCGGTCGTCCAAAATCAGCATAGATTATCAAAACTGTTATCAACTGCTCATTAAAGGTGCCTTGCATTACAGGGTGGAACTCCCTATTTGATGCATGGCCATTACTTTTAAAACACAAGGACAAATTACATCAACTCATGACGTCCCTTGAACTTCCAGTGTTCAGAAGTCACGAAATTGAATTTCTTGGAGAGTATGTCTCAGTTTTGGCTTTTATTGCAGTGGCAATTGATCGCTTACATGAGTTAGGTTGTCAGGTGTTATTAAGCACACACACTTAACAGCTCTGGTCACAATAAACCCCAAAACCTATATTTTTGTTATACAAGGGGAATGAAGTTAATCGCTAACGGGAAGTCCGAATTTGCAGACGAAATTTCGGTAGGCCTAAGTCGGCAACGTCGTCGGAATACTGTATTGAAACAAAGAGATACGAAAAATATATATTATGGAATGAACAGTTATAATTAAAGAGTGAAATTATAATTTTGATTGAATTGAATTTTATGCGGTTGAATTAACTTTGCACGAGTTAATGAGAATTAAAGTACACATATGATGATTGACAAATATTAATTAGATTATAGTTGAATGGATTGGGTAAACATTAATATAGATTGATATGTATAAATAGATTGTATGGATTGAATAGATTAATAAATAGATTATATAAATAGGTAATATAAATAATTATATAAATAGATTACAACGGAGTTGGGAGGGTCTGATTGCGATGAGCCGAACATAGTGAATGAATGAGCATGTGATTTTATTTGAAAACGCTCGAGAGGTCAAGCGTACCAATCACATGATTTAAGTTATGGTTACCAACCTTTGTTGAAATAATATATATATATATATATATATATATATATATATATATATATATATATATATATATATATATATATATATATATATATATATACAGTTATAATTCAATATTTTCACTTGTAGGGGTGTAGACCGCTACAATGGAGAACAAAACTGGTTTTTTTTTATGGAGAATTGCTCCCTACCTTGCTCACTGTGGAGGAAAAGCTGAAGAGCCTTCAGTCACGTTTTCTGAAATTTTGCCAACCACTTCTAAGTGGAGTCACTAAGGGCTTTGGAAAGCGCTACCAAACTTATTTGACCTTGGCAAATAAAGCCAGCCTTATAGATGACATTATTTTATCAACAAGCCATTCATTCTTCAAACTCCGCTGGTTAGATATTAGTATTTCATGGGACAGTTCAAGCCACCAAGACTCTGTTAAAAATATTGTGATTCAAGTGATTTATAATTTAGCAGAGGGACCCGAAGCTGAATCATCCAGTGGTGTATCGGACAGTGACGATTATTTTGGATTTACAAAACCCACTCAAACACGATCAACCGCAGATTTAGAATTGTTCAGTTACCTTCAGGATTCAAATAAAACACTTCAAAGTTTAGATAGATATCCAAACCTAAAAAGTTATTCATTAAATACAACACCACCCTTCTATCGTCAGCTCCTGTGGAACGGCTCTTCTCTTTAGGAGGATTGACCTTATCTCTAAAACTGAGTTCTTTATCTGACGAAACATTTCAGCAACTGATATTACTTAAATATAATGCTGATATAAATAGCTAACTGAAATTTCATTCTATGAAACTTTCTATTTTTTTATGGAGTACCTAAGTCCAATTGTCATCAAATCCTACATTAGTAATTATAATATACAATTTCATTTTTTATGGATATTTTTTGTTTTGATACCAATGGTCCTTATCGATTGTCATTATATATCATGTATTTGAAATGTATTTAAAATGTATCTAAATATATTTAATGTATTTAGTATTTAAATACTAAATACATTTTCAAAATGTATTTAGTATCTAAATACATTTTTCTTATGTATTTAATATTTAAATACTTTAAATATATTTAGTGCCCACCTCTTAAAATAAGAACAAAGCCAAATGGAGACTGACCAGGAAATCGAGGAAGAAACATCCGATGAAGAAATTACAAAAACAACCAGAGAAATTGCAAAAAACTGGAAGAGGAAAAGCAAAGGTCAAAGATAAACACACAAAAACTGAATATTAAAATATACGGTTCACATGCATCCCCACTCCCCAAAACCTTTAAGCACAGTGAAATCGTTGACGGACTAGTAAAAGGAAAATATAAGTGGGATTATGACGCAGATGCAGAGGAAACGGAAGTCCACGACGCCCTCAAACAAGGAATGATTCTCATCGTCCCAGAATCATGCTAAAACATATCAAATGACCAGTTCAGATAAAAAAAAAACATACAGGCCGCGCCCGTTTCCCAGCCAGAAATAAAAAAGAAAGGAAAGTAAAAATTAAATCCAACATGTACAAGTTTCAGCGAAAACTAAAAATATTTACGCTGACCGTGAACGGCTGGACAAACAAACGAATAATCTACTCAAACATAGTAAGACAAGAATACCCAGACATAGTAATTTTATCAGAACACAGAGTCAACACGGTAACCGAAAAAATGAAAATACCAAACTACAGATTTATATATACAACCCAGACCAGACTAGATACGATGGTATAATGATCGGCGTTAAAACTGGGACTCATTACACTGAAGTCAAAGACTTAGAAGAATCTTAAATTGCAATAAAAATTCGACCTACTACTGGCGACCTTATAATGGCCAGGGCCTACCAACCCCTAAGACGCCCGTACCTCCCCGTCCCTAAACTCTTCTGTCATCCATCCTCAACCATACTGATCGGAGATCTTGTAGGTGTGCGGAATGTATAAGAGAAATTCCGTCCAACTGGATATACAAATAGCAGAAAAACACTTAGCCAGTTAAAAGAACGTATCGGAAACGGAACCAAGAGGTACCTCGTTCGAAACTCAAGCGAGTACAAATAACTTTTATAAATCGCTCAAGGAAGAATACGCAAAAGTAAAAACATAACGCCCCCCCCCCCCTCAATAACTGGTGACCCTCTACGGCGAACAATTTTCTGATCATTGTACTCTTTGTTACTTTGCAAGTGTCCTACAAATAAAATCAAAGTGCTGCGGTCAATTTCGGAGAGCCGAAGAAGGAGAAGCCATTACTCATTGATTACAAAAAGACTTCGTTCGCTCTCCTCAATCCCTCACATTCGCTTCACTAATGCCGCAGACTTGGAGGCCGTGGAGGAAGAGCTACTACTCCTCGATTAAGATATATCCAAGACTAGTCTCTTCCCAATCCTCAAATTCATTCCGCTTTCTAGAAAGGGACCTGCCAATTATCACTTAAAAATCGCCACTGAAACAATGCGTGGCAACAGAGTGGATGTCATACTCCACAATTTTGCCAAAGATTTCGACAGGGTGTGGATACCCGGACTACAAGCCAAAATCACAAACTTAAATATGGAGCCCAATCTTTGCAAAATATTATGCCACTACCTGGAGGGAAGAAGAGCTATTCTACAAATAAACGGCCTAATAGGAAAGACATTCGCACTTCAGGCGGATGTCCCTTAAGGAGGGTGTCTCTCTCCGACCTTATATACAATTTATACCCGCAAATTACCCCAACCGACAGACGAAAGTGCGATATATATCCACCTGGCAGATGACATCACACAAATTATAACCGGTGACAGAGAAAACCTATAGAACATTGCCCAGAAGACAGCAAAAGAAATCAAGAATATAAATGACTTCGAGAAGAACAAAATTAAACGAACATAAACAAGTTTAAATTGATACCAGTTAATCGAGAAAAAAGGCAAAAATTAGGGTTGACGGTGAAGCATACCCTACCCGTATAGCAGAGAGGGAAAAGTCGTCGGCCTCAAACTCACGACAAATGGATACATATCCCATTGGACACAGAAAAGTACGGAAGATAAGGCAACGCTAACATCGCTACAAAGATTCCACATCCTGTCAAGCAGAAATAAGAAAAAAACTATATACAGCCCTCGTTCGACCCAAGATGACATACCTCATAATTCCCAATCATACACTGAGGAAAGCACAAATTAAAAAGGCCCCCATATTCCCAAACTGGGCGACTAGGTTTATAGAAAATAAAAAAAGGCAAGATCGAATAACATCGGAGAATCTACACCAAAGAGCCGCATTTCTGCCCGAGAAAAAAAATGAACAAAATAACTGAACCTGACAACGAAATTCGTGAAGTCGGATACAGACAACGATTTGGCGGAAGAAAAAAAGATAGAATGAGAAATATAAATCCAATATACAAAAGAGAAATCACAAAAACCGAATAGGAAAACCAATATTGATAACCGAAAACGATAAAGACAACCGAAATTTGACAAACTGAAGAGAACATAAACAAGAAGGTAAGAAATGAGAACCCGAGGAAGAAAGGAGGGTAAATACATAAATAATACATATATATATATATATATATATATATATATATATATATATATATATATATATATATATATATATATATATATATATATATATATAACTACAGAAAAAGTGTAAAAGAAATCAAAATTTAAATAAAAAACAAAAAATACAAATGCTCAAATGAGCGAACGAAAACAAAGGGTTGAAGGCTAAGAATACATATTATAACTGCAAAAAAGGCAGAGTAATTTTTTAAAATTTGAAAGCGTCTGCCAGGAAACCTGACACAATTTATCATTGTCGAATCATGGCCAAGTGTACGGGAATATGCGCACACAGGTTATAAGGTAGGCCAAGCAAGGCGACAACTGTTATTGTTCTAAGTGTGCGATTTGAATAGATAGAGGCAGCTGCATGACCAAGGAATATAACAAACACAATGAAAAAAATAGATTTTAATACACACTAAATAAAGGCACAACAATAAATATGGATATATATGGGTACATGAATAAGACGAAATTAGGTTCCGAATACTAATGAGATAACCTGGGTTATTGAAGAGTTATAATGGGAAATTTAGGGTAGTGAATGATTTAGTACATTTGATCCTCGAGAGTTAAGCGGGGCAAACTTAGGAGAGGTCTTGGTGACCTTGATTACTCACGGGGGGTAGCCACAAACCAGCAGCGGGTGGGGCTACTTTCTCGAACTTGTGTTTTGCTAGATGCGGGCCTCTTGTCCTCAAGAGATCACCGGACGAACTTCGAAGGAAGGGGGGAGTTGACTTTTCCAACCTTGGGTTGAGGGAGCTATCGGGCCTCTTGTCCTCAAGAGGTTACCAGTCGAACTTCAAAAAGGTTGGGGGGAAATGATTTCTCCACACTCGGCTTGAGCGAGCGAACGGGCCTATTATCCTCAAGAGGTTACCAGAAAAACTTCGGAGGACGGCTTCTCCAATCCTTGATTCGAAGGCGGTTGAGAAAGGCTGATGTTGCCTCACGAGACTCTTCTCCCTGACCCGAAGATACGAGTGTGATGTCCAGCTCTTCCGTGGCTTGCGACTGTCACTCACATTGCTCGGGAGAGAGCCTCGTTGAATTGAACTCCTTTCGGGAAAGTGTCGTCTAACCAAATCTGTCGGTAATCCTGGAGATGGTGCATATATACCCGGAGTTCTCAAAAACAGGGAGAGAGAGAGGCTTTCTCGAACCCTTGTTATCGGGCGTGAAAAACCGAGCGTCTCCTTGCGGGGAAGTGTCAACGGCAGGGATCAGCGGGACGGACGACCAGCGGCTGGAGTCATAAAAGCTGTTCGCGGCGAACCTACAAAGTAATCTCCCGAGGGAAGGGGGGGGATTGAGACGGCAGGGAGGTGGCCTAAATTTCAACGTTATGCCTCGTGTGAATTTTGCGGAAACCTGGCGGCAAGTCCAAAAAGGGTGAAGTCGGAGGGGAGGGATGGGGTGATGGGAGTAACGGCTCGCTTTCTTACCCCAAGTAATATCTTAGGAGGTGGGGAAATAATGTTATTCTAGAGAATACCTCTACAATCATCATCCTCATGGTATCATCTCCATATATATCACTCTACTCATAACCATTCCAACACCACACACACACACACAAACACACACAAACACACGCAATACAAATGTTTCCTAACTAGCCTATACATACTCTTTCAGATTCACCACTTTTACTATCCCAATTTACATCTTCCGTCGTCTACGGAGTTTATTTGTCATTTCTATAAACATTTTCTTTCTGTTTCTACGCATTTCTATTCGTGTGATCTTCAATACCTACTCAAAAGAAGTAAAAGAATAAATATATGCGCTCATTGGAGTGATCAGAGAGACTAGTTCCCTTTGAGCGAGGTAATACCCTAAAGAGGTGCTCCTTTTTTTCTTTTTTTTCTTGTTTTTTTATCTTACTTTTTACCTTCTACTTCTTTCCTCCTAGCAATAAATAACTTGGTCACCGGCGAAGTTCCAGAAGCACTGGTTGTAGGAGCAAGCAAACTAAGTTAGGGGGACAGAAAAGGGGGGCTCATTCTGGGCCGCGGATCCCAAGACAGTTGTAGGACCCTTATAAGGCTAGGAAACATATAGGTAGGGTGACCAAAGATAGTGCGACCCGGTATTAGGTGGCGATTTAGATATAGGATTAGGTAAGAGGTCTCTCCCACTAAGGGATATATAGGGGTTACGTTTCAGATAAACAATGACCCACCCCGTTGCAGGGTGGAACCGGAAGTAAGGAATCATGGAACCCGCCGAGTTTAGGAAGAGACTCCCCCTTCGGCTAGTACTAGACGGAAAAAAGAAAACAGCTCAAAAGGTAGTGCCGCGGATGTTTGTAGACTTCAAACTCTCCTTATTAGATGCATCGAAACCTCACACGGATTTACTGTCATTTGTCCTAAAAATAATGAGGTGGAACTTCTTTTATCGTCGACCGAAACCAATACATTGAAAAAATTAGATCTAGAATCAAAAGGCCTACCACAAATAACCGCTAATAGGACCCTGGTGTGCAGGAAGATTGAATACTGGATCGGAGAGCATTCCTGTAAGGAAATAAAGCAGGAGCATGAAGAAAAGCAGGCATGGCTGAAAATAAGAGAGATCGTTAAATTTAACCAGCTCACACACATATTCAAGATAATATGTGAAATAACCGAAAAAGGTGACAAAGATACTGGAAAAAAGATTACTTGCGTTTAGCATGAAAATGCCACTGGCAAATATATAGAGGAACATATTTATTAATATCCAACTATATTTCAAATGCTATGCAATGGAGGAACACATCACAGTTATCTGCCCCAAACAGGATAAATTCATATGTTCCGAATACAGCCTTGAAGGACACTCGTGGAAATATTCCCAAATCCCAAATAAAAAATGTATTAATTGCTCAGGCGCACATCGAGCAATGGCCATATCATGCCCCAAACGACGAGAGATCATTGTAAAAAAGGAACAAGAAATTGCTGAGAAAGCGGAAACGAGAAAAACAAGATCCTACACCTCTGCCCCCCCCCCCCAAAAAAAAACGCCCCCCAAAGCAAAGTGACTCAAATAAACATCGATGGCTCGCTGATTGTCAAGATTTTAACGTGTATTTTACATTCGCATGTAATGAATATCGCTAACCCAGGATCATATGCCTTAAATCTAAATAACATGCTGACAGAAAATGGACTTGAACAGATGAAATTTCCTAATGTTGCTTCAACAAAACTTTTCAACGTAAATATTTCGGAAAATACATACAATCAAGGCAGTAAAAGAACAAACAAATAAAAATAGTGTACAACCTCAAACAGACAAAGAGCAAGAAGATGACACAGAAGGCGAATATACAGAAACCGAGGAAAGCTCGAAAGAATCTAATGCCGAAAGCACACACACCACACGAAATGTTGATTCAACAAAACTTTTCAACGTAAATATTTCGGAAAATACAATCAAAGCAGTAAAAGAGCAAACACATAAAAAAGTGTACAACCTCAAACAAACAAAGAGCAAGAAGATGGCACAGAAAGCGAAGATACAGAAACCGAGGAAAGCTCGGAATAATTTAATGCCGAAAGCACACGCACCACACGAACAAAGAGCAATAAAATGAAGAAGAGAAAACCCACCAGTTGAAATTAACCCAATCCCATCAACTTCAACTAACTCAGAAAGGTTAACAACCTACAAAACAAAGAAGAAAGTAAGTAAATGTAAAAGATATTAACGTATTTCGCCAAGAAAAGGACAATCTATAGTAAACAGAATTAATCATGGATGTGGGGGAATTCCACGTGGAATTTCTTTTCCAGCACGAAAGTTCCATGCGCTGGAGAAGGTTCTGCTAGACCGTAAATTGGTAAGCTCTCCCCCCCCCCCACCCCATCCACAAGCGGTAGCCTCGAGCCGCGTCCACCTCGGACTACCTTTTTGCGGGTTAGAATCGCCTCGGCTTGAAGATTCGAGGCCATTCGAAAGTAGCGCTGTTTTCCCCACCCCTGCGGGGGAAGCCTCGGATATATATGGCTCGTCTTCCAGGTGGGAGACACAGCGTTGAGGAGTCTCGCCTGGACCCAAGAAGATTCCTCTAGTTCCAGTCAGGTGCTAACAACAAAGCAAATTGACGACTGAACTTTTTGTGTGTTGGAATTAGCCCCAGCCAGTGAGGTAATTCCATTTGACGATCGCTACCGAGCGATTTTTCCGACTCTACTCATCAACTCCTGTCGAAGCCCTTCTAGTTAGCTCCTCGTTTTCGGGTGGCCGAAAGACTCTCACCTGGAACGGACGTTACCCCCCCCACCTTTGGAGAACCGTCATCACGTTAACTTCCCGCTCAGAAGCTCCGAGCGCCCTCGCCCCCACGTTTATTGCCTGCAGAAGACATCCGTGAAGCCTTACCCTGACGTCTCACCCGGAATACTCCGTAAGCCAACCCCTCTTCCCCTTCAGCAACCCAATTGAGTTAATACTCCCCATTTGAATAGTCTCCTCCTGTAATACATTAATTTTTAACTTCATAGTCTGATGCATAACTCTGCAATTCCCCCCCCTCGTTTACCGATGTAATTTTTCCCATTAATTCTCTTATTTTTATGTAAATAAAATTAAATTTTTGTACATGCCTCTATAAATAAACTTGAGCTTTGCCATTGCCCAAATTTTACCTGACCTCGTTGCACTCTTTCTCGCTGTTCCGCGCGTCGAAGCTCTTGGTGTTCCGTCCCCTTGTCGGTTCGCCTTTAAGTTATTGGTCTCTCCCCCATAGATATAATATAGTATTGCTATAATATAATGTCATACCACGAGAATGGACAACAGAAAATTAAGAATTCTTCAGCTTAATACAAATGGATGAAAAGAAAAACAGACAACATTCGGAAACTTATTCAGAAAAATCGGCCGGATATAATTTTAACATCTGGACACGGAATTAATCTTAAAGAGGAGAATATTAAAATTTGGAATTACAACATAGTAGCCACAAACCCTACAGATGCGGTCTTCGACGGGGCTGCTATAGCAATAAAAAAGAACCTAGATTACAAGACTAAACAAGGACTAACAGAAGCATAGGTGGCAACAGAAATTTAAATGGAACTAACTAATATAATAATAGCAACCGGATATCAACCTCCGAGAAGAAACGGATTACCCATAGAAAACTTCACAAATATTTTTAATAATAGATTACCAGTCATCTTCATGGGATACCTAAATGCACACATATCAGAGAATCGGACTACAGAAGAACCAACGCAAACGGACGGCACTTAGAAACATTGATTGCTAGACAAATTTGCCAAAGAATAGGGCCGAACTTCCTAAACTTATGTGACAGAAAAATCAGTAACCAAGCCAGATATATGTCTGACAAATACTAATTTACCTTTCAATTACCACTTGGAGCAAATAAATATTAGCTGCAGCGATAACAACAGCCATCTTATTAGAAATTAACCAAAATCTGGTATAGATACCAATTAGGGACTGGATAGCCCATCATATGGCTAATTGGGACAATTACAAAGAAAGACTCACGACAACATATCCCAAATCCACTTAACGAAGCAACTTTAGAGGACATAGACAAAGAACTACGGACTATACGCGAAGCAATCCAGAAAGCAGACGAAGAAACAATTCCTAAACAATTCAAGTGGACACCATAAAGGATTAGAATTAATGAAGAAATACGAATAACAGCGGAAAGGAAAGGAGATCAAGGAACTTCAAGGGAAAAATACACCAGATTGAAGAGTAAGAAAAGAGAACTGCTAACACTCATTTTAGATAAACAAAAAGAAGTATGGGACGAAGCAATGCTTAAAATAGAAACATAAATTAAACCAAGAGAGTTTTGTAAAAAGTTAAACCGAATGAAAGAAAAACCTCCGAAAGAGAGAATGAAAATTAAAGACATGAGGCAACTACATAGATGATAAAGAGCAAATCGAGAAATTCTTTCGGGATCATTGGGAGAAAGTCTTCAGGATAAGTGAAGAGGAAAATGCAAACTTTGACACTGACTTCGAACATCGGATCATAGATTTATTAAAAACAGAAATAGAAAAAACACAACCCTACCACTTTGTAGAGAGAGAGAGAGAGAGAGAGAGAGAGAGAGAGAGAGAGAGAGAGAGAGAGAGAAAGAGAGAGAGAGAGAGAGAGAGAGAGAGAAAAAGAGATACGAACGAGGGCATCGACACTGTAATAGCAACAGAAGAAATGATAAAAATGATTTTAAGTTTCAAACAGAAAGCCCTAGGAAAATCGGGGCTGACAAAAATACATTATTGAGAGGCCCCTAACAACATACATGAGGGGCTTAAGAACGTATTTAATACAAGTCTAAATACTGGATACTTTCCAGATGAACTAAAGGTAGCCAAAATGATATTTGTGCCTAAACCTGGAAAGCCAACCACGCTGGTTGAGAATTACAGACCGATTTCCATGCAAGATTTCATTGGGAAAGTATACGCAAAAATAATAACCAATAGATTAATGAGATTCCTAAACGAAAATAATTGCCTAAACACATGGCAATTTGGATTCTGAAAGAACCGGAGCACGGAGATATCACTTAGTGTAATCATAGAAAAGATAGCAAAAGTCAAAGGAGAAAAGGAAAGCATTGACATAGTGTGCAGAGACATATCGAAAGTATTCGACAAAGTTTGGCAAAAGTGATTACAATACAAAATACTCAGATTGCAAATTAATAATAAGATTGAGTGGATACTTTGTGACTACGTAATGAACATATATGCCTACATATAACATGAAAAGTATCGAGGAAACACATTCAAGCAAGATATTTTTTTTTTTAAGGGGGGTATCTGGCGACTGCCCACTTAGGCATAAGTCACCGTAAACAAACAGCCTAGTTCTAGGCTACTTTAAAAAATTTGAACAGAAAACAACAATAAAAAGAAATAACAATTAGGAAGCAATAACAACAACAAAAGAAGAACAAATACAACAACTAAACCTAGTTAGATAAAAGGAAGAGGGCCTGCCTCCCCCCAAAAGTCAACTAGTCCACCAGTCGATGTGCACGGACTCGTCCCGAGTACAAAGCACAGGCGGTAGCGAACCCGCCCATCCCGGTACCGGGACAGGCAACGTGCGCGAAGATCACCCAGACAGGGACATTCAACGAGAATGTCCCGAATAGTCTGGGGGACGACGCAATCGTCACAATAGGGCACAGGCGAGCGCTACATCAAATAGCGATGCGTCACACGAGTGTGTCCGATTCGGAGACGACAGAAAGCGATCTGAAGCCGTCATGGCATTGGGGGATAGGTCTATGGGAACAGTCGTGGCGCAATGGCACGCAACTTTAAGTTCCCTTCGACCGCCTCCCATCTTCTTTGCCAAGCAGTCCAAATAGCGGCCCGTATTCTTGCCATCTAGTCGGTGTGAGGAAGAGCAAAACGCTGGTCCGGTCGCAAAGTCTTCACGGACTCTTCGGCGCCCTCATGGGCGTGCCCATTCCCCGCAATTCCTACATGTCCAGGAAGCCAGCAGAATATAATCTCGACATCTGCCCGGCTCGACAGAACCGTGGCGTCACGGATATCATGAACCAGAGGATGCGGAGATTCCAATGCCCCGAGAGCACTCAGGGCGCTTTGTGAGTCGCTATAGATCACAATCCGGTCTCCGAACCGGGCACGTCGCGGAATCTCCCGTACCAAGTGGTGTATTGCTACCAGCTCGGCCGTGAAGACAGACGCAGCGCCTGGCAGAGCCCCGCTGACTTCAAACAGAGAGGATACAGCGTGGAAGCCGACCCCCTCTTGGGACTTGAGCCATCCGTATACACTGGCACGGTTCCCGCGTAACACAAGGTGTGCTCCAGAAAGGTCGAACGCAATACTCCCAGCCGTACAAGCTTTGGGGGCAGAGGCGTAGCGACAAATAGCCAAATGTGGTACCCTCCAGGGTGGCATCGTGGGCAGAACCAGAGGTGCCACCGGCCCACGAACTATATCTAGCTCTCGAAGGAGTTTCCTGGCCCTAAACCCAAAGGGCTTAGGGTATGACTGGCGTCTCTCGGCGGCATAGGCACCATCGAGATCAGCTGCGGATGCAGTGAGAGCTGTTGGCGACTGAGGGTGGCGCCGGGCTCGCGCGTACAGGCGAGTGATGTACTGCACGCGGCGCAGAGCGAGTGCCATCTCCCCAGCATGGACCAACAGGCTCTCAATGATGGAAGTGCGGAAGGCACCGGTTGCAAGGCGAAGGCCGGTGTGGTGGATCGAATCCACCTTCCGCAATAAACGCTCGACTGTGGATGCATACAACTCGCATCCGTAGTCGAGCTTCGAACGAACAAAGGATCCATAAAAAAGTAGTGCAGTAGCCCTATCAGCGCCCCAAGCGCTGAACATCACGGAACGGAGAATGTCCATGGCGCGGGTACAAGAGACCCTAAGGCTGCGAATATGAGCTTCCCAGTTGAGGCGTCGGTCGAATACAAGACCGAAGAAACGGTGCGATTCCACCACATCCAGGCGCAACCAATTAAGAAACAAATCTTGGTCGGGGTGAAGCCGTGGATGGCATTAGAAGTGCTACCTTAGTCTTGGCCAAAGAAAACCTAAACCTGTGCGCTTCGGCATAGCGAGAGACGCGGTTCAATGCCTGTTGGAGTCGACGCTCCAGAGTTGGCATCTAGGCTACGCCAAAAGAGATCGAAATGTCGTCTACGTAGAGCGTAGCGAGAACATCTTTTGTCAGCACCGAGGTGATGCCGTTGATGCTCAGAGCAAAGAGTGTGACACTGAGATCAGTTCCCTGTGGGACACCCTCTTCCTGCTCCTTTGGGCCGGAGAGGGCTCCCCCCAGCCGTACGCGGAATCGACGATCTCGCAAAAATTCAGATATAAACATTGGGAGGCGTCCCCTCGCCCCCATCGTGTGGAGAGTCTCCATGATACCGAATCGCCATGTGGTATCATAGGCCTTCTCCAGATCAAAAAAACACCGTCGCGTATTGCTGTCTACGAAGGAAAGCCTCGCAGACGGTATTTTCCAGTCGAAGCAGAGCATCCGACGTGGAGTGGAACTTGCAGAAGCCGCACTGTGCAGAAGACAGATGGCCTCCACTGTCCAGGAAAAAGGCTAGTCAAACATTTACCAATTTCTCCATCAACTTGCACACGCAAGAGGTTAGAGAGATTGGGCGAAAACCAGTCGGAGTAGAAGGATCTCTCTCCGGCTTGCGAAAGGCGAGCACAGTAGCGATTGTCCAGGAATCTGGGAGAAGACCCTCCACCCAGATCCTGTTGAACAAATCTAAGAGAAATGCAATGCCTCGCTCACCAAGATGTCAAATCATGGCGTACGGGACATCGTTCGGACCATGGGTGGTGTCCGCGCACGAAGAGAGACCGGAGCGCAACTCACTCCCAGTAAACCTGCGGTGAAGGGTTCTCCGCCTCTGGAGGTAAATTCCAGAAGGCGGCCTTCCGCGATATGACGACGTGCATTGAATGCTGGCGGAGCTGCATCCCGGTTAGAGTATGTGGAAAAAGCGGTCGCCAAGGATTCCGCCACGGACGCGAGCCGAGATTGCAGTCCCATTCTCCTGGAGAAAGGGAGGGGGTCCTGCGAGAACTTGCCCCGAATCCTTTTGACTCGCCTCCAAACCTCTGCTAAAGGGGTCTTCCCGTTAAGTGAAGACGTATGCCCGCCAAGAAGAGCGGTGGGCGTGTTTCAAAATATACCGGAACCTAGCTCTAGCCCGACGAAATTCAGCGACAGTAAAATCGTTCGGGCAGCGCTAATAGCACATGTAGGCATAACGCTTCTGTTTGAGGGCCGTCTCACACTCGGCGAACCACCAAGGAAGTGATCGGCGTGCAAAACGACCAGATGTTCTAGGAATAGTAGTCAGGCCGGCGGCGATGACGTTACCGGAGAAGAAATCAACAGCCTCATCTACCGACCTAAACTCATCGAGTGAGATAGAAAATTTAGTCATTTCCTGAAATGCAAGCCACCGCGCCCGCGCTAAGCACCATCGAGGTGGGCTCTCAGGCAGCAGTTGCCCTGAAAATGATATTTGAATGGGAAAGTAATCACTACCATGGAGGTCATCGACCACCCCCCAATCAAAATTAGGCTGTGCATCCAAAGAGCACTAAGATAGGTCAAGGCAAGAAAATGAAGCGGTTCTCGGACAGTGATGCGTAAACTCATCCACGTTTAGGACACCCATCTCAAGCTCTTCGATCAGATCGGCAAGGACTTGTCCCCTGGGATTTATGGAGTAATCTCCCTAGAGAGGATGCCTGCCATTCAGATCTTCAAGCAAGAGATAGGGCCTCGGCAACCGTGCCACGAAGTGGTGGAAGTCCCCCGTGTCGAAGTCAGCTGACGGTGGAATGTACGCAGAAACGATAGTATACCTCCTATCTAGGTGCAGCTGCACAGCCACTGCCTGAAAGGAGGTATCTAAAGAGAAAGGAATAACGGGGACATCATGCCGGGTGTAAACCGCGCATCCCCCAGCCAGGCCATCCCGCGGTAGTGTGGTCGCAAGATCCTTATACCCCGGGAGGGTGGACAGGGGGCACGCACCTAGCATGGTCTCCTGCAAAATGATAGCTAACGGGAAACGGGACGAGATGAGCCTCCGCAGCTCCTCCCAGTTGGCCCGCAGTCCACGGCAATTCCATTGAATGAATATGCCCTCCAGGCCTAGCTCGGAGGATACGCGGCGGCCCTTCTCGAACAGAAGACCCTCACGGGAATGGCCGTACGCTTCCCGGAGGCAGAATCCCGGGCGCAGTTGGCCGAACAAAGCGCTGAAGGCGCTGTCACCTTCGAGGACATATTAAGGGATGTTCGGCTCGTCATACGAGTCTTTTTCTCATTCCTTTGTTGCTGTCTTCCTTTTGGGGGACAGCTTTAGGAACGCCGGAAGATGGCCTCGTTTCCAACTTCAGAGGTGTTGTCTCCTTGAGTCTAACGACTCAGGGGAGGTGCGTTGCCGCTTCGCCTTACGGGAAACGGTCACGCTAGGGGAAGAGGGAGGAGCCCTGGTTTCAGCCGGGGCTGGGTATGACCCTTTTTACCGCCAGCTTCACCAGGGCAGCGCCCGGGTTGAGTAGAACCCTCAGAAGCGCTCCGAATGGTCCCGGAAACAACGGTGCTCGTTGGCCTGGATGGGCCAGGAGCAGAGGGTGCTTTTCTAACTATTGAGGCATATAACGTCCTATGCAGAGCCGGGCGCGCCAGGACCAAGTCCTTAGCCTCGCGGAATGAGAGTCGATCCTGGGCCTAAACGGCCAGGATTTCTTTCTCAGGGATATATGCACCACATTGCTTCGAAGAAGCCGGGTGCGGCTCTCCGCAATTGACGCACTTGGCCACACACGATTTAGACTTATCGTGTGCGGCCTTGGAGCAATTTACACAAACTTCGGGTGACCCCGATTTTGCACGTCTAGAAGAAAGATTCGTATGGCCGAAGCGGTAACAGTAATAGCACCACCGCGGCAGTGGCACGAATGCCTTCACGCGGTAGCGGTACCAACTGGCACGCACCGACTCAGGGAGCTTGTCACAGTTGAACGTGATGAAGAGTGTAGGGGTGGGTCTCGAGGCCCCTCCCTGTTTTCTCATCACACGTTCGACCTTGACCGCCCAATGGTCGGCCCGCTCTAAGGTGATGTCCTCAATGGAGTAGTCAACGAGTTCCCTCGCATAAACTACTCCTTTCACAAAGTTAATGGTAGAGTGCGGCGTCACACTCACTGGGGTGTCCGAAAAGCACTTATCTTGGCCGACTCGGCGGGATTTGCTGCATTCGTCAGAAGGCTCTCGTCCGATAAACGGTTCACCTTCGGCTCTCTGACAATTGCACTAGTTAATCCTCTCCTCTGATGGATCATGTGGCCCTTGGCCAACATGGTGCCATCAGTGGAGCGAATAACGAGGAAGCGTTTGAAGCCAGCGGGCTCGAAAACTCCAGGTAACCTCTGAATTAGGGGCCTCGATGTCATCGATGCTCCGCCCTGTGCAGTTTTGTTCTTAGCCAGAGGCTCCGCAACCGGGGGGTCAGAGGGACCGGATGTGCCGATCTTGGCTTGGTCGCTTGCCAAAGTGGCAGCAGACCCATCCGTCCCCGTAGCCTCCGCGGATGGAGAGGAGCCCCGAGTCTTCTTTGTCCTTTTAGTTTTTTTTCTTTTTTGAGAGGAGGGCAGGGAATGAACCCGCTTCTCACCTCCGCCAGAAGGAGCCCCCAGGCCAGATGGACCGGCCTCAGCCAGGTCCTTCTCCGAAATAGAGAAAGTCTTGGTAGTCGTTGGGGCACCGGTCGGAGGACATATCTCCCCTCCTTGTACTGCCTCGAAAACTCTATCTGTTTGAGGGGGACCCTGCATAGGGGCAGATTCGGGTTTGGTGCTTGGAACCGAGCCCGGATTTCCCCTCCCATGGAAGGCCCTACCCTCTGAGGCTGGGTTGCTTCAAGCACCATGTCTACTTCAGGGGGGGCTTCCAGTTAGCCAACCCCCCCCCCTCCCATGACATCGCAGGTCCCGTTGACAGTATCATCACTAGTCTTGTGTGGGAGGCACAGGCCTTGTCCCCGGCAAGGTTCAATATTCTTGCCAGCAGATCTTTTGAGGAAATCGCCCGAATTTGCCCTACCGAGCCGCTTCGATGTGGAGTGGCTGGCTAAGGGCTACCTGCCGGGTATCTTTGCAGTTCCCTTGGAAAGAACAGAGGGGACTGCCGCTGGAAAAGGGAGGTGCCAGAAAGCACCCCCAAAGAAGGGGGTGAGCGGGAGTCCCTTACACCCGTACGCGAAGGAGAGGAGTAAGCTTCCTCTCCGGTTAGAGAGATATGGAGGGTCCCCTGCGCAAGCACAGAGGGGAAGCCTCCATTTTTTCGGTGGAGCTACCCGAGGGCGGCTCCGTTGATGAGCAAGGGGAAGTTGAGGGTTGATTTTTTAATTGTTCATCATCGGGCATGGTGACCCTTATTTTTCTGCGGGATGTAATAGCGCATCACCTCTCGCAGTAGCCCGTACTGTAAGAGGTTCTTACAAGCCCAACAGAGCCAGGCGCCACCATTTGGAACCACCCCTCCCGCCTGGTGGCCTGGCAGTCCATCGGCATGGCGGCTCCACCTTGAGCACGGCGTAAAATTGATAGAATCTGAAGAGGAGATGAAAAGGGATGTGAGGAAGGTATGGGTGGGGATGATGCAGTTGTTAAAAACCAACCACCCTAGACCGGAGCTCAGGGATTAGGGAACATTGTCCCCTTCCTCCTCAGCCTCGATCCGCGACGGTTGGCTAAGAAGAAGGTAAGCATCTACCCTGTGAAATTAGAGGCTGACCAGAGAAAGTTATGGGAGAGGTTGTATGAAAAGCGAGGAAACAAGTGTTTTGAAGGAAGGAGAAGAGGATAATCTGGGGTCGGACGGGGTGCTGAGTCCCGTCAGCACGGTGGTCAGGATGGCAAATCGCCGCGCCCTTTACGGGGAATTCAAGCTAGAAGAAGGATTGCCTCACGATGGGTGTTTGAGTCTGTCATGGTATGACATTACATTATATCAATACCATAATATATCTATGGGAGAGGACCACTAGCTTGAAAGCAAACCGACAAAAGGGGCGGAAAACCACGCGTTCAGACGGGCTGAGTAACGAGAGAGTGCAACGAGGTCAGGCAAATTATGGACAATGGCAAAGTTCAAGGTTATTTAAAGAGACTTGTACAAAAATATAATTTTATTTACACAAAAAAAATAATAAGAGAATTGAAGAGTAAAATTACCTCAGAGAATTAAAGGGCAAAAATCACATCAATAAACGAAGGGGGGGGGGAGATTAACTCAATTGGGTTACTGAAGGGGCGATGGGGGTTAGCTTACGGATGTCTTCTGCTCTTGAGGTGAGGCCGCTCGAACTTCAAAGCGGGAGGTTGGAGTGATAACAGTTCTCCAAAAGCAAGGAGGGGGGGGGGGGGTAACTTCCGGTTCAAGGGAGTGTATTTCGGCTACACGAAATGAGTTGGGCTTCGACAGGAGTTGATGAAAGAAGTCGGGAAAATTACTTTGGGCGATCGTTCAGTGGAATTACCTCCTGGCTGGGGCTAATTCCAAATACACAAAATAGTCCGGCTTTGTTGCTAGCTAATCTTCTCAACTTTGTGTGTCTTCCGGGGAGTCGAGCGTTATTTATATCCGAGGATCTCCCCGGAGTTGGGAGATAGCGGGAAACAGCTCTACTCTTGAAGGGCCTCGAATCTTCTGGCAGAGCTATTTTAGCCCGCATAAAGGTGAATCGTGGGGGACTCGATTCGAGGCTACCACTTGTGGAAGGGGGGGGGGGGGGTAGGCTTACCACTTTAGTCCTAGCCGGGCCTTTTGCTGCACATGGGAGTTCCTTTCTGCTAAAGATCTTCCACGTGGGGACTCCCTCACAGAGTTCCATATTATACTTAATATATACGGCGAACATCCCTCCACTTATATACGTGGGAAGCCTTAATATGCAGTACGCAGAAGACTTGACAGAATTAATTGTTTGCCCCTATCGAAATGGACCTATGCAAGCAAGAATGACAGCAACTGACATATAATCCATAAACAAATACAAAAAGAAATGGAAGATCAAGATAAACATAAACAAATTTAAAATACTACCAGTATATAGGAATAAAACAGCAGATATCTACATAGAAAGTGAAAGATATAGCAATAAATGCAAAAATTAGGCCTATCTCAAAAACAGGTTACAAGAAACACGTAACAGATAGAATTAAAAAAGAAAAAATGGGACTGAAACTACTCTTCAGATTAAGAAATCTTGACCTAAAAAACAAAAGAAAAATATACATAGCAATTATTCAATCGGCTTTAGTGTGCCCTACGGTACAAGATATTCAGAAGATACAGAACAAAGCAGTGGACATAATAAGGAATACTAGTGGGGGTGGAACGAAGAAATCAACGAGATTTACACAGGGAGGCAGAACTTACGACTATCAACAAAATAATAGAAAAAAATAGCATAGAAAATGATAAGGAAAACCCAAGAGGAGATGGCAGAAGAACTCCCCAACCAACAGATCACCTAGAAGGATGCAGAGCCCATCGATTATTTCCATTAACTTAGAAATAATGGAAAGAGAAATGGAAGAATTATGCACGTAAGTGGAAATTCCCAAACAATAAGCTGGCCAAAAGTAGATAAAAAACAGGAATAAAGTAGATCTTTAATTATTATTTTTAATTGGAAACAAATTAAAAAGATACGAAAGAAAAGTATGTACTATAAAGAGAATGCGTAAGAGTAGCAATTTATTAAAGCTAAAAACGGTTTGAACGTCATGACAATTTGACCAAAGAACAACATGAAGCTTTTAAGTATACTCAAAAACAACTCTATAAGCAAATACCTACTCACACAAATTCTAACTTAAATACCTACTCAAACTGCCAGAGATTTGCCTGACCTCCAGGCAACATTACAACCCTAAGCAAACCTCTGACTTCTTTCCATTTCAACCTAAGAACTTTCACTCTATCAAAACACACCCTTACCGGGCCTACAACTTACACAAGGGACAGGGGACCTGAGAAAATAATGAATAGACCGAGATAAAAAAGAAGATACAGACCGTAGTTCGGATCCCACGTTAAGCTGTAGGGCCGGCCAATGACCGCCCAAGTTACCTATATTGTCTCAGACTATATTTCTCGTTGTTCTTTCCTTTACTTTTCTTCTTCCTCTCTCTCTCACTCCCACCCCCGAGTTCTCCCCACTACGAGTCCCAGACTCGAGTGGAGGGGACTCGGAGGACTACAAGGGAATACCGGGCCCTTGCCCTCCTTCGTTGCCCTGGCACTCATGAGTGCCCAGTTGGGGGTGGGGGAGAGGGATCGGCCGATCTGTTTCTTTTTCTCCCGCTTTCCTTTTCATTTAATTTCATTTCAAGTTACCCTCGGACCGGTGCCGCAAGGCGCGGGGTGTGGGGAAAGGGGAATAGGAGGACTCCAGGCTCTCTCACTCTTTCTGGTTCCGACAGTGGTCCAGAAGGCAGGAGATGGGGCGGGATAGCTCCGGACGCACTAGCCTTTTACACTCTCTCACATCTTTTCTTCTGTTTCAGTTTTAAAAAGCTTATTTTTCTAATATATGTTATATTTTGCTGGTTGTTTACACCTTTAATATTCTAATTGTGGTCTATAAGATACTATATAGTCATAAAGTTAATATAATAAAAAGTACTCTTATAGATTAGTTTCTATGTAATAATTGTTGGTTATTATCTACTCTATGGTAGTTTCGTTAGGTAGGCTACAAAAAATGACGTATATAATAATAAAAAGTAGCGATATCTTATTGCGTTCCTTAAAGAATTGTACAAACCTTTACAGAGCTCCTGTCTTTGTTAAAGGCACAAACTTTGTGGTGGGGATGAGCGTATCACAGAACATTTCACAGTCTCGAAGCAAATACAGACAAATCGCGATTACCCAGGGAGCACCAGAGCGATCTTGAAGAATCTATGCCTGTAACAAGAGATGATAACATCCGATTTGTAAATTTTGTATTTATAATAACTGGATTGCATTATACTATTTATTAAGACGAGAAGAAATGATGAAAGAGAGAAGGATGGAATACGAATTGTGATGAAAAAAAATGGGGAGAACCTAAGCGAGAGGTCGAGAAAAAGAAAGAGCTGAAACCAACATTCCAATAGATTCGATCTTTTCACATCTCAAGATTAACAAAACTCAAATAAGAAATGATGCCATTCACCGCGAAGAGATGGGGACGTAGTTATATGAACAATTTTACATTGGTTGGTTAATTCTTCGATGAAATGGAATATTTAATATTATTAATGATAAATATATATAATTTAATATTTTATTATCTAATTATCTGTGTTGACATCCCAAGTATTATTTTTCTTATTATACCAATACTTCTTCAATTATTACACCATTTATTAACGCTGATATATTTGTATTCAACTATTCTTAAATTTTATGGTTAAAATAATATTTCTTTTATTTATTTTGGACACTTTCTATTCTCGTTACCTTTGCTGTTAAGTAAATTTTACCTCAATTAAAAAAAAGAAGGTAATTTAACACGAGGATAGCTCCGTCATTCTTAAAGTTTTAGAGCCTTCGAATCAAAAAAGGTTATAAAAGAAATGTTATTAAGCCTATCAAATTATATAGGAATACTGATTTTTTGTATGCAATTTTTGAAGAAATTAAGTTTTTCGAAACTTTGTTACTATTTTCTAGGTTCGGAGAGCTCTACTCTGTCTTCGCAATATATCTTCCTTCTTCTTCCGCCCGGCAGCGCCCCGCTGAGTCATGCGCAACCCAGCAGCGACCCAGCGACGCATCTGTGACCTGGCATGACATCATTTTTTACCAATCACAAGGCAGATAGGTTTATACCCACACTGCATTTTCTACGGGCGATTGTTAATTTTATTTAACCTCATTTGTTCAAAATGATCTGTGAAGGAGAGTGCAATCTCAATCTCGAACGCTTTTTTATCAAAGTTTGGTTCAATCGCGAGTCTACACTGGCATTTTTAGTTTGCCATAAGAGGAAAATTCTTTCGGAAATATCTCGCTTTTCATTTGTTCTGCACAGAAAGTTTCCTCGACTAAAGGATCGGTTTCACCATATTTTGGATATTGTTGCCACGTTGTATCAGCCGCCAGAAACATTGCAAGGTAAGGAAACGAAACAGTTGTTTATCTTTTCTGCTCAACGAAAGGTAATGCTTATATGTTTGTAGTCAAGGAACGCGGTACAAAAACTAGAGGCCTAACGACATTTAGCAACCGCCTTTTGCATTCGAATCTAATCTTAAGCTTCCGAATTAGGAATATTACGAGTTTTTTTTTAATTATGGGGGTGCAACCCACCACAATTAAGTTGGGGGTATGGGGTGAGGCCTCCATTGTGAAAGTAGCTTATGAATGCACATTTTGGGCGGAAATACCCTAAAGTAGGCAGCGCTATCATCGTCTGAATTTACCCCAAATGTCCCAAATATTTATATTACTTTTTATGATCGTCTTTTGTTATTTCGGATGCAAATTATTTATTTTTGGCCAACGTAAACTAAAAATTGAGCATTTTAAGGGAACTGGAGAACTAGCAATTTTGCCCAAAAGCACCGCCATGAACCCAAAATGGTACCAAAACTTGCTGTATCAGTACCTTTTTCCAGCAGTTCAGGACCAATTTGGCAATAATAAATCTATTTTTCAACATGATGGCGCCCCTTGTCATAAAACATAGGCAATACCAAAGTTCATGGCTGAAATAACATCGAACATATCGGACCATGGCCCCCGTAAGGGGCGTGGCGATTTGCCATCCTAGCCGCCGTGATGACGGGACTCAGCACCTCGTCCGACCCCAGCTTATCCTCTTCTCCTTCCTTCAAAACACTTGTTTCCTCGCTTTTCATACAACCTTTCCCACAAATTTCTCTGGTCAGCCTCTAATTTCACAGGGTAGATACTGACCTTCTCAGCCAACTATTCCAGATCGGGGCGGATGGGATAGGGGGGCAATGTTCCCCACCCCTGAGCTCCGGTTTGGGATAGTGGGTTTTTAAAAACCTGCTTCATCCCCACCCATACCTTCCTCACATCCCATTTACTTCTCTCTTCACACTCTATCAATTTTACGCTGCTTCCAAGGTGGAGCCGCTATGCTGAGAGACTGCCAGGCCACCACGCGGGTGGTCCAAAAATGGCGGCACCTGGCTCTACCAGGCCTGTACTCACCCTTCGCTGAGCAAGCAACTGCGGGGGGTGATTAGCGTTTGCATCACATGAAAAAAAGGGTCACCATGCACAATGATGAAAACTTTCTAAAACCAAAATCTATCTCCATTTTCCTTTTAAAATCAACGGAGCCGACCTCAGGCAGCTCCACAGAAAAAATGGAGTCGCCTCCCCTGTGGTTTCCCAGGGAACCCTCCATGGCTCTTCAACCGGAGAGGAGGCTTACTACCCTCCAGTGCCTACGGGTGCAGTGGGCTCTCCCTCACCCCCTTCCTTAGAGTCACCACGTGACTCCAGCTCAAATCTAGCAGTCCCGACTTTGCTTTCACATGCGACTGCCAGGAAAGCCAGCAGGCAGCCCATAACCGGCCGCTATACGTTGAAGCGCTCGGTAGGGCAAACCCCCTTACGGGGGAGAGGCAAGAAAGGCCCCATCGGCCGCTTCCCTCTAAAGACCCGCTGGCCCAAATATTAAATCTAGAGGGGGTGAAGGCCTATGCCTCACCAAAGAACATGGACGAGACAGACATGACCTTTGATGTCCGGGGGGAAAGGGAATGGCCAAAATGGAGGCCCCCTGAGATAGACATGCTCCATGACGCAGCCTAGCTTCAGAAGGTGGAGCCTTCCATGGGGGCAGAGTAAAGCTCGGCATCAAACACTGAGTCCGATTCTGCTCCTATGCGGGGCCCTCGCCAGAAGGGTCAGGCTGCTAAGACATCACAAGCAGTGGAGGGATCTCCTCCTCCGGTCGGTGCCCCAACGACTGCTGGGACCTTCACCATATGGGCGAAGGACCTTGCAGAGGCCGGCCCATCTGGCATGGCGGCTCCTGCTGGGGGAAGGGAGAAGTGGGTGCATTCCCCACCCTCCTCTCCTAAAAAGAAAAGGACAAATAAAAAAAAAAGAGAATAAAAAAACTCGGGGCATTTCTACATCCACAGGGGCCGCGGGGACGGACGAGGCCGCTAACATCCTTGAACGTGACCAAGCCAATAACGGCACGTCCGGCCCCAGTGCTTGCCTGGGTCGTGAATCCCCCAAAAGACCAAAAGTGCGCAGAGCATGGCTTCGATTAGGTCGGGGCCCCTCATTCGGAGATTGCCCGGCGTTTTCGAGCCCGCTGGCTCCAAACGCTTCTTATTATTCGCACCACTGATGGTAGCATGTTGGCGAGGGGCAACATGATCCATCAGAGGAGAGTTTTAGCTAGTGTAATTGTAGAGAGCCGAAAGTGACCCGTTTCGCGTACGGAAGCCTTCTGGCGAATGCCGCGGATCCCTCCGAGGCGGCCAAGATAAGTGTTCTTTGGTCACGTGATGGCACCCGGAGAGTATGACGCCGCACTCTACCATGAACTTTGTGAAAGAAGTAGTTTATGCGAGAGAACTCGTGAACTACTCCATAGAAGTTATCACTCTAGAGCACGCCGAACACGGGGCGGTCAAGGTCAAGCCTGTGATGAGAAAACAGGGAGGGGCCTCTAGACCCACCCCTACAATATTCGTCACGTTCGACAGTGACAAGCTCCCTGAGTCGGTGCATGCTGGTTGGTACCGCTACCGCTTGAAGGCATTTGTGCCACTGCCACAGAGGTGCTATTACTGTCACCGCTTCGGCCATACGAATCACTCATGTAGACGTGCAAAGTCAGGGTCCCCCCAAGTCTGTGTAAATTACTCCAAGGTCAACAACAATAAATCAAAATCGTGTGTGGCAAGTGTGCCAATTGCGGAGAGCCGCAGCCCGCTTCTTCGAAGCAATGTAGTGCATATCTCCTTAAGAAAGTAATCCTAACCGTTCAGTCCCAGGATCGACTCTCATTCCGTGAGGCTAAGGACTTGGTCCTGGCGCGCCCGGCTCTGCCTGGGAGGTCTTACGCCTCAATGTTTAGAAAGACACCCTCTGCACCTGGCCCATCAAAGCCATTAACACAGTTGATTCCGCGCTAAAACAGAGCCCTTATGCGGGTTCTACTCAATCCGGGCGCTCCCCTGGTAAAGCTGGGGGAGCCCCGGCTAAAACCAGGGCTCCCGCCCTTTCCCCCAGCGTGACCGTTTCCCGTAAGGCGAAACCGCCACGCGCCTCCACCGACTCGTTAGACTCACAGGAGGCAACAGACAAGAAGTTGGTCGCCAGGCCATCTTCTGGGGTTCCTAAGGCTTATCCCCGAAAAAAGGTTAGCAACAAAGGAGCTTCGGCTCCTTCGCCCACGCTTAGTGGTCGGCTGGCTAGGCCGAAAACGGTGGATCCTCGAAAAGAGAGCCCCCAACACCCAAAGCCGCAAGGCCCACCTAAGGTTTTGAGGCCGAGGGAGGAAAAGACTCACATGGCAAGCCCAACCTCCCCCATTAAGTCCTCGAAGGCGACAGCGCCTTCCGCGCTTTGTCCGGCCAACAGCGCCCGAAGTTCTGCCTCCGGGAAGCGTACGACCATTCTCGTGAGGGTCTTCTGCTTGAAGAGGGCTCCTGCGTCTCCTCCGAGCTAGGCCTGGAGGGCATATTCCTTCAATGGAATTGCCGTGGACTCTGGGCCAACGAGGAATGGCTGCAGAGGCTCGACGCGTCCCGTTACCTGTTAGCTATTTTTCGGCAGGAGACCATGCTTGGCGCGTGCCCCCTGCCATCCCTCGCTGGGTATAAGGGTTTGCGACCCCACCACTACGAGATACGGGCTGGGTTAGGGGATGCGCAGTTTACACCCCACATTATGTCTCCGTTCTTCTTTTCACTTTAGATATCTCCTTTCAGGCAGTGGCTGTGCAGCTTAACCTGGATAGGAGGTAAACTGTTATTTCTGCGTACATTCAACCGTCAGCTGACTTCGACGCGGGAGACTTCCACCGCATTGTGGCACGGTTGCCGAGACCCGTTCTCTTGCTTGGAGTTCTGAACGGCAGAAATCCTCTAGGGAAAGACTATTCAATAAACCTCAAGGGAGAAGTCCTTGCCGATCTGATCGAAGAGCTTAAAATAGGTCTCCTAAATGAGGATGAGTTTACGCATCACTGCCCGAGAACCGCTTCATTTTCTTGCTTTGATCTATCTCTGTGCTCTCCAGGTGCACAACTTGATTTTGATTGTGGAATGGTTGATGACCCCAATTATAGTAATCCCTTTCCCATTCAAATATCATTTTCAGGGCAACTGCCGCCTAAAAGCCCATCTTGGTGGTGCTTGGCGTGGGCGCGGTGGCTTGCATTCTAAGAAATGACTGAATTGTCTAACTTAGTCGCAGAGGTTAGGTCAGTAGATGAGGCTGTTGATTTCTTCTCCGGTAACCTCATCGCCGCGGGCCTGACTACTATTCCTAGAACGTCTGGACGTTTCGCACGCCGATCGCTCCCATGGTAGTCGGCCGAGTGTGAGACGGCCCTCAAACACAAGCGTTATGCCTACATGCGCTATAAGCACCGCCCGAACGATTTCACCTTCGCTGAATTTCGTCGGGCTAGGGCTAGGTTGCGGTATATTTCGAAGCACACCCGCCGGTTTCTTGGCGGGCATACGTGTCTTCACTTAACGGGAAAAACCCCTTTAGCTGAGGTGTGGAAGCGAGTCAAAAGGGCAAGTTCTCACTGGACGCCCCTCCCGATCTCCAGGAGAATGGGATCGCAATCTCGGACCACGCGTCGGGGGCGGAATCCTTAGCGACCGCTTTTTCCGCATTCTCTAGCCGTGATGCTGCTCCGCCAGCATTCAATGCACGTCGTGCTGTCGCGGAAGGACGCTGGCTGGACGTTACCTCCAGAGGCGGAGAACCCTACAACGACAAGTTTACTGTGAGTGAGTTGCGTTCCGCTCTCGCTTCGTGCGCGGACACCACCCATGGTCTGGACGATGTCCCGTACGCCATGCTTCGACACCTAGGTGAGCAAGGCATGGCCTTTCTGTTAGATTTGTTCAACAGGATCTGGGTGGAAGGTCTTCTCCCAGAATCCTGGCGAATCGCTACTGTGCTCGACTTTTGCAAACTGGAAGGAGATCACTCTACTCCGACCGGTTTCCGCCCAATCTCTCTAACCTCTTGCGTGTGCAAGTTGATGGAGAAATTGGTAAATGTTAGATTATCCTTTTTCCTCGACAGCGGAGGCCATCTGTCTTCGGCACAGTGCGGCTTCCGCAAGTTCCACTCCACGTCGGATGCTCTGCTCCGACTGGAAAAAGCCGTCTGTCAGGCTTTCCTTCGTAGACAGCACAACGCCACGGTGTTTTTCGATCTGGAGAAGGCCTATGATCCTGCAAGGCGATACGGTATCATGGAGACTCTCCACACGATGGGGGCGTGGGGACGCCTTCCAATTTTTATATCTAAATTTTTGCGTGTTCGTCGATTCCTCGTACGAGTGGCTGGAGCCCTCATCGGCCCAAAGGAGCAGGTAGAGGGTGTCCCGCAGGGAAGTGTCAGTGTCACACTCTTTGCCCTGAGCATCAATGGCATCACCTCGGTACTGCCGAAAGATGATCTCGCTACGCTCTACGTGGACGACTTTTCGATCTCTTTTGGCGCGGCCCAGATGCCAACTCTAGAGCGGTGACTCCAACAGGCATTGAACCGCGTCTCTCGCTATGCCAAAGCGCACAGGTTTCGATTTTCTTTGGCCAAGACTAAGGTGGTGCACTTCTGCCACCATCCACGGCTTCATCCCGACCCAGATTTGTTTCCTAATGGGGTGCGCCTGGATGTGGTTGAGTCGCACCGTTTCCTTGGTCTTGTATTCGACCGACGGCTCACCTGGGAGGCTCATATACGCAGCCTTAGGGTCTCTTGTACCCGCGCCATGGACATTCGCCGTTCCGTGACGTTCAGCGCTTAGTGTGCTGATGGGGCTACTGCCCTAATTTTTATCGATCCTTTGTTTGTTCGAAGCTCGACTACGGATGCAAGTTTCATGCATCCGCAGCCGAGCGTTTATTGCGGAAGGTGGATTCGATCCACCACACCGGCCTTCGCCTTGCGACCGGTGCCTTCCGTACTTCCCCCATTGAGAGCCTGTTGGTCGATGCTGGGGAGATGTCACTCACTCTGCGCCGCGTGGAGTGCATCACTCGCCTGTACACGCGAGCCCGGCGTCTCCCTCAGTCGCCGACAGCTCTCACTGCATCCGCAGCTGATCTCGATGGTGCCTATGCCGCCGAGAGACGCCAGCCATACCCTAAGCCCTTTGGGTTTAGGGCCAGGAAACTCCTTCGAGAGGTAGATGTAGCTCTCGGGCCGGTGGCGCCCCTGGTTCTGCCCAGGACGCCACCCTGGAGGGTACCACATTTGGCTATTTGTCACCACGCCTCTGCTCCTAAAGCTTGTACTGCGCCACGAGTATTGCGTTCGACCTTTTTGGAGCAAACATCGCTTCACGCTGGAACCGTGCCAGTGTATACGAGTGGCTCCAAGTCCCAAGAGGGGGTCGGCTTCCACGCAGTCAGCAGTGCTCTACCAGGCACTGCGTCTGTCTTCACCGCCGAGCTGGTGGCAATACACCACTCGGTACGGGATATTGCGTGACGTGCCCGGTTCGGAGAACGGATTGTGATCTATAGCGGCTCACAAAGCGCCCTGAGTGATCTCGGGGCATTGGAATCTCCGCATCCCCTGGTTCGCGATATCCGTGACGCCACGGTTTTGGCGAGCGGTGCAGATGTCGAGATTATCTTCTGCTGGGTTCCTGGACATGTAGGAATTGCAGGCAAAGAGCGCGCCGATAAGGGTGCCAAAGAGTCCGCGAGGACTCTGTGACCGGACCAGCGTTTCGCTCTTCCTCACACCGACTACATGGCAGGAATACGGGCAGTTCTTCGGACTGCTTAACAAAGAAGATGGGAGACGGTCGAAGGGAACTTAAAGTTGCGTGCCATTGCGCCGCGACTGTTTCCATGGACCTATTTCCCAATGCCGTGGCGGCTTCAGGTTGATTTCTGTCGTCTCCGAATCGGACACACTCGTGTGACGCATCGCTATTTGATGGAGCGCTCGCCTGTGCCTTATTGCAACGACTGCGTCGTCCCCCAAACTGTTCGGCACATTCTTGTCGAATGTCATAATCTGGGTGATCTTCGCGCACGATACCTGTCGCGGTACCGGGATGGGTGGGGTAGCTACCGCCTGTCCCTTGTACTCGGGCGAGTTCGTGCACATTGACTTGTGGACTTGTTGACTTCTTGGGGGAGGCCGGCCTTCTCCCAATTATTTAAGCAAGGTTTGTTTTTTTTTGTTTTGTTTTGTTTTGTTTTTTGCATTTGTTTTGTTTTGTTTTTTCGTTGTTTTTTTTCCTTTAGTTACACGCTCCTGCGCCGGGGGGGCCTCTCCCCGACGCACCAGCTTGCTTCCTTTCCCCCTTTTTGAGGTGTTGTTTTTTTTCTCTTTAATTATATTTTAAAGTAGCTTAGAACTAGGCCAGTTTTAATACGGCGACTAATGCCCAAGTAGGCAGTCGCCAGATGAGCTCCTAAAAAAAAAAATAGACTACGACATTCGACAAGAATGTGCCGAACAGACTGGGGGACGACGCAGTCGTCACAAATGGGCGCCGGCGAGCGCTTCATTAAATGTTGATGCATCACACGAATATGCCAGATTTGGAGACGACAGAAAGCGACCTAAAACCAGCACAGCATTGGGGGATAGGTCCATGGAAACAGTCGCGGCGCAATGGCACGCAACTTTAAGTTTCCTTCGACTGTATCCCATCTTCTTTGCCAAGCTGTCAGAAAAGCTGCCCGTATTCCTGTCATGTAGTCTGTGTGTGGAAGAGTGAAACGCGGGTCCGGTCGCCCGGTCCTAGCGGACTCTTTGGCGCTCTCTTCGGCGCGCTCATTCCCTGCAATTCCTACATGTCCCGGAACCCAGCAGAAGAAAATCTCCACATTCACCCGGCTCACTAAAAACGTGGCATCACGGATATCGCGAACCAGTGGGTGCGAAGATTCGAAAACCCGAGATCACTCAAGGATTGCGGTCCCATTCTCCTAGAGAATTGGAGGTAGGTCCTGCAAGAACTTTCCCCGAATCATTTTGACTCGCTTTTATACCTCTGCTAGAGGGGTCTTCCCGTTAAGCGAAGTCACGTATGCTTGCTACGAAGAGCGGCGGGCGTGCTTCGAAATATACCGGAACCTAGCCCCAGCCCGACGAAATTCCCTGAATGGAAATTGTTCGGGTGGCGCTTATAGATCATGTAGGCACAATGCTTCTGTTTGAGGGCCGTCTCACACTCCGCCGACTCCCAAGGGAGGGATCGGCGTAGTAGACAGGCCCACGGCGATGAGATTGCCGGAGAAGAACTCAACGGCCTCATCTACCAACCTAAACTCCTCGACTGAGATAGAGAATTGAGTCATTTCCTGAAATGCAGGCCACCGCGCCCGCGCTAAGCACCATCGAGGTGGGCTCTTAGGCGGCAGTTGCCCTGAAAATGATATTTGAATTGGAAAGTGATCACTACCATGGAGGTCATCAACTCCCCCCCCCCATCAAAATCAGGCTGTGCATCCGAAGAGCACAAAGATAGGTCAAGGCAAATAAAATGAAGCGGTTCTCGGACAGTGATGCGTAAACTCATCCACGTTCAGGACACCCATCTCAAGCTCTTCGATCAGATCGGCAAGGAATTGTCTCGTGGAATTTATGGAGTAATCTCCCCAAAGAGGATGCCTGCTATTCAGATCTCCAAGCAAGAGATAGGGCTTCGGCAACCGTGCCACGACGCGCGGAAGTCCCCCGCGTCGAAGTCAGCTGACGGTGGAATGTACGGAGAAATGATAGTATACCTCCTATCCAGGTGCAGCTGCACAGCCACTGCCTGAAATGAGGTATCTAAAGAGAAAGGGAAAACGGAGACATTATGCCGGGTGTAGACCGTGCATCCCCCAGCCCGGCCATCCCGCAGTGGTGGGGTCGCAAGACCCTTATACCCCGGGAGGGAGGGCAGGGGGCACGCGCCTAGCATGGTCTCCTGCAAAATGATAGCTAACGGGGAACGGGACGAGACGAGCCTCCGCAGCTCCTCCCAGTTGGACCAGAGTCCACGACAATTCCATTGAAGGAATATGCCCTCCAGGCCTAGCTCGAAGGAGACGCGGAGGCCCTCCTCGAATTGAAGACCCTCACGGGAATGGCCGTACGCTTCCCATGGGCAGAACCCCGGGCGCTGTTGGCCGGACAAAGCGCTGAAGGCACTGTCGCCTTCGAGGACTTATTGGGGGAGGTTGGACTCGCCCTGCGAGTCTTTTCCTCCCTCCGCCTCGAAACTTTAGGCGGGCGTTGTGGCTTCGGAGGCGGGGGGGGGCCCTCTTTTTGAGGAACCACCGTCTCCAGAGCCACTCGCTCTACCTTGGGGCGTGGGCGAAGGAGTCGAAGCTCCTTTGTTTCTGTCCTCCTTTCGGGGGACAGCGTTGGGAACCCTGGAAGATGGCCTAGCGACCATCTTCAGGGGTGTTGCCTGCTGTGAGTCTATCGACTCTGGTGAGGCGCGTGGCCGTTTCGCCTTACGGGAAACGGTCACGCTGAAGGAAGAGGGGGAGCCCTGGTTTTAGCCGGGGCTGGGTGTGAACCCTTTTTGCCGCAGCTTTACCAGGGGAGTGCGCGGGTGGAGTAGATCCCGCAGAAGGGCTCAGGATGGGCGCGGAAACAACCGTGCTCGTTGGCCTAGACGGGCCAGAAGCAGAGGGTGCCTTTCTAACTATTGAGGCATATGACGTCCCAGGCAGAGTTGGGCGCGCCAGGACCAAGTCCTTAGCCTCGCGGAAGTTGTCAATCCTGGGCCTGAACGGCCCGGATTTCTTTCTCAAGGATTTATGCACCACATAGCTTTGAAGAAGCAGGGTGCGGCTCTCTGCAATTGACACACTTGGCCACACACGATTTGGACTTATCGTGTGCAACCTTGAAGCAATTTACACAGACTTCGGGTCACTCCGACTTTGCACGTCTACATGAGCGATTCGTATGGCCGAAGCGGTGACAGTAATAGCACCCCCGCGGCAGTGGCACGAATGTCTTTAAGCGGTAGCGGTACCAACCGGCACGCACCGACTCAGGGAGCTTGTCACAGTCGAACGTGACGAAGAGTGTAGGGGTGGGTCTAGAGGCCCCTCCCTGTTTTCTCATCACATGTTCGACCTTGACCGCCCCATGGTTGGCCAGCTCTAGGGTGATGTCCTCAATGGAGTAGTTACCAGGTTCCCTCGCATAAACTAATCCTTTCACAAAGTTCATGGTAGAGTGTGGAATACACTCACCGGGGTGCCATGAAGTGTCCGAAGAGCACTTATCTTGTCCGCCTCGGCGGGATTCGCCGCATTCGCCAGAAGGCTCCCGTCCGAGAAATGGGCCACCTTCGTCTCTCTACTAATTGCACTAGCTAATCCTCTCCTCTGATGGATCATGTTGCCCTTGGACAACATGGTGCCATCAGTGGAACGAATAACGAGGAAGCGTTTGAAGCCAGCGGGCTTGAAAACGCCAGGTAACCTCTGAATCAGGAGGCCCGATGTCATCGAGGCTCCACCCTGTGCACTCTTGGTATTAGTCTTAGTCAGGGGCTCCGCAACCGGGGGGGGGGGGCAGAGTGGCCGGATGTGCCAATCATGGCTTGGTCGCTTGCCAGAGTGGCAGCAGACCCATCCGTCCCCGCAGCCCCCGCGGATGGAGATGGACCCTAAGTCTTCTTCGTCTTTTTCTTTTTTGGAGAGGAGGGCGGGGAATGAACCCGCTTCTTACCGCCACCGGTAGAAGCCCCCAGGCCAGATGGACGGCCTCAGCCAGGTCATTCCCTGAAATGGAGAAGGTGGGGGCTCCGGTCGCAGGAGATCCCTCCCCTCCTTGTACTGCTTCAGAAACCACAGCCGTTTGAGGAGGACCTTGCATAGGGGCGGATTCAGTTTCGGTGCTTGGCGCTGAGCCGGGATTACCCCCCATAGAAGGCCCTACCGTCTGAGGCTGGGTTTTCTCAAGGACCATGGCTATCTCAGGGGGGGCCTCCAGTTGGCCATCCCTCCCCCCAAGACACCGAAGGTCCTGTTGGCAGTATCGTCACTAGTCTTGTGTGGGGAGGCACAGGCCTTGATCCCGGCAAGTTTCAATATTCTTGCCAGCAGGTCTTTTGGGGGAAGCGACCGAAGGGGCCTGGCTTCCCTCTCCCCCCTAAGGGAGTTTTCCCTACCAAGACGCTTCGATGTGGAGTGGCTGTCTAAGGGCTGCCTGCTGGCTTTCTTGGCAGTCAAGCCTTGGAAAGAACAGAGGGGACTGCCACTGGTAAAAGGGAGGTGCCCGAAAGCACCTCCAGAGAAGGGGGTGAGGGGGAGTCCCCTTCACCCGTAGGCGTAGGAGAGGAGTAAGCTTCCTCTCCGATTGAAGAGATATGGAGGGTCTCCTGCGCAAGCACAGGGTGGGGACCTCTATTTTTTTGCTGGAGCTGCCCGAGGGCGGCTGCGTCACTGTTTCAGGGGAAGTTGGGGGTTGGGTTTTTTTTATTTTCATCATTAGGCATGGTGACCCTTTTTGTGCTACGGGACGCAATAGCTCATCACCTCTTGCAGTCTCTCGCACTGCAAGAGGTGCTTACAGGCCTGGCAGAGCCAGGCGCCGCCTTTCGGACCACCCCCCCCGCCTGGTGGCCTGGCAGTCCAAAAGCATGGCGGCTCCACCTTGAACACGGTGTAAAATCAAGGATAGACGGTAAAGTGAGGAAAAGGGATGTGACGAAGGTATGGGTAGGGATGAAGCAGGTTGTTAAAAACCAGCCACCCCAGACCGGAGCTCAGGGGTTAGGGAACATTGTCCCCCACCCCCTCAGCCCCGATGCGGGACGGTTGGCTGAGAGGAAGCTCAGCATCTACCCTGTGAAATTACAGGCCGACCAGAGAAAGTTGTGGGAGAGGTTGTTTGAAAAGCGAGGAAACAAGTGTTTTGAAGGAAGGAGAAGAGGCTAAGCTGGAGTCTGACGGGGTGCTGAGTCCCATCAGCACGGCGGTCAGAATGGCAAATCGCCGCGCCCCTTACTGGGTGTCCCAGTCTAGGTGATTTTCGCGCACGTTACCTGTCCCGGTGCCAGGATGGGCGCTGTCGCTACCGCCTGTCCCTTGTACTCGGGACGAGTGTGTTCACATTGACTGGTGGACTTGTAGACTTTTGGGGGGAGGCCGGCCTTCTCCTTTTTATTTAACTATTTTTTGTTGTTGTTTTCTTTGTAGGTCGCACGACCCATCTCCCCCCCCCCCCCCCCTCGACGCGGGAGCTTGCTTCCTCTTTGTTACGTTTTCATTCTTATTTTAAAGTAGCCTAGTGCTAGGCTGTCGTAAGTGCGGCGACTTGTGCCCAAGTGGGTTGTCACCAGATGGGCTCTTATAAAAAGAAAATCAGACCATGGCCCGAGAATTCGCCAAATTTAATCCTAATAGAGAATTTGTGGGTGGGAATCAAAATGGCGGTTGATAAATAGAAACTATGCAATTATGAATAGTTTCTGGTGCTTATTGAATTAAAAATGAGCAAATATCATCACAACTTTAGTCTCCAGCATAGCAAAAGCAAATGAAGCAATCCTTAAGAACAAGGGACTTCGTTATAAATATTGAGTGGGCTCTAAATTATTGTAGATTTCATCTTCAAGTTATACTAAAAACATACGAGGGGCGGTCAATATGTTTTGCAATTCGGATATAAGGAAACGAGATATGAGGAAAAGTGTTTTATTATTTTTAATATAACTACCCTCGACTTCATCCACTTGCGCCACTTGTATCTGAGGCTTCGAATTCCCGACAACCAGAAATCTCCCAACTGCTGTTCAATCCACTCCTGGATGGCGAGCTGGACATCTTCATCGTCCCCAAACCGGCGTCCATGCAATGCAGCCTTGAGCTGGCGGAATAAAAAGTAGTCGCTGGGGGCCAGATCTGGACTGTAGGGGGGATGGTTGAGCTCCTCGAATCCACACTCGCGCAGAGCAGCTCCTGCAACTCTGGCCTTGTGGACTTTGACTACGTTGAAGTCGATCATAGGGCGTGAGGTTTCTAGGGACCCAACGGGCAGAGACCTTGGTCATGGCCAAATTGTCGTGGATGATGTTGATAACACTTCCATGTGATATTCCAAGTTCTCGCTCGATTTCTTCGACCTTCACTCGTCGATTTTCGCGGATCAACCTCTCCACATGAGCCACAATGTACTCGTTGGTCACGTTTGACTGGCGTCCTTATCGGGGGTCATCTTCAAGGGACTCACGACCATGGCGGAACTCCCTATTCCAGTGAGCAATGGTTGCATAGGAAGGGGCGGTGTCGGTGTACACTGCAACCATGCATTCATGGATCTCTTTTGCATTCTTGCCTTCCTTGGTCAAAAGTTTGATCACTGCGTGGTGCTCAACCTTCTCCATTGTTGAAAAATTTGTGACTGACGATCTGCGATCAGCTACTGCTTCTTAAATAGACGAGGCAGGAGCGCGCGGCTGCAGGTCCTGACTCGTCATAACTTGTCCTAACACTCCCACAAACAGCCATCCCCTTTCCTCTGTTTTGACCTACTGATTCGCAAAACCTATTGACCACCCCTCGTACTAAAACAAAATACAACCTTTTTTATTTTACATTATTTTATTTTCCAATTCATGGAAGAGGGGTGTAATCAGGAAATTTAATCGATGTTGTTTTTTTAATCACAGGATTATTTTTTTCAATCATCAACTCCCTGTAGTGTCCCCTTACCCAGAGGTCCATTTATCGGCAGAAAACCGAACACTTAGCCTCGATTTATGTGGGGATTCCTTGGGATCGATCCTATTTTCTTCATGTTGTTCAATCCTTCCGACGATACGAGTTTATCGACACCCTGTTGTTTCTGAGAGGGGACTTTAAGCCATGGGGTACGTCAATAAGCTTGCTCTAATTTATCTTGAGTTCGCCGTATACCATGTCTATGACGGTGCTCGTTTCATGCTTTGAAACCCCTTGATCCACCTTTAGCGCGACCCACTTGATTCCATCTTCTTGGAGAAGAGAATTAAGTTCTCTCTCATTTTGACTTCACCTCTTGTGAGGAGAGAAATACTGGGAGAAGATAAAAGAGACAAAAAAGAAACAGAAAAGTGATAAATACATTTTACTAGGTAACCAGCCACGTCAAATGTGTCTAGAAAAAAATACAATTGCAAATTTGCTTAATTCAGGCAAGACAAAGGCAAAATTGCTTCATTAAAAGCAACGAAAACTTGCTTAATTCAGAAAGTGAAACGTCAAATTTGCTTAATTCTAAAAAAAATGCAACGGCAAATTGGGTTAATTTAAAAAACAAAAACAACGGCAGGTTTACCTAATTAAACAAAATTGTGTTTAGTTAATGATAAAAGCAATTGCAAATTTGTCTAATTAAAAAAATGCATCCAAAAGTTTGTTTAATAAGAAAACGTGACGGCAAGATAAAAAAAAAGCCACGGCAACTTTATTTAATAAAAAAATGCAATGGCAAGATTTTTAATTAAAAAAAACAACGGCAAGTATGCAGTGCAGTGTGAACAAGCTATATGTAAACCGTGAACAAACGAACATATATAAAATGGTTATAATACAATAAAAATATAATAAAACATAGGCCAATTTAACAGTTGAATAGTGGTCGGATATAAGGGACGCGCTATTAATTCCTAGGATTGGCAGTTTGTGTGGAGAGGAGGATACGGTAGTAGACAGTGGTGGCTCGTGTATAGGCACTACGAAACTGCAGCATCCCTTATTTCCACTGGATATTATTGATAGTCTTTTTTTTTGTTTTTAATTATCCTTAACTCTATAATTTAACTTGGTGAATTTTTGAAATTTTTGAAAATGTTTTTTTTGCTTAGTGGACAAGTAACCTTTCATGTTTTTGAGTTTAGGTGTATTTGAAACTTTTATTCACAGGGCTGTTTTTTTGTATGTTTCGAGCTTTTATCAAAGTTCTTTCAAAGAGTTCAGAAAAAATAAATAGAATTATCGAATGATTTGGAATGAAAAAAACATACAAATCGTGAAGTTCAAAAAATGTATTAAATTAGGACTTTGGCGCTTTTTTACTATCATTTCGTATATAAAACAAATTTAGATGAAAAAAAGAGATCTGACGAAGGTTTTTCTATATATCAAACCGGGTGAAATAACTTTAAAAAAAGGTTTCAGGGTGTCTATGTTGAAAAAAGGGTTTGGAAAATTCTCAACTATATATAAATCTTTAAGGGATAAAGACAATATAATAAAAGGTGAAATAACTTTAAAAAAATGTTTCAGGGTATCTATGTTGAAAAAGGTGTTCAGGGTGTTAAAATAAAGAATCTATAGAGGGATTAAAAAAAGCGGTTTAGAATAGCAAATAGGCCATAGGCCACACGCCGAAGAGTGCCTGTGGAACCAAGTTCTTTCTGTAAGAAAGAATACGAAGTATGGCTTGTTTCTATATACTTGTACATTATATAATCCTTAAGCATAACTTCAATAGCCATCCTTTAGTTTATAAAAAAAAACACAAAGTCCTTGTATATAACTGTTCGCTTCACAGTTCCAGTGACGTGGTGTTTGGCTGTTGTACGCATGCTCATATGGCCGAGTTTGGAAGCTGCACGCCAAGGAGAGAGAGCAGCGTGCCTCAAGCAGTGCGCCTCTGGTGTGCTGGTGGAAGATAGGGTTTCTTTTTTACTCTGCATGTGTTGGGCTTAAGACGTGTTTATATTCTTGAATGGGATAAAGTGTAGAATTTAATTCATTTTTTTCGGTTCTTTTATTAATTAATTAAATAATTAAGCTGCTTAAATTTATATCATAAAATAATTTAGATGAGGTTCTTAGTGAGATTACGAAACTGATAAAAATCCTCTTGACAATTCCCATGACTACATCAGAGGCAGAACACTGCTTTCAACGCTGAGAAGAATAAAAACTTTTCTAAGGAGCACTATGAATTCTGAAATACCAAATGCAATTGCAGTGCTTTCAATGGAGAAAAGATTCCTCAGTTGTCATATAGAGATCAAGGAGAAAATAATTACTCTTTTAGCGCAAATTAAAACAAAAAGAATGGATTTCGTTTTTAAATGATGGTAATATTAAGCTTCAACTGTAACAATTTAGGCTATTAGTAAGTAAAAAAAATGTTTGATTTTGTTATGTTTAAGATTTTATCAAGTTTATTTATAAATTTTCTTTTTGTGTGTTTATTTCCTTTTACATAATATTAAAATAATGCTAAAAAAACTTCTGATGCAGCACCAATACTAATTTTAGCTACGAGCCGCCAATGATAATTAAAAGGCATTTATTAATTTTGCATTGTCCTTCTGACATACACGGTCGTAGCAGACCGGGTGGCTGCCGAGGCTATGAAAGGCAACCTTTAGATTTAAGTCTTTCCGCATCATTTGCAGTATTTCCTTCAACTTTTGGCCTGGCTAGTTAGCAAATAGCATGCCATATTATATCTGTAGACGATCTGCGCGTGCGTATTCTAACTGATTAGCCAATACCCAGAAATGGGCACGATCTTGATCTTGAAGATAACTTTTATTATAGTGATCTTGATCTTGGAGATCACTTTTAATTTCAGATTTTTAAATATGAAGTTTTATGTTTGTGTGTTGGTATTTAAAAATTAAAATTAGCTATGAAAAATTGATATTTTTCATATCTAATTTTAAATTTTAAATATTTTTTCAAATATTTATGCAGAAAATATAGACTACACGTCCGTATGCATAATAAATTAATTCGGAACATATTTTTATAGGTAGAATTTTTTAATAATGAGTGCAATCTTAAAACTTCAACAGACTCCCAAGGGAACCAAATATTCTAGGTTGTCACTAGAACAGTATTTAATATATTTAGAGAAAAATCTTGGTAATAAGGACCAGTCTGTGCTATTGAACGGGAAATATTTTCAAATTGTCGAAAAAAAACTGGAAACAATATGATGGTTATTTTCCTAAAATGTAGGAAGAAAACTACAATTCTGTCTGCTGGCCTCGACTCAACAAGTAATCTTCTGAGGCACCTCAGGGTTAGTACTATTTAATAACCAAGTAGTAGTAATTAGCAACATTAACATAACTAGCAGATGTGAGGCCTAGTGTCAGCCTAGAAATATATAGGGTTATTTAATTTTAACCAATTATATTGGTATGGTGCTGGTATTATAGTATATGGTTATTCATGTGATTTATTTTCTGTTAATAAATCAGCCTAAATAGCGTTTCGAAAACCATAACCATAAATTTGTTTGATTGAAGTTGTCTGCCGTTAGTTTTAGGCCTAAGACGACAGCGAAATAAATTTTGAAATAATGAAATGGGATTTAAGAAAAACAATTAAACAAATATAAATATATTCATAGAATCAACAAATGCACAATGAGATAAGTAGGTTAGGTATACAATGTAAGATATTTTAACATATGATTTACAGTAAAAAGATGCGAAGAGAAATGAAGTATGTGAAATTAATATGGTGGAATAATATGGTGAATAATATAGTGAAATAATATGGTGACTAGGATGAACTGTGAATTAGGGGCTGCAATGAGAAGTAAATATAATTAGGACCTACTTTCGTATGGTCGTTTGCAAAGAATGTGAATGTGGAATTAACTAAGTATGATTTGTTTATATGAAGAGTGGCTTGAGTCAAATGGGGCAGAATAGTGTGCTATTTAATCGAGCTGAAAGCGTGTGTTTTTTTGTTTGTGTGTGAAATTTTAAAAGATGTTGTTTGGAACAGTATTACGTTAAATGAATTGACAAGTAAAATAAATGAATTAATTAATTATTAAGTTGTACATAAAATTATTTAATTTACAAAAGTTAAGTAAAATAATTGAAAGATTAAACTGACAAAGTTAAAGTAATTGTATAATATGAATTTTACATAATAATAATATATATATATATATATATATATATATATATATATATATATATATATATATATATATATATATATATATATATATGTTTCCCAGGAGGTTTTTATTATAGGAATGCCCAGAGGCATTGCTATAGTACCTACCCATTTTATTATGATTAAACAATACCAACAAGGCTACCGTGTATAATAAAATTTAAAAATATTTAATTAGGGCCTAAACCTAAGTTTGATACTAAGAGTCTAAATGAACATGGAACAATCTCCCTTGAACCTGCTCCTGTAAATTAATTAGGCCCTAAGTATATATTCTTGATTTTTTCCTTAGCCAATAGGTATAAGTCAAACCCTTTAATAAAATAAGAAATTCTATAGACCTAATTAGCTTCTAAACTAGTCTGTGCTTATTTAAAACTTTGGAATATTACAATAGGTTAGGCATATAGATACACCATATAAAATTAAAGATGGGACTTAGGCTAGGCAAATTTAATGCGAGGGAGCCTGGTCACTAGTAGAGAGTGTTACGTTATTGTGTTCACAGAATTAAAATGACGCAAACTACCCATGATGAGTGGGTTACGGGTATAGCCTTCAGGCACACCTGGTGGTAGAATCGGACAGACAGAGGGTGAGGGGCCAAAACAAATGGCACTCATTTTCACCTCTTTATTTTTCATTTCATCTTCATATTCAAGTCATATAATAATCATATAATAATTTATTTTCTTGTGCAGAAACTACATTCGGATATTTTGGGTGAATATAAATCGGAGAAGAAATCTCACAAGCGGCCAGCTAAAGAAGATGCCAGGGTCCAAATGCTGGCCGTGGCAAAATTGCCAAACAGTCAACACTAAGCATGTTCCACATTTCCAAGCAAAAACCAGGACCACCAATATGCAAAGATGTCCTTGAAAAGAAGATTCTCTCGCTTGTGGCTAACAGGCTCCTAGCAATGAGCCTAGTTCAGTGGTCGGGGAACAGGGGTAAATTACCCCAAATGCGCTAAATTAGAAAAATTGGGGGGTAATGGATGTGCTATGGATGTGGGAAACGAATATGAAATTTGGAGAAAAACAATGCATCGAAGAGCCTTTCTTCTATTTTTCGGTAAAATATGGCAACATTTCTCCTAATTAAGTGGCATTTTGCCGTGTTTTGAACATGCCTCCTTCAGAGTAGTTGATGAATTAGTAGAGCTGATCAAGTGATATAATAATTATTTACATTGATATAATTTATAATATTTACGTTTCTGTATAGACTTTTGTGATTAAAATTCAACAAAAGTTAAATATATAAATATAAGATTAGTTTAGACTTAAGGCTATTTTAGTTTATTTGTAAGGGGCCTAATTGTCCCATCAGCTTTTTAGTTGCCATTTCTCACTTTTTTAGGGGTAACTATTATATTTTTCATTTATTTATTTATTTTTATTTTAATGAATTATTTTATATTAAAAGTAAGTTTTTTAACGAGTTTAACTCTATTTAAGAAGATTTCATGCATCCCCTACAGATGTAATGCTTACTCTTTTTAAGTCTTATTGTTTGAATTTTTATGGTTGTGAGTTGTGGTTTGATTTTATGTTATGTTATTTTAAAGTTTTAATTTAGACTCTTAAATTCGTCACTAAATAAATTTTCATTTTTCAAAAATAGAAGTCAAAAGAACTTAAAAAAGTGATAGATTTGTCTTTCATTTTCAGATGGCATCAGCAAGGAAAAGGACATATCAGGCAGAGTTCCTTAATTATGGCTTCACAGAAATAGAGGACAAAGGACAAATGAAACCTCAATGTGTCGTCTGTATGAAAGTACTGACTGCCGAGTCTCAAAAATAATCAACTGAAGAAACACTTGGACAAGGTTCATTCACATCTGTCTTGCAAACCACGGGAATACTTTGAAAATCTGGAAAAAACAGTCAAAAGACAGAGATTGGAAAATAACAAGAGTGCAACGTTTGACCAACGTTGAGCAGCAATAGTTAGTTTTGAAGTGGCATGGTTGGTTGCTCGAAACAAGAAACTACATACTATTGGTGAAGACTTAATCAAACCGGCGGCTGGGAAAATGGCAAAAATAATGTGTGGGCTGAAAGTAGCTAAACAACTGAATACAGTGCCTTTGTCTGCAAGAGATATTAAAGAAAGAATTTCCATCTTGGCAGAAAAAGTGAGGGAACAAGTGATTTCTTCAGTAAAAAAGAGTAAAGAGTTTGCCATTCAACTCGATGAGACTACAGCTGTCAGTAGGCATTCGCAGCTGATGGTATACGTTCGATACAGGGGTTCTGATGAAATTGAAGAAGAAATGTTGCTATGTTCTCCTCTTGAGTTGAGAACTCGTGGTATTGATGTTTTCAATAAGGTTGATGCATACTTCAAAAAACAAAGTGTTGATTTAAAGTTTAAAGATTGTATTGCAGTATCATTTCATGGAGCTTCTGCCATGATTGGTCAGGTTACTGGTTTTGTGGCTTTGGCCAAACAACATAATCAAATTATTCAGGTCATCCATTGTATGACACATTGCCAGGCATTACTTGTGAAGGATTTGGAACCAGAAGTGGAAGCTGTGTTGAATGATGTAATTAAGATTGTCAATGTTGTAAAAGGGCATGCACTAAACACGAAGATGTTTCGTGATTTATGTGAGGATGGAGAGGCTGAATATTCAACCCTTCTTTTCCATATGGAAATGAGGTGGCTTTCACGTGGAAATGTCCTGAATAGAGTGTGGGCTCTTAAAACCGAACTTAAAATATTTCTGACTAATCAAAAACACACACTTGCAGAGAAGTTCAGAAAATCAACCTGGCTAGCTCTTCTTGCATACTTAGCTGACACTTTGGGCATGTAAATGCGCTCAACAAGGAATTGCAAGGAAATAAAATCAATCTCATCTTAGCAAGGGAAAAAATTTCAGCATTTGTATCAAAGCTTCAGTATTTGAACCAAAAAGTAAATGCCAATAAGATTGCTCTCTTTCCAAACCTGGCAGAATTTTTTAGAAGAATGTGAAGACTGCAGTCTTAGTGACATGAAGGAATCAGTCACAAGGCACCTGACCAAACTTGGAATAGGTTCTGTGACTACTTTCCAGAGCTTGATTCAGATACTGTACGCTAGGTTGTAAATCCCTTCAAATGTGAACTGGCTGATTTGCCTGAAGAGCCTGAAGGATTGGCAGAAGAGCTTATTGAACTGCGTTCAAACAGTGAAACAAGCATGGAATTTGAGACCAAGGATGACCTCTCAAGTTTTTGGTTTTCAAAAGCTGCAAAGACTTATAAAACTGCAGATTTGGAAGCAACTAAAATGCTGCTACTTTTGCAACAACCTACCCTTGCGAACAAGGTTTTTATACCCTTGTAAATCTAAAATCAAAGTACAGAAACTGGTTAGATCCTGAAGACATCATCAAAGTAGCAGTGACATCAAAAATCCCTGATATTGAAATTGTTGTATCAAAGATGAAACAGTATCATTTTTCCAAAGCCTGAGGGAGCTGATATATTCAAGTTTTCAATAACATTTTCATTAGTTTTATTTGTGTACCCTTCTCATGCCAGAAAGGGTAAACATTATTTCCCCATAATAGTGAATTCAATAACATTGTCATATTTTTGTTTTTGTACGATTTTTTTTTATTTTTATAGAGCCCATCTGGAACCTACCCACTTGGGCATAAGTCGCCGAAAAACACGACAGCCTAGAACTAGGCTACTTTAAAATAAAAATATGAAAACTTAACAATCGATATAAATTGGAAAAACTTAACAATCAGGAAGCAATCTCCGGCAGCGGGGGGAGGTCCCCCCTTACCCCGGTGCAGGAGAGTGCAACCTACAAACAAAACAATAACAAAAAAAGAACCTTAAATAAAGAGGAGAAGCCCGGCCTCCCCCCAAAAGTCAACAAGTCCACAAGTCAATGTGCACGAATCTGTCCCGAGTACAAGGGACAGGCGGTAGCGACCTCGCCCATCCCAGTACCGGGACAGGTATCGTGCGCGAAGATCACCCAGACTGGGACATTCGAAAAGAAAGTGCCGAAGAGTCTGGGGGACGACGCAGTCGTTGTAATAGGGCGCAGGCGAGCGCTCCATCAAATAGCGATGCCTCACACGAGTGTGTCCGATTCGGAGGCGACAGAAAGCAACCTGAAGCCACCGTGGCATTGGGGGATAGGTCCATGGGAACAGTCGCGGCGCAATGGCACGCAACTTTAAGTTCCCTTCGACCGTCTCCCATCTTCTTGCCAAGCAGTCCGAAGAGCTGCCCGTATTCCTGCCATGTAGTCGGTGTGAGGAAGAGCGAAACGCTGGTCCGGTCGCAGAGTCCTCGCGGACTCTTTGGCGCCCGCATCGGCGCGCTCATTCCCTGCAATTTCTACATGTCCAGGAACCCAGCAGAAGATAATCTCGACATCTGCCCGGCTCGCCAAAACCGTGGCGTCACGGATATCGCGAACCAGGGGATGCGGAGATTCCAATGCCCCGAAAGCGCTCAGGGTGCTTTGTGAGTCACTATAGATCACAATCTGATCTCCGAACCGGGCACGTCGCGTAATCTCCCGTACCGAGTGGTGTATTGCCACCAGCTCGGCCGTGAAGACAGACGGAGCGCCTGGCAGAGCCCCGCCGACTTCAAACAGAGGGGATACGGCGTGGAAGCCAACCCCTTCTTGGGACTTAGAGCCACCCGTATACACTGGCACAATTCCAGCGTGACACGATGTGTGCTCCAAAAAGGTCAAACGCAATACTCCCGGCGCAGTACAAGCTTTGGGAGCAGAGGCGTGGCGACAAATAGCCAAATGTGGTACCCTGCAGGGTGGCGTCCTGGGCAGAACCAGGGGCACCACCGGCCCAAAAGCTATATCTACCTCTCGAAGGAGTTTCCTGGCCCTAAACCCAAAGGGCTTAGGGTATGACTGGCGTCTCTCGGTGGCATAGGCACCATCGAGATCAGCTGCGGATGCAGTGAGAGCTGTTGGCGACTGAGGAGGACGCCGGGCTCGCGTGTACAGGCGAGCGATGAACTGCACGCAGCGCAGAGCGAGTGGCATCTCCCCAGCATCGACCAACAGGCTCTCAATAGGGAAAGTGTGGAAGGCACCGGTAACAAGGCGAAGGCCGGTGTGGTGGATCTAGTCCACCTTCCGCAATAAACGCTCAGCTGCGGATGCATAAAATTCGCATCCGTAGTCGAGCTTCGAGCGAACAAAGGATCGATAAAAAAGTAAGGCAGTAGCCCTATTACGGAGCGGAGAATGCCTATTACACGGGTACAAGAGACCCTAAGGCTGCGAATATGAGCCTCCCAGGTGAGGCGTCGGTCGAATACAGGACCAAGGAAACGGTGCGACTCAACCACATCCAGGTGCACCCCATTAAGAAACAAATCTGGGTCGGGGTGAAGCCGTGGATGGCGGCACAAGTGCACCACCTTAACCTGGGCCAAAGAAAACCGAAACCTGTGCGCTTCGGCATAGCGAGAGACGCGGTTCAATGCCTGTTGGAGTCGACGCTCCAGAGTTGGCATCTAGGCCACGCCAAAAGAGATCGATAGGTCTTCCACGTAGAGCGTAGCGAGAACATCTTCCGGCAGCACCGAGGTGATGCCGTTGATGGTCAGGGCAAAGAGTGTGACACTGAGGACACTTCCCTGCGGGACACCCTCTTCCTGCTCCTTTGGGCAAGAGAGGGCTCCCCCCACCCGTACGTGGAATCGACGATCTCGCAAAAATTCAGATATAAACATTGGGAGGCGTCCCCACGCCCCCATCGCGTAGAGAGTCTCCATGATACCGTATCGCCATGCGGTATCATAGGCCTTCTCCAGATCGAAAAACACCGTGGCGTAGTGCTGTCTACGAAGGAAAGCCTCGCAAACGGCATTTTCCAGTCGGAGCAGAGCATCCGACGTGGAGTGGAACTTGCGGAACCTGCACTGTGCGGAAGACAGATGGCCTCCGCTGTCCAGGAAAAAGACTAATCTAACATTTACCAGTTTCTCCATCAACTTGCACACGCAAGAGGTTAGAGAGATTGGGCAGAAACCGGTCTGAGTAGAGTGATCTCTCCCCGGTTTGCTAAAGGCGAGCACAGTAGCGATTCGCCAGGAGTCTGGGAGAAGACCTTCCACCCTGATCCTGTTAAACAAATCTAACAAAAAGGCCATGCCTCGCTCACCTAGGTGTCGAAGCATGGCGTACGGGACATCGTCCGGATCATGGGCAGTGTCCGTGCACAAAGCGAGAGCGGAACGCAACTCACTCACAGTAAACTTGTCGTTGAAGGGTTCTCCGCCTCTGGAGGTAAAGTCCAGCCGGCGGCCTTCCGCGACATCACGACGTGCATTGAATGCTGGCGGAGCAGCATCCCGGCTAGAGAATGCGGAGAAAGCGGTCGCTAAGGATTCCGCCACGGACGCGGGGTCCGAGATTGCGGTCCCATTCTCCTGGAGAACGGGAGGGGGGTCCTGCGAGAACTTGCCCCGAATCCTTTTGACTCGCTTCCACACCTCAGCTAATGGGGTCTCCCCGTTAAGTGAAGACACGTATGCCCGCCAAGAAGAGCGGCGGGCGTGCTTCGAAATATACCGGAACCTAGCCCTAGCCCGAAGAAATTCAGCGACAGTGAAATCGTTCGGGCGGCGCTTATAGCGCATGTAGGCATAACGCTTCTGTTTGAGGGCCGTCTCACACTCGGCTGACCACCAAGGAAGTGGTCGGCGTGCAAAACGGCCAGACGTCCTAGGAATAGTAGTCAGGCCCAGGGCGATGAGGTTGCCGGAGAAGAACTCAACGGCCTCATCTACCGACCTAAACTCGACTGAGATAAAGAATTCAGTCATTTCCTGAAATGCAGGCAACCGCGCCCACGCCAAGCACCACCGCGTTGGTCTCTCAGGCGGCAGTTGCCCTGAAAATGATATTTGAATATGAAAGTGATCATTACCATGGAGGTCATCGACCACCCCCCAATCAAAATCAGGCTGTGCATCCGAAGAGCACAAAGATAGGTCAAGGCAAGAAAATGAAGCGGTTCTCGGACAGTGATGCGTAAACTCATCCACGTTTAGGACACCTATCGCAAGCTCTTCGATCAGATCGGCAAGGACTTGTTACCTTGGATTTATGGAGTAATCTCCCAAGAGAGGATGCCTGCCGTTCAGATCTCCAAGCAAGAGATAGGGCCTCGGCAACAGTGCCATGACGCGGCGGAAGTCCCCCGCGTCGAAGTCAGCTGACGGTGAAATGTACGCAGGAATGATAGTATACCTCCTATCCAGGTGCAGCTGCACAGCCACTGCCTGAAAGGAGGTATCTAAAGAGAAAGGAAGAACGGAGACATCATGCCGGGTGTAAACCGCGCATCCCCCAGTCCGGCCATCCCGCGGTGGTGTGGTCGCAAAACCCTTATACCCCAAGAGGGCAGGCAGGGGGCACGCGCCTAGCATGTTCTCCTGCAAAAAAATAGCTAACGGGGAACGGGACGAGACGAGCCTCCGCAGCTCCTCCTAGTTGGCCCGGAGTCCACGGCAATTCCATTGCCGGAATATGCCCTCCAGGCCTAGCTCGGAGGAGACGCGGGGGCCCTCCTCGAATTGAAGACCCTCACGGGAATGGCCGTACGCTTCCCAGGGGCAGAACCCCGGGCGCTGTTGTCCGGACAAAGTGCTGGAGGCGCTGTCGCCTTCGAGGACTTATTGGGGGAGGTTGGGCTCACCATGCGAGTCTTTTCCTCCCTCCGCCTCGAAACCTTAGGCGGGCGTTGCGGCTTCGGAGGCGGGGGGCCCTCTTTTCGAGGAACCACAGACTCCGAGCCACTCGCTCCACCTCGGGGCGTGAGCGAAGGAGCCGAAGCTCCTTTGTTGCTGTCCTCCTTTCGGGGAACAGCTTTAGGAACCCCGGAAGATGGCCTAGCGACCATCTTCAGGGATGTTGCCTGCTGTGAGTCTAACGACTCGGTGGAGGCGCGTATCCATTTCGCCTTACGGGAAACGGTCACGCTGGGGGAAGAGGGGGGAGCCCTGGTTTTATCCGGGGCAGGGTATAAACCCTTTTTGCCGCTAGCTTTACCAGGGGAGCGCCCGGGTTGGGTAGAGCCCGCAGAAGGGCTCTGAATGTGCGCGGAAACAACCGTGCTCGTTAGCCTGGATGGGCCAGGAGCAGAGGGTTCCTTGCTAACTATTGAGGCATATGACGTCCCAGGCAGAGCCGGGCGCGGCAGGACGAAGTCCTTTGCCTCGCGGAATGAGAGTCTATCCTGGGCCTCAAAGCCAGGATTTCTTTCTCAATAAGATATGCACCACATTGCTTCGAACATGCAGGGTACGGCTCTCTGCAATCAACACACTTGGCCACACACGATTTGGACTTATCGTGTGCGACCTTGGAGCAATTTACACAGACTTCGGGTGACCCCGACTTTGCACGTCTACATGAGCGATTCGTATGGCTGAAGCGGTGACAGTAACAGCACCGCCGCGGCAGTGGCACGAATGCCTTCACGCGGTAGCGGTACAACCGGCACGCACCAACTCAGGGAGCTTGTCACAGTCGAACGTGACGAAGAGTGAAGGGGTAGGTCTCGAGGCCCCTCCCAGTTTTTTCATCACACGTTCGACCTTGACCGCCCCATGGTTGACCAGCTCTAGGGTGATGTCCTCAATGGAGTAGTCAACGAGTTCCCTCGCATAAACTACTCCTTCTTACAAAGTTCATGGTAGAGTGCGGCGTCACACTCACCGGGGTGCCATGAAGTGTCCGAAGAGCACTTATCTTGGCCGCCTCGGCGGGATTCGCCGCATTCGCCAGAAGTCTCCCGTCCGAGAAACGGGTTACCTTCGGCTCTCTACCAATTGCATTAGCTAATCCTTTCCTCTGATGGATCATGTTGCCCTTGGACAACATGGTGCTATCAGTGGGCTTGTAAACACCAGGTAACCTCTGAATCAGGGGGCCCCGATGTCATCGAGGCTCCGCCCTGTGCACTCCTGGTATTAGTCTTAGTCAGGGGTTCCACAACCGGGGGGGCAGAGGGGGCGGAGGTACCGATCTTGGCTTGGTCACTTGCCAGAGTGGCAGCAGACCCATCCGTCCCCGCGGATGGAGAGGAGCCCCCCCGAGTCTTTTTTGTCTTTCTAGTCTTTTTCTTTTTCTTTTTTTTTGGAGAGGAGGGCGGGGAATGAACCCGCTTCTCACCTCCGCCGGAAGAAGCCCCCAGGCCAGATGGACCGGCCTCAGCCAGGTCATTCTCTGAAATGGAGAAGGTCCTGGTAGTCGTTGGGGCACCGGTCGGAGGAGATCCCTCCCCTCCTTGTACTGCTTCGGAAACCACAGCCGTTTGAGGAGGACCTTGCATCGGGGCGGATTCGGGTTCGGTGCTTGGCGCCGAGCCAGGATTCCCCCCCATGAAAGGCCCTACCGTCTGAGGCTGGGTTTCCTCAAGGACTATGTCTATCTCAGGGGGGGCCTTCAGTTTGCCAGCCCCCCCCCCCCCAAGACATCGCAGGTCGCGTTGGCAGTATCGTCACTAGTCTTCTTTGGGGAGGCATGGGCCTTGACCCCGGCAAGGTTCAGTATTCTTGCCAGCAGGTCTTTTGAGGGAAGCGACCGAAGGGTCCTGGCTTTCCTCTTCCCCCCAATGAGGTTTGCCCTACCGAGCGGCTTCGATGTGGAGCGGCTGGCTAAGAACGGCCTGCTGGCTTTCTTGGCAGTCTCCTTGGAAAGAACAGTGGGGACTGCGGCTGGTAAAATGGAGGCGACCGAAAGCACCTTCAGAGAAGGGGGTGAGGGGGAGTCCCCTACACCCGTAAGCGAAGGAGAGGAGTAAGCCTCCTCTCCGGTTAGAGATATATGGAGGGTCCCCTGAGCAAGCACAGGGGAAGGGACCTCCATTTTTTTGCTGGAGCTGGCCAAGGGCGGCTCCGTCGATGTTATAGGGGAAGTTTCTGGGTTGTTTGTTTTTTTTTAAACTCATCATTGGGCATGGTGGCCCTCTTTTTGACACGGGATGCAATCGCGCATCACCTCTCGCAGTAGCCCGCACTGCGAGAGGTGCTTACAAGCCCGGCAGAGCCAGGCGCCGCCATTTAAGACCACCCCTCCCGCCTGGTGGCCTGGCAGTCCATCGGCATGGTGGCTCCACCTTGAACACGGCGTAAAAAAAATATATAGATTGTGAAGAGGAGAGGAAAAGGGATGTGAGGAAGGTATGGGTGGGGATAAAGCAGGTTGTTAAAAACCAACCACCCCAGACTGGAGCTCAGGGGTTAGGAAACATTGTCCCCTCCCCCCTCAGCCCCGATCCGGGACGGTAGACTTAAAAAGGACTTCAGCATCTACCCTGTGAAATTAGAGGCTGACTATTGAAAGTTGTGAGAGAGGTTGTATGAAAAGCAAGGAAACAAGTGTTTTGAAGGAAGGAGAAGAGGCTAAGCTGAGGTCGGACTGGGTGCTGAGTCCCATCAGCACGGAGGCCAGGATGGCAAATCGCCGCGCTCCTTACGGGGTGTTTTTGTACGAACTTTAAATAGGTGATAGTGATATAGTCAATAATTTTGCTTGTGTACCTTGTAATGCTGAAAAGTGACTGTTTTATTTCTGTTTATAAATATATAATTTCCTGCAATTTTTTCTTGTGTGCTATTTCCATGCCAAAAAGATGGACTTTTATTTCCTAATGATAGATGAAATAAAAAATTAAGCATTATCCCAATATAAATATTTTTGTGTTTTTATTATTCATGATTTTTATAAGTAAATTAGTTTGTCCCCCAGAGTACTTCAAAGTCAGGGGTAAATTCATTTTACAAATTCTTTTGGGGTAACACCCCAAAAAGTTACCCGACCCCTGGCCTAATTGAACTACATGAATTTAAGGATCTTCTTTCATGTTAGTATATCTCATATAATTTTGCTATATTTTCATAGCTACTATCTGATTAATAATAATAATAGGTTTATTAAATCGAAATAAAAGGTACATCAGGCAATAAAATACTACTTGGTAGCAATTATTGCTAATCGGGCAAAATAAAGAATTAATATATTTATTCATATTATTTGTGAGAACATTTGACTTTCGCTAGCTTAGCTAAATATTTAGCAATTTTTTTCATAGTTAATCGTTTGATTAAAATAATTATTCATTTTATTTGTATAAACATTGGACTATCGCTAGCCTAGCTAAATAATTTGATATTTTTCAAAGTTAATTTTAATTTTTAAATAATTTTTTCAGACGTCAATCCGGCTGTTCAGGCGCCATCGAGACGCACCTCGGCTAGATCTTTTGCAACAACAACCAGTACAATGAAGGAAGGCATACAAGCAAAACTGGCAGTAGTTGAAAATGTGGGTGTTACATTGGGTATATGTTATTTAGTATATTATTTTTATAATTTATAAGTTGACTATTGTGGATATAATTATTATTATAAAAATAGAGAACTATTCTTGGTCTGCATTATTCTAATGCTTGTAGCTTTACTTTTTGAAAAAACACGAATAAAACCCGGGGTTTGTGGGACTTGGGGGGTTTTTACCCACCCTGGCGCAAATTGTGTGAATTGTGGCTTGCCGCACCGTGCTTCCTCGAAGCAATGGGAAAGGTCTTAGCCGTTCAGGTTGCGGATCGTCCCTTTTCCTATGGGTAAAGACTGTTCTCTTGTCGTGCCCATCGCTACCTGGGAGGACGTCCTATTCCTCAATTGTTAAGAAGGCACATCTGCTCCTGCTCCCACCAAGCCTAGGGACACGGTCGCTTCGCGCCAACCCTTCTGTGAGATCTTAAGCCCCCACTCGGCAACCCCTTAGTAAGGCTGGCGGCATAAAGTGCTCAAACTCTGCCTCGGCTAAAACCCTGACCCCTCCCCCAGCGTGACTGTTTCCGGTAAAGCGGAATGGCTGCGTGGCTTCACCGAGTCGTTAGACCCGCATGAGGCAAACCCCACAAAGGTGGTCGTGAGAAGTTTAAAGCTGTCCCCCGGAAAAGACGGCACCAAAGGATCTTCGGCTCCCAAGGCTGGACCGGGCGACTCAGAGACACGGTACCTCCCCCCCAAAGATTCCGAAGCAGAGTCAGGTAAAGACTCGCATGGCGAGCCTAACCTCCCACGATAAGTCCTCGTAAGCGACAGTGCCTTCGACGCCCATTCTCGTGAGAGTCTTCACATCGATGAGGACCACCGTATCTCCGAAATAGCCATAGAGGATGCATTCGTTCAATGGAATTGCTGTATACTACAGGCCAACTGGGAGGAGCTGCAAGGGTCGTCTTCCCGGTTTCCCATTAGCTGTTTAGATGAGACCATGCTGGTTAGGTGACCACCGTCCCCGGGTATAAGGGTTTTGCGACCACACCACCACAGGATGGGGGTGGGAAAGGAAGATGTTTTCGCTACCCTCTGTTTATATGACCTTTTGATCTGTTTTGGTGCGGCCCAGATACCAACTCTGGAGTGTCGACGCTAACAAACATTGAACTACATCTCTCACTATGTCGAAGCGCAAAGGTTTCGGTTTTCTTCGTCTAAGACTAAAGTGGTGCACTTCTGCCGCCAACCAAGGCCCAACCCGGACTTGTTCCTAAACAGGGTCGCCTGGAATTGGTCGATTTGTACCTTGGTCTTATTTTCGACTGACTCTTCACCTAGGAGACTCATATTCACAACTTTGGGGTCCGCGCTATCGACATTCTTCGGTCTGTGTTCAGCATTTGAGGTTATGATAGGGCTACTGCTATACTTTTCAATCGATCTTTTGTTCGTTCGGATCTTGACTACTGAGGCGTTTTACGCAGACGAGCTTGTATTGCAGAAAGTGGACTCGATCCACCATACCTATCGCCGTCTCGCGACCGATGTCTTCATCACGGCCCTCTTGAGTAACCTACTTGCCGATGCTGGAGAGATGCCACTCTCTCCGCCGTACGCATGGACCCGGTTTCTCCCTCAGTCGCCAACAGCTCTCACTGCATCCGAAGCCGATCTCGACAGCGCTTATGATGTCGACAGACGCCACTCATACCCTAAGCCCTTTGGTTTAGGGCTAGGAAACTCATTCGAGAGCCGGTGGCGCCTCTGGTTCTGCCCAGGATGCTACTTTGGAGAGTACCACCTTTGACTATTTGTTGCCTTGCCTTTGCTCCCAAAGCTTCTACAGTGCCGGGAGTATTGTTTTCGGCCTTTTGGGAGCACACTTATCATCGTCACATAGGATCCATACCCGTTTACACAGTTGGCTCCAAGGCCTAGGACGGGCTAGACTTCCACTCTGTTTGAAGACTGTGGGGCCGTATCAAGCGCCGTGTCTGTTGTCACGGCTGAGCTGGTTGCCATACACTGATCGGTATGGAAGATAATGCGTCGTGCCCGGTTCGGAGACAAGATTGTGATCTTTACCGACTGACAAAGCGCCCTGAGTGCTCTCGGGGCATTGGAATCTCTGCAGCTCCCGCTTCATTGTATCTGTAACGCCACGGTCATCGAGATTATCTCTGTTTCCTGGACAGGTAGGGATTGCTGGGAATGAGGGCGCCAAAGAGTCCGCGAGGACTGGTCGATCAAACCAGCGTTTCGCTCTTCCTCACACTGATTACATGGCAGGAATACGGGCTGCTTGTCAAGGAAGATGGGAGACAGCCAATGGGAATTTACATGTGTGCGCCATTGCACTGCGAGTGTTCCCTTTGACCAACCCCAAAATGGCGCGACGGTTTTAGGTCACTTTATGTAGTCCTTGAGTTGGATGCACCGCCATCTGGTGTAGGGCTGCCCTGCACCTTATCTCTACAGCTGCGTTATCCCCTAAACTGTTCGGCACCTTCTTGTTTATGTCCCAGTCGGGGGGATCTTCTCGCACTTTATTTCGAGGTTGCTTGTCTTTTGTACTCGGGACAAGTTCGTGTACACAGACTGTGTGACTATAGGACTTTTTGAAGGAGGCTGGCCTCCCATTTTTTCTCTCCTTGGTATTTTGTGTATGCTCGGGATCTGTGGGGCCGCGAGCCTCTTGGACGCCAGAACGTGCCGTCTTCTGCCTCTGCTTCATTTTGGCTTGTTTTTATTTTTACTTTGTCTTGGTTTTACCTTTTAGTGAAGCCTAATAATAGGCTCATTTTTGATGGCGGATTGTGTCCATGCAGGCAGTCGAGATGATGGCCCTTAAGAGAAAAGAAAACATTGTGACTAAGAGCAATTGCGTTTGATCCTGGTTCTCCATAGATAATATTTTCTCATTCCTCTCTGATATAAATGCTCCCCCCCCCCGGCCAATCTTGCCCTCCCCATCCCCTTATTCGTCCTTGATATCGATTGGTTTCGGTGATTGCGACGCATATGCGTAAATGGGCGTCGCTAGACCTTATGGTCATCTTATCCCCATTAATACGGAATTAAAACCTATTTAATTGCACTTATCGCCTCCATTTTACAGGAATCAATGAACCGAACAGCCCCGACTTCTACACCAAAATGGATGTTCACACAAACATGATCTTCTTTCACTTGAACCCAGCGATCATCTCGGAGGATCTCGCGCGCAAATTTTCAGAAGTAAGTTGCAACAACACACGAGTCCAACACTTCACCACCACCACTTTCGCACAAATAGGGATAGCGTGATTCAACGCCGCTAAACAATAACCCCCACCCACTCAACGCCTTATTAAGCGATGGCGTCATAGATGGTGTAGCATTTATGGTGAGCGTTCATCTGGGGGCAGAAGGCTTCAAGTACCCACCCTCACAAAGATCTCACACCCTAACTCGTCTATTCTCTTCACAAGTCTATTTCCATCCATCACAAGTCTATTTCCATCCATTCTCCTTACATGCCCATACCCTCCGCAGAACAATTTCATATACACCCTTATTCACACAATAAACACCTATTACTTAGCCAGTCGCACCTCACTCTCTTCCCCTAGCTCTCACAGAGCATCCCTCTCAAGTTGACCAATTGAATTGCTCTCACTCTAGGTTTTTCCTTCTCCTTCCATACCATAATCGTACTCCCATACACTAACGTTGTCAGCAGCTTCCTGCTGACATATTGCTCACTCAAACCTCTTAACATTCACCTCCGCTCTAATCGCCCCAAAGACTTGCCTACCATTTTCAACCTTGTGGTCGCAATCAGCTTCATCTATACCACTACCATTCACAATCCATCAAAGATACTTCACACTTGTTCAAGGGTGAGACCATGCCCTCGCATATCATCTCTCCCCATTCTCACCCCCAAATACTCTTTTCTGCATTCAACCTTTAGAACCCTACTTTCACAACACTCCCTATCAATAGCTATATTCCACATTTCCAAATCCTTCTCACTCTCAGCCACGATCATCATAGAATCCATTCTCCATCAATGCCATACATCCCTTATTCCCATACTTCTCTCAGTATTTCACCCATTAAGATATTAAACAGCCATTGCGATATCACTCAACCTTGTCTTACACTCGCTCACGAGAGCTCTTGCTATCCGAGTGGATACGGCGTTGTTCTGCCAACGTCGCGGTACTGGGTTCGATTCCGGCAAGAGTGGACACAAAACGTCAGCGCACGTCGAGATCTGGGTACCCACTGGTGGACGGGCTGGGCTCACCCCGTTTTCGGGTGGGTAGATCTTCTTACACTTCTCATCTCACACATACCGATGGCAACTCTGCTTTCTTTTCTCTCTTGTCTTCGCAGCACAACCCACACACACTCTGTTCCAAGGAATCCTGCCGATGGTTATCTATATCCACATACCTCAGACGCGGAACAGGACCCTCTGCCCCCGGACGACGAAGTTTCCCCCTGAACTCTGTTTGGTCTCAAAAACATACTTCCTGACACCTCTCCTTAAAAAGGACTGGCCCCTGGTGGCCTCGGGCTCACCAGCGATTGTCATACTGACCTTTATGTCTATTTCATTATCAGGTCAGGATCCGCCATAGCCAAGGCAGGATGGCATACTACTACACTCGCTGTCTTTCACCCTAACGCATGCCTTACTTCCAACATACTCTTCGCACTATCCCACAGTTTGTCACTCACTGCCACACATTCTTACCATCTGTCAATAATGCTTCTCTTTTGCACGATCATTTACATCTCTTCTGTTGTTTTTTTTTCAGTTGTCTCAGTGCAATTAGTTGATCCACCACTACCCTTTTTGGAGGAGGCTGGCCTCCTCCATTTTATTCGACTCTCTCTGGTGTTGGTAGCATGCTCAGGTGTAGCGCGAGGCGGACCTCAGACTACTTGCTCTTTGTTTTGTTGTTTCCATATAGTCATTAATAGGCTAAAATTAATTTCGGCGACATGCCCTTAGTGGCCTTCGCCAGATAGGTGTAAAAAGAATTACCCCTACCCCATCCCAAACCCTTGGCTAATGGTTTTCAACCTTTTTATGATGGTGGCCCCCTAATTATAATTTAGGTAGGAATACTTAATTAAGGTCATGGTAAGCCCCTCAAAATTAACCACGATTGGCATTTAATTGAAATAAATCAATTTTACCTTTAAAAGTTGAATGGCAAATTTGAGCTTGATGAGGATCACATAATTCTTATTGGGACGCAAGAGTTGACAAGGTTGAGGGGTGTTTTCCGGGATCGCAGGATGCCGAGATGCATGGGAGTGAAGTGGCGGAGATGTGTAGGGGGGTTGATGACCTTTCTGTTAAGATGAGACAAACAAAAGATTGAGATGGTTTGGACATGGGAAAAAGGAGGAGAGGGGGGGAGGGGTGAGGAACGACGGCTAGTGGAAAAGCCAAAGAAAAAGTGGAGCAGGTGTATGAGGGAGGATGTGGATATGTTGGGAAGAGAGGATTATATGGCACAAGATCGACAGATGTGGAGGAGAGTGATGGGAAAACATGGACATTAAATGAGGATGAAATGACCACTCTCATTTCCTCATTCACTCTCTCAACTCTTTTCCTTGTTTTTATGAAACTAGTTTCAAACTATTTTCAAGTGTGGGAGAATTTTTTTAAATAAATGATTGAAATACATTTGCGCAATTTTGGCTACGCAAGTTTCTTTCAGCACACAACCCTACCAATCTCTCATTTTCTCCGGGTGTACCAAAAGCTCCAGTTATCCCATCTCTCACCTATTCCTCTCTTCTTCCTCCACAACCGATTCCCAATTCAATCCCTCCCTCGTCCCAAGTCATTCTACAACCTCTCTTTCCCACCTTTACTTCTATTATTACAACCGCAGTTTTACCCTCTTAGCTTCACCCACATCAGCTCACGCCTCAATGCGATTCATCCCCCTCAAAGCACTGCCATGCCCTCTTGCCTCCTACCACCTGATTGCTCTCCATCTCACCCAATCTCTTCATTCCCCTTCATGTTTGTCACACACTGAGCAAGCATCTGTAGTCTGCCTGTTTTAAACCCAGTGACCACCACTTCCTCTCTTTCCCACATCCCATACACCCTCACATTTCATCCACCCTCTCGACTCACACCAGACGGGGATTAACCGGGATAAGAGGACGGGTTCCGCGATATCCCCGCCCATTACCTTCATTCCGTCTAGGCTAAAAAGCATCCGGGGCCTGGTTTCCCCGGCTAACGGCCCTCTAGCCGGGTTTAGTCGACTCGTACGAACCGCGGTGTGGTCCTTCGTCCTCTCTCACAGACGGTCATTTTGCCTTCGCTCGTCCTAAATTTACTCCCGCTCTTGTTTAAATAAGATTTGCGTGCCCTTCCGGCCCCAGTGCTTGCAGGGGGATCTACGATTGTATATCTTTTGCACATTTTTCTTTACAACTATTCTGCGCAAGTGCCCTCGTTGGTTTTTCGCTTGAAATGGTCGACTGATGGCACTCGCTCTCACCCATTAATGGTCTTGGATGGCGTCGGGTATTTTCCATGGGCACTATTCTACCTGCCTGTCCCTATTCTTCTAAATAGGATCAATCGCTGTATTTTTATGTTGTCATCTTGACCTATCCCCCCCCGTTTCCCTCCTTCCCTCCTTCCCTCCTTCCTTCCCTCCCTCCTTCCTTCCTTCCCAGAAAGAGAGAAAATACTAGCGAGGGAATTATTTAGAAGGACCCTCTTGATTGGGGGGTTCTAGCACGAAAAATGGGCTAGAAATCGACATTTCTTCGCGAGGTAGACAAACCTGGTGTCATTCTATGCGGGGGGGGGGAGGGGAGGGACATGACTACATAGCAGTTAATTGCTCCTCAGGAGCATTTGACCTCGGCTTTCTCGCCCCCTCCCCCTTGGGAGACTAAGTTAAGGGAGAAAGCTTTCGATCTTACAGCGTCCTGTGTTGTAGGCTCCGTCAACGGTACCACAATTTGGGTGGGTCCCGCCTTCTGTGAGGCTGTCCTGAGGGACCTGGTTACGGTCAGGGAGGCTGTTGCATGCTGGTGGAAATTTATAGCCCTTCCTCCTCCTCCTGCGCCAGCGGCCCATGCACCAGTAGCAGATGTGAATGACCCTCGAGACGGGTGTTCTCTACCCCTCGATAGGTGATTGAAGAAGAGGGGACAGCCGTGGGTCATAGCGCATCGATCCTTTGCTCCCCCTCACTCGACGCCCTTCCCTCGAACAAAGGTGACGCTTCTGGACGTGTCGCGGGAACAAACCGTGGCTGCTGCCGTCGCCAAAATTAAATTTGGCATTCAAAACCTCGCTCCTTCGTCCTTAAGTCGACTTATGGATTTGTGCCAAATGTCTCGCCTATTATTTGCATATTTTAACATTAGTAAGGCTGGACTTAAGTAGAAATTGGGTCAGCAAGCGTTATATGTTGTTGTCTATGGTTGTAACTAATTTTGCTTTGATTTAGGTTGTGTCGAACTTGGGTTTGAAAAGACCTTTCACAATTGTAACAAAACCTTATTTTTGGACGATCTAATATAATGTAAAAAATATAAATAAATTCCGATAAGTAAATTTAGCCTCAGTTTTACTTAGCATTATTCTTTGAAACTTATTTCAAAGTGCCAACCAATCTGAACATAAATAAATCTTCTAAAGTTTTCCTTTTCTAATTTAATTTAAGACTTTTATTTGAAAAAGAGCGGCCATATTTACTGACCATTTAATGCGGCTGTTTAAACGTCTTTTGACCATCGGAGCTCAAAGCCGAGTCTCGTCGTAAAGTGTTCTTTTTTCTCCTCAAATATAAACTTGCGGATGCGATTTAACTCATAGCTATGAGGTTTACTCACTTTGGACTGTCGTCTCCAATCCTCAACCACCATCCGATAGCAAACACGGACACAAGAAAGGCCTAAACACACTACATCCAACACCTCTATCATAACCTCCCCCCACCAAACCCCATCTTAATCAAGCACATCCACACTACTTTCACCCAAAGATACTTGAACACACTACCATCAACCATCCTAAACGAGCCCCCACCCTTAATAAAGCAATCAGAAAATTTACTCCATAGAACACACCAAGAAATCCTATCTCAACTCATGTCAGGCCACTCCACTATTCTCACCACACTACACCAGATGCAACTAAAGCCCAAACACGTATTTATAGACTACATAAACACGCACCACACGCAATGTCTCCCCTCTAAGTGACCTATGGACAAAACAAGTGAGTGTGGATGCCTTCTTAGCAGCTGTCGACCTCACATAAGGGGTAGGGAGTGGGAGAGGGGGGGGGGTAAATATATCTAGGATTCTTCTCACTGATTTCGAAATCAGTTTCATCTGACATATCTCAGACTCTTCGTACTGTTCTCCCTAGTTTATCTTCCCTAGTATGTAAATTGGGCCATCCATCGCTGAGTGTGGACGAGACCCCCGGCAATCGGATAATGAAATGCACTTAATTATGGGTATGGCAATCCCATAGCGACTAGTGGGTATTATTTTGCTTTGACATCAGCGAATGACCATTGAACGTTTCGCGTCAAGGTTAGATTACCCGCATAGAAGATGCGTTCTCCACCGAGAATGTTGGTATGAGAGCTCCCACATGAATGATACTAGTATTCCATTGGCAGGGGTTGCGAAAAGATGGGAGTGGAGCTTTCGATAGCCGAGTTGATACGGTGCTTGTTTTCTAAATGTCGAGGTACTGAGTTCGAGCCCAAGGAAAGCGGACGCAAAAGTCAGCTCACCGAGATGTCTGGGCACCGATTCTATTAAGAAAAAAACCTTTAAGGTTATCATTATAAATGACTACTCATTTTCATCGTGAAAATTAACAAGGTAAATTTCCTCGAACCTCTATTTTCTTATCCCGGGATAAAAAAAAATACCAGGAAGCCAAGAACCCCAGTGGCACCCTCTGTTGGTGACCTCCCGATGCCTACGCAAACCTCGCGGAACCCTATAGACAACATTACCGTGGCGGGAGCGCATGAATCGTCTATCCCTCCATCCCAAAGTTTCTCATTCCTCTCAATGGAAGAGGCAATAAGAAGCCTTTTTTAGATCTCCTCCACCCCGGTCCCTCATAAAACCCATATCTTCGAAGTACCCCCCCTCCTCACCGCAGCTGGCGAGAGGCAGCGTTACACTTCTACAAAAAACGCTCGCAAGTAGGAAACGGAACAAAACTTGATGCGCACTTGGCCTTGTAGTGCGATGAATTAGAAGATCGTTTTTTTCCCCTTCCCTGCAGTTTAACGGCCTCCCTCTCGTCGTTCCCGGGTGCATAAAACTGCACTGCTTGTGACGTCCTGGCTTTACTGCCTTCTGTTCTGCTGTGCCAACGAAAGGTCTCTCGGTCTGCCACAGCAGATCTGAGCCGTCCTTTCGCTGATTAGTATGACCTAGTAAAGAAACCCCCCCCCCCCTATCTGGCTAGTTGGGAGCTCCGCTCCTTGGGGATTGACTGGGCAACCTCTGTTCCTTGTACAAGTGCGAACACCAACCTGTAACTCAACGGAGATGGGATAGGCAAAAGCAGCTCAACGCGCTATATAGCCCACTAACCCCCTTCTTTTCTTTCAGTAGTCCCAAATTTCCGAGATTGCTATTCTTGTCAAGCTTAAAAAAAAGAAAAAAAATCGGACTACATTCATATAAGCAAATCATTACCCGAACTCCCCCCTTCCCTCACTACTATCCAAGCTCCTGAGGTGGTACGGATCTCCGAGGACTCATAAGGAGAGGTGACACCACCTTACCACCCAGAACTTTCTCCATCTTGGCTAAGGCTGGTCCGTCCGGCATTGGAGCCTCTTCCAGGGATGGGGAAAAGCGGGTTTACTTCCCTCTCATCTCCTAAAAAAATATGGACTAGATTTTCGTTTCCCTCGGGAGAGCGAGGTGATCTGCTGTCGCTTTGGCACGCAGCTAGGCCAAGACCAGCACGTCAGACCCCGATGTGGTGAGTAGAACCTGTATTACGTCAAGGCACCTCATTTAAACACTATCTGGCGTTTTCGATCCCGCTGGCTTCAAACGCTTTTTAGTTATTCGCTTCACTGATGGTATCATGTTTACCAAGGTCAATAAGATGCATCAGAAGATAGCATAAGCTAAGTTTACTGGTCACTCGTTTCCCGGACAAAAGCCTTCTGGCAAATGAGACAGACCCTTCCGAGGAGGCCATTATTACTGTTCTTCGGACACTCAATAGCTCGCAACCAGTTGCACAAAAAGTGCTTCAATACCTCACCAACAGACAAAAACCAAAATACTACCTATCAGTGGCCAACTAGACATCGGGGACACACAAGTATTCAGCGAGTTGCGCCATCCCTCCCACCCACTGCACAGCCTCTCCATTCATGCACCCTCACTTCTTTCATATTCTAGGAAGAGTTTCTCCAATAACATCAAACCAGCACACGATAAAACACTTACACACCCACTTTACCCGAGTAGCACTCGGGCGGCGGACGAAGAACAAACTACATCAACGCGTACCATCAGACATCCACCAACCTGGAAACTACCCTAGACGGCCGAGCCAGTCTCTCTCTGATCTGCCTATGATCAGGACACCACCCTTCAGTACACGAATACAAAAACAGAAATAGTTTAGTTTAGTTTAAGGGAAACAAGGTGGCAGCCGCCCAATCCCAATGGATTCTTAATGGCAGCACTTTCAAAACGGGGTCGCCCTAAAAAAGTCAGAAGTGGCGTTGGAGATACTCAATAAAAATGGGGAAAAGCAAAGGATTAGAAAAAAACAGTACAACACACAGAGACGCACACTTAAATTACGGGCATACAATACGCATTCTAAAAACAAGGGCGGCTGGGGCAATAAACAAATGACATACGCCAGCCGCAGGGGATAGCACAGGATAAAAGATAAAACAATAAACCTAAACACAAAAATGAAAAGATTTATAAAAGGGATAAAACGCCACTTCGTGATAGAAATGTAAGGAGGGAGGACAACCGAAGGGAGTCCTCTGATAAAATAAAGCAAAGTTGAGCAGGGAAGGCGACGCTAGAAAAGGCAGAGGAGCAAGGCGGGGACAAACTACTAAAATGTGAGCCACAGACAGCTCGCCACCGCAAAAGGGACAACCAAGGGCAAATCGGCCTCCACTTGAAACTAAATACCCATCGGTGAGTCGCGTGTGCCCATTTCGCAACCTTCAAAGAGCAACCTCCCAAGATCTGAGTCGCTGAGAGCTAGAGGACCAGGAATGGACAGAGCGTTTAATAAGAGACAGCTTAGAAGAGGGGAACGAATTCCATTCTCTATGCCACAAACAAAAGACATGCGCCCCGATTACTGGGTAGGAATCCCTAAAGGGCACAGGGGCTGCATCCGGTACTTCGAGGGCGGCCGAGCGGACCAGCTGATCAGCCGCCTCGTGCCCGGGACCCCAACATGAGCCGGAGCCCAACAAAACGCCACCCTATAACGGGGGGCATTTCTGACCAGCCAGGAGCGAATCTGTAAAACCAAAGGATGTGTGGACGTAAAAATGCGAACTGCCTCCAAAGCAGGCCGGGAATCGCTGAAAACTATAAAATCTGAAGAATTGAGGGATAAAATCAAATTAAAAGCCAAAAGAATGGCCGTCAACTCTGCGGTAAAAACGGATGCTACAGGAGGGAGGGCGGACCGAAGAGACTCCGTAGAGGACACCGCGGCCGCCCCAGCACCGAGGTCTGACTTCCAGCCGTCAGTATAGATGGGACGCTGGTGAGCATGAGAACACGCATGTTCAAGAAACAGGCACTTTAATAGACGAAAGTCAGTAGACCCTTTCTAGAAATGCCGAAAAGCAGTACAGACCTCAGGAGGGCGAACGCCCCAACACGGAGCCGGCGGGAAAAAAACAGAATTAGACTCCAACACACCCCTCTCTGTCTGACCCCGCTGCAACCTCCAACTGACAGACGACACCACTCATCTGATCCTCACTTTCCCTTCCTTCGAATACCTCAGAGCTGCCTACAATGTCATCTCACTTGAAGATCTCTGGAGAAGACCACTCGTCGTGGTGGCATTCCTGAGTGTTGACGGCTTTGACTGAAAATATCTTGGGGCCACAAATTAAAGTAAGTAAAGGGTCGAATGTGTGATGAGAAAACCAAGGAGGTGGATGGGGTAACTCCTACACTCTTCGTCACATTCGTCGTAATAGGCGCTGCGAGTCGATGCGTGCCGGCGGTGGGTATCGCCATCAGACAAAAGCGATAGGTATGCATGAGCTATAAGCGACTCATGAACGATTTCACAATTGGCGAATTAAGTCGAGTTAGGGCTAGGTTCCATTATGTTTTGAATCACGCTCGACCGCTGCTGTTATTGGCCGGCATACGTGTCTTCACTTAATTAGCAAACTCCTCTTGTAGTGGTGGAGAAGCGATTCAAAAGAAGTCGGGGCAAGTTCTGGCAGGACCACCCTCCTGTTCTTCAGAAGAACGGGACCGCAATCTTGAACCTCGCTTAGATGAGTCTTTCGCGGTCGTTTTCTCCGCATTCTCAGGCGGGATGAATGACTGCCCTTAGCGCTCAATTGCAAGGTGAAGTAGAGCCAACAATGAACCCCATAAATTGAGCACACCGTTAGCCCTATGAAATTTTGGAATTGGGCACACAAATCGAACATTGAAGTAATATGCCATCTTGTAACAATTAATTAATCTAAAACAAAGCAAATAATTGAAAATAATGTTAACTCGCAATTTAATCATCTTTGTATCAATGCGAAGCAGAATATTTTGTAATAATGCAAGTGAAATCGTTGTATTGCTACGTCAATATACAAACATACACACATTAAGCAACAGGTGCGAGTCGACGGTCTGGCAGCTGAAATAACAAAAAACAGTGGAAACAGCTGTGCATACATGGAACGGAATCTGATAGAGAAGGAGCCAGACTCACCAGCCTTGACGTAAACCTGTGTAAGACCAAATCATTCTTGCTACAGATGACGGCTTGAAAAAGCCCGGTCAGGTTTCCAAATTCAAATACTCTCGGTGCACACGTGTCTAGACTGAACCTACACACATCCTCTGATCGAATAAGCTCCGCCCAGCAGTCTGATTGGAGAACACACGCACATACCCTCTGATCCGATAAGCTCTGCCCCGCGAACGGATTTGAAAAGCGGAGCCACGCCCCTAAATTTGCGTTAAAATAAATAGGGTTTCAAAACATACAACGAGAGTCAATATTATTAGTATCATAATTAAGTCAACCACCAAGAGTCAGACAGTAGCTCAATCTACGGTCCGTCCGCCAACAATCTGACAGAGAGGAGAGATACAAAAAGCCCTGAGTTTATTAACACTGATAGCCAGTCAAAAGGAGGTGAACACACAAACGAATCTGAAACTTAGCGATTTCACTTGGCCGAACTAAGGTAGCCCTAACCAAGATTAAAGCCCGGTCAGGTTTCCAAATTCAAACACTCTCTTGATGCACACGTGTCTAGACTATGGCGTACAAACCGCCATTTTTATTCGATTCCCTCCTTATGCCAAGTAGCCTATCGGGTTAAGGTAACCCAGCCCACAAGTGGATAACAAAACGGGCATTTGGAGCACCGCGTTTACCTATAAACAGGTCTACCTTTACCCCCATAACTGGTGACCCCTTCGCCCAGACCAACGGTGACGAAAAATATGGACTCCTCGGACCAACAAAAAGCAAAACAAGGAGGATCGGAAGTCGCAAACACCATCACAATCAAGCCCCCCTCCTTCTTAACGAGACAGCACTATCAGGTTGGTTTAAAATAGTAGAGGCCCAATTTCATATATCAAGGATGAATAAGGAGGAAGAACAGTTTTTTTTTTAAACATCTTGGCTGTGTGGAGAGCATGGCCCTGGTACTAAATTGCAATGAGACAAGAAACAGGAGTTTTTTAAAGGCAAGAGAAAGGGACATTAGAAGGACACTAGAATCAAAGAGAGCAGAGGGTGGCACAATGAAGGCAATCCTTTACCGAGAAGAGAGAAGTAACGCAATGGGAAAAAAGTTTTGAAAAAATTCCTGGCCGGGACTCGAACTCGGGTCTGCTGATTGCCGGTCAGATACTCTACTGCTAAGCTACCAGGCACAGTAACTCTACTTCGCCAAAAGAGTTACCCCATCAAACCCAGTATCTCCCTAAGCTAAGAACCTCCAAGGAATTTTTATACCACATCCTCTTACCTGCTTACAATTTAAAAGCTCATTGTCCATGTAACAAACAAAGAATGACAAAATACAATTTTCTCTTTCTCTTGAACTATATGTATATATAGTCTGCTATATAAAGTTTCTGCATCTTTCTTTCTGTCTTCAAAAATGTTTCGAAAGGCAGAAAATAAAAATATGGCGAAAGTCCTGTGGTGGTTATTGTTATCACCCGAAGAACTTGTATTTGCTCTTTCTGAATAAATAAATAATTAAATATATATATATATATATATATATATATATATATATATATATATATATATATAATGGAAGATATCACATTGACGTGATGTATATCAGTGGAAGATAATAGTAAACAAAATATTTGAATCAAGATTTTATTTTTAACTATCGGACTAGTTTCGGCAAGGTAAGACACATCCTAAACAAAATGAAACAGTATAGCAATGCCCTCTAACATTCGTATAAAATATTACATGTATCAATATTCTATTGCATCAATTTAAATATTACCATTACCTAATATCCTTAACATAATGTAACTTGTGCATAGATATTAGCATACTTTCCTTTTTAATTCAATGTAAAATTATCCATTTATTTTCCCATTTAAATTCTACAATTTCCATTAAATCTTATGTAAAATCTCAACTTAGTCAAGTATAAATAATCAACCCAAAATCTCAAATATTTTGTAATATATAATTGCCATCCAAAAATCATGGCTAAGATACATTCTTTTCAGTAACACTTACTTTAGTCAAACACATAAACTAACACGCTTTCAGCTAAACCACATTGAACACGAATATTCCTCACTCGTCTCTCGCCATTCTCAGCATAAAGGTCAGTAATCATTCCTTCTCCAATTAGTCATTTGACTCCAAACAAATTATACTTAGTTTAATTCCTCGTCCTCTCACACTTATTTTCTGCAAACCTACCATACTCCCAGAGTAGGTCCTAATTCTGGTTATTTCTCTCATTACAGATCCCAATTCACAGTCCGCCACATTATAGTTACCATATCTTAGTTACTTTGCCATACTTTACCTCACTTCACCTTACATTTCACTCTAGTTTTCATTACTTTCATACATTGCATTACGTTGTATTGCTTAACAATTCTCAATTTAATTATATCATTCATCCGTATAATTGTAATAACCGCTCACTAGTTATTTCATAATTCAATTCTCATCGTGCATTCGTTGATTTTGTAAATATATTTATTTTGTTTATCGTCCGTTTTCTTATAAACCTAGAGCACTAAGTTTTCTAAATTCAATTCACGTTAGTCGTTATGCCTAAATATTAGCAGACGATTATTCCATCCAATTCAACAAAATTATGGTAATGGTTTTCAAATAGCTATCTAGGCTGATATATTATCTAAAATCAACCCCACTAATAACCAAATACCATAACAGCAGGAAACAATCTGGAAAAAAATATACTCGTTTAAATCTGGCGTGAATGACAAGCTAAACAAAATGAAATGGAACCAGAAACAATCTAGAGTGTTGCTAATCCCGAAAACGCATTGAGTCCGGGGCTTATAGATACGATTGGCGACTCTATTCGTTATATATTTGTTAAATTTGTATTGCCCTTCAGATAAATTGAAATTATCAACTTTGTTGATGATGATGGATTGCGCAATTCTCCTCTTAATATAATCGATGATTTATAAATGATTTTTGCCTGGTTAAAATCAACTCTATGTATTTGCGTTTGCATGTACGTAAAGAGACTTGAAGAATTCATACACATGATATCAGCTAAATGTTCTTTCATCCTCTTATTAAAGTGGCCTGACTCTCCAATGTATGTTAATTTGCAACTATAGCATGGTATACTGTAAACTCCAGCATCGAAATTGATTGGACGTAGTGTAGTCAAAGATTTTCGAATGGTATTGGAATATTTAAATGTAATATTTATGTTATTTCCTTTCGCATATGATTTTAGAGGAGCCAAGGCTGGAGTATATGGAACACTAATACATTTTTAAAATCATCCCTTCGTGGTGTGGAGGTGACATATAAGTTTTTTTGTGCTTTAGAATAGCATCTATTTATGAGATGGATTGGATATTTTAGTTCAATGGAATTGCAGATAAGGTGGTTAATTTCATCCAGAAGGAAGAACGGGTCGCACGTTAAGATAACAGATATCTTCATGGATTTATCATGTAGTGAGAAAGTAGAATGGGAACAGAATAATTCTCTACTGCTTTTAGACGTAAATATCCACCGTTTAAATAATTATATTCAGTGTTCAGTCTATCGAAAGCCTACAAATTCAAATGCTTACACCATATTTCGGCTACGGGAATTTGTCCATCAGCTTAAAAAATAAGGAAATTGGATACATGCCATTGCCAAAATACTATAAGGAACTGCGACGATACTTGAACATGATAGGCTACTATAGGAGAATGATTCCAAACTTTGCTGCGATTGCAACGCTGCTGACTTAGCTCATGCGTTTTCAACCTAAGGCTTGTGAGCTCGAATGAAACGATGGTGCGCGAGAAGCATTCAATAATACTAGAGTGGCTCTAAATAACTCCGTCAGGCTCTGTCACCAGCTGCCCAATGACTCACCGTATCAATTGGTGATGGACTGCTCCAAATATGCGGTAGGTGCTGCCCTTCACCAGATTGTAAATGGATAACTACAAGCAGTGGCATTTTTATCCAGCAAATTAAGAGGCAAACAGCAAGCATACTCCACATACGGCAGGAAACTCCTGGCGGCGTGTCATACTGTGGTCCACTTCAGGCCCATGATTGAGGGTCACCATGTTACTTTGTGCACATACCACAAGCTCTTAGGGTCGGCTTTCTCTTCATCATTGTGTGCCAAAACGGACAGGCAACAACGCCACTAAGCGGCAATATTAGAGTACATCAGAGACATCACATACGTGCATGGTCAAGACAACGTCGTTGGTGACTGCCTATCACGGAACCTAAATTCGGTCCAAATTGAATCATCTGACCTCCAAACTTTGGCAACAGAACATAATAACGATGAAGAAACAGAATAACTACAGTCGCGATTAAAATCTCTCCCCTCTTCCGGAGAAGCTACACTATGGTGTGAAGTAACATAAAGATACCTACGACTGTTCGTCTCTACGGCATTCAGGATGACTATCTTCAAACAATTGAACAATTTGTCCCACCCTAGAATTAAGGCATCTCTCCGTCTAATTAAGTCTAGATATTTTGGGCATAATATGGATGGGAATATTCGCTCATGGGCACAGAGGTGCCTCGCATGTCATTCCTTCAAGATCGATCGCCACACGATATCTCCAGTCCTGCCCATAAATATACCTTGGTCAAGATTCGAGACAGGGCACATTGACATTGTCTGAGAACTACCACCATGCACGTATCCTGGGCAATCCTACCCGTCGCATAAACGGTATCTCCTATCGTGCATTGAGTGGGCTACAAGATGGATCGAGGCATTTCCGATTCCGGACATAAGTGCTGCTACGGTTGCTTTGGCCTTCTTGGACGGATGGATTTCCAGATTTGGAGTCCCATTATACGTGGTAACCGACAGAGGAGCCCAATTAGAGTCCGAATTGTTCAAGGAATTATCAGCCCTCGTTGGTATCCATCGTCACCGCACCACGGCATACCGCCCAAAGCACGAACGGGATGGCGGAAAGAGCACATAGAAACCTAAAGAGTTCCATAATGGCTAGTCGACAAGGATGGCTGATGGCCCTTCCGATAATCCTTTGGGCATTCGCTCCCAACCTAACCCCCCCGGGTTTTTCGCCTTTCATAGCAGTTACATCGACTACACTACTGCATCCAAAGCCCTTGGTTTCATCTTCATCGTCAAACACTGACTCTAAATTCATTAAGGAATTGATCATATCGATGGCACAAGTCGATTTAACACACGCATCCCAAGGACACCTGCACTTGGTGCCCAAACCTTTCGTAAACGAAGTTCTTCGTGAGGCGACGCATGAGTGGATCGAATCGATCGAGTTCGCAAGCCGTAAGAAGCGCCATATACTGGCCCTTTCCCGGTGGTCGAGCGCGATGACAAGGTCTACTTATATACAGGGCCACCTCTCCCCCATATGTCAGCATTTAATGCATGTTCTGATGTCGCTGAAGGCCGTGACTCGAGTTTATATCCAGAGGTACGGAACCCTTCAACGATAGGTTTAGGTTGTATGTTGCATTCCGCATTCTTCTAACATGTGCTTCGAAATGTAAGTGACCGTGACATGGTATTTCTGCTAGATTTGTTCAACAGGATCAGAAAAGAGAGTTTTCTTCCAAAGGGGAGATCGCTCTACTGCTGCCCGTTTCTGCCCAATAAATCTAACCTCCTTCATGTGCAAGTTGATGGAGAAAATGGTAATTATTAAATGTTTTTTTCTTTGACAACGGAAGCCATCCGTCGTTTGCACAGTGGGAGGCACAAATTCACAGCCTTAATGAATTTGTGCCTCCTACTACCAAAGCCATGGAGTGTCTTCGTTCCGTGACGTTCAGTACTTACGGAAGGAAGGGGGGGCTGATAAGGATACCGTTCTTCTGTTTTATCATTCCTTTATTGGTTCACAACCTGACTACGAATGCGAGCTTTCCACATCCGAACGTGAAGTGCGGAAGAATGACGCCATCCACCACACCAGTCTTTCTCTCATGAACTCTGATCAATGCGACGACTAGCCTCGTGTATTATGTATGCGCATACCATGTCTTCCCTAACTCCCAACGCCTCACATTGCATATGCAGTCAATCTCGACGGTGTCTATGCCACCGAGAGAAGCTAGTCATACCTTAAGCACTTCCGGTTTAGTGCTGGAGAAACTCCTACAAGAAGTCAATGTATCTCTTGGGCCGGTGACGCGTCTGGTACTGTCTAGGGTGCCACCCTGGAAGGTATTTCCTCTGAGTATTTGTTGCCATGCCTCTGCTCTCAAAGCTTTCACTGCGCCGGGAGTATTGTGTTCGATCTTTTTAGTACAAACTTCGTGTCAAGCTGGTTCCAAGTCCCAGAAAAGTCTCTGCTTCCACTCCGTAATCCCTCTGTCTGAAGTCAGAGGGGATCTCTCAGTATCGGGCTCTCTTCACGGCCGAACTGGTTGCAATTGTGGCCGGTTCGGAGACCGGATCTTGATTTATAGCGACTCTCCATGGCCCGGAGGGCTCTTGAGGACATTGGAATCTCAGCACCTTCTTCTTCAATGTATCTCTGATACTACGGTTGCCTCGACCTGTAAGTTTGTTTTATGCTTGGATGCTGGGATTTAAGGATTGCGGAGAATGAGATCACCAAAAGGTCAGTGACGACTGGGCTTCCGGACCAACGTTTTGCTTTTCCTCACACTGGCTACGTTCAGAAATCAGTTCAGCCATACAGAGTTTCTGACAAAAAAAAATTACAATGGCTGACGGAAACATAAAGCAGCGTACCATGCTCGGGTGCCGGGAGGAACCCCCCACCCCCAACGCGCAGCAGCCCTCCTTCTTCTTGGTTTTGTTTTATTGTTTGTTTTGGATATCGCGACTAAAAACAAAACAAAGAAAAACAAACCCTCATTCAAGCAAGCTTTTAAACCTCTCGCTTGCATTCTCGGCACGCTACGCAGCCCCATCTTTGGAGTGGTGCGTATTTTGAAGAGAAGTTAACGAACCCCCCCTCCCTCGTAAAATTTACCCAAGCCGTAACTCTCCACTGCAACCCCAAGTCTACCTTCATTAGAAAGGAGGAGACTTTACAGGTATGGTAATTCGGACGTTAGATGCTCCTTTCGTTTAAAGTGCGAAAGGGGAAGCTCTTCTCGTGTAGCAGGCTGGGTTAAGTGATCAAACGAGCTTCCTTAGGATAAAGGACAATATTCAGCTGGATTCTTTATTCCTTGTAAATTGCGGGAACACGTCTCGAAAAGGGGCAAAGGGCAAGGATAACTTCTTGTTACTTCTTGAATATTGACAGCTAATACTATCCTTTAATCACAAAATAAAGCTATTTAAATAAATAGTCATTCCATCTAGTTATAATTATACAAAATTCAACCAATCAGGATTAAGCAGATTTTTAATGACGATCTTATGTTTAATTTATTCATTCAGCATTGATACAAATTTTATTATGTTTTACACATAAGCGCTGCAAAAATTGGCCAATCAACATCAAATAGATTTTTAGTAACAATTTACGTTCAGACACAAACAAACATAAGAGGCCCTGAAATTGGATAAAGATTTTTTTGGTTTTAAATTCTTGGACGAAATAAATTTGCTAATGGCATGTTGCTACCGGGTAAAGGAGGTAACGGTTAAGGTGGGCCAAAAATGCCTTCTCTCAGTAAAGAATTGTGAGGAACAATTTACTGTGAACCAATTATAGAAATTCATAAGACTTCAAATTGCTCATCTTTGAGGTGGTGGTTTTGAGTCATAGGAGACGGTCAATAAGTTTTGCGAATCGGTAGGGCAAAACAGAGGAAGGGGGGTGGCTATTTGTGGGGATGTTAGGACCAGTTATGACAAGCCAGGAACTGCAGCCGCACGCTCCTGCCTCGTCTATTTAAGAAGCAGTAGCTGATCGCAGATCGTCAGTCACAAATTTTTCAACAATGGAGATGGTTTAGTAACCGCGCAGTGATCAAATTTTTGACCAAGGAAGGCAAGAATGCAAAAGAGATCCATGAACGCATGGGAACAGTGTACAACGACACCGCCCTTTCCTATGCAACCATTGCTCGTGAGGAATAGGGAGTACCGCTATGGTCGTTAGTACCTTGAAGATGACCCCCCGTCCAGGCGAAGCATGGCGTACGGGACATCGTCCGGACCATAGGCAGTGTCCCGCACGAAGCAAGAGCGGAGCGCAACTCACTCACAGTAAACCTGTCGTTGAAGGGTCTCCGCCTCTCGAGGTAAAGTCCAGCCGGCGGCCTTCCGCGACATCACGACGTGCATTGAATGCTGGCGGAGCAGCATCCCGGCTAGAGAGTGCGGAAAAAGCGGTCGCTAAGGATTCCGCAAACGCGGGGTCCGAGATTGCGGTCCCATACTTCTGGAGAACGGGAGGAGGGTCCTGCGAGAACTTGCCCCGAATCCTTTTGACTCGCTTATACACCTTTGCCAGAGGGGTCTTCCCGTTAAGTGATTTTTAATTTTTTTTTTAAGGGGCTAACTGGCGACTGCCCACTTCAAAATAAGTCGGCGTAAACAAACAGCCTAGTTCTAGGCTAGTTTAAAAAAATTGAACAGAAAACAACAATAAAAAGAAATAATTAGGAAGCAATGACAAAACAATAACAAAAACAACTAAACCTAGTTAAATGAAAGGGAGGACGGCCTTCCCCCAAAAGTCAACAAGTCCACCAGGCAATCTGCACGCACTCGTCCCGAGTACAAATGACAGGCGGTAGCGACCCGCCCATCCAGTAAACGGGACAGGTAACGTGGGCGAAGATCACCCAGACTGGGACATTCGACAAGAATGTGCCGAACAGTCTGGGGGACGACGCAGTCGTCGCAATAGGGCGCAAGCGAGCGCTCCATCAAATAGCGATGCGTCACACGAGTGTGTCCGATTCGGAGACGACAGAAAGCGACCTTAAGCCGTCGCGGCATAGGTGGATAGGTCCATGGGAACAGTCGCGACGCAATGGCACGCAACTGTAAGTTCTTTTTCGACCGTCTCCCATCTTCTTTGCCAAGCAGTCCGAAGAGCTGCCCGTATTCGTACCATGTAGTCTGTGTGAGGAAGAGCGAAACGCTGTTCCGGTCGCAGAGTCCTCGCGGCCTTTTTGGCGGCCGCCCATTAAGTGAAGACACGTATGCCCGCCAAGAAGAGCGGCGGGCGTGCTTCGAATTATACCGGAACCTAGCCCTAGCCCGACGAAATCCAGCGACAGTGAAATCGTTCGGGCGGCGCTTATAGCGCATGTAGGCATAACGCTTTGTTTGAGGGCCATCTCACACTCGGCCAACCACCACGGGAGTGGTCGGCGTGCCAAACGGCCAGACGTTCTGGGAATAGTAGTCAGGCCCGCGGCGATGAGGTTGCCGGAGAAGAACTTAAGGGCCTCATATACCGAACTATCTCCTCGACTGAGATAGAGAATTCAGTCATTTCCTGAAATGCAGGCCATCGCGCCTGCGCCAAGCAACACCGAGGTGGTCTCTCAGGCGGTAGTTGCCCTGAAAATGATATTTGAATGGGAAAATGATCACTACCATGGAGGTCATCGACCGCCCCCCAATCAAAATCAGGCTGGGCATTCGAAGAGCACAAAGATAGATCAAGGCAAGAAAATGAAGCGGTTTTCGGGCAGTGATGCGTAAACTCATCCACGTTTAGGACACCTAACTCAAGCTCTTCGATCAGATGGGCAAGGAGTGGCCCATGTGATTAATTGAGAGGATGCATGCCTTTCAGATCTCCAAGCAAGAGAAAGGGCCTCGGCAACCGTGCCACGACGCGGCAGAAGTCCCCCGCGTCGAAGTCAGCTGACGGTGGAATGTACGCAGAAATCATAGTATACCTCCTATCCAGGTGCAGCTGCACAGCCACTGCCTGAAAGGAGGTATCTAAAGTTAAAGGAAGAACGGAGACATCATGCCGGGTGTAAACCGCGCATCCGCCAGACCGGCCATCTTGCGGTGGTGGGGTCACAAGGCTCTTATACCTAGGGAGGGCGGGCACGGGGCACTCGCCTACCATGGTCTTCTGTAGAAAAATTGCTAACGGGGAACTGGACGATACGAGCCTCCGCAGCTCCTCACAGTTGGCCGGGAGTCCACGGCAATTCCATTGAAGGAATTTGCCCTCCAGGCCTAGCTCGGTGGAGACTCGGAAGCCCTCTTCGAACAGAAGACTCTCACGGAAATGGCCGTACGCGTCCCGGAGGTAGAACCCCAGTCGCTGTTGGCCGGACAAAGAGCTTAATGCGCTGTCGCCTTCGAGGACTTATTGGGCGAGCTTGGGATCACCATGAGATTCTTTTCCTCCCTCCGCCTCGAAACCTTAGGCGGGCGTTGCAGCTTCGGAACCCTGGGGCCCTCTTTTTGAGGAACCACCGTATCTGAGCTACTCAGCCAACCACTAGGCGTGGGCGATGGAGCCGAAGCTCCTTTGTTGCCTTAGGAACCCCGGAAGACGGTCTGGCAACCAACTTCAGGGGTGTTGCCTCGTGTGAGTCTAACGACTCGGTGGAGGCGCGTGGCCGTTTCGCCTTACGGGAAACGGTGACGCTGGGGAAAGCCCTGGTTTGAGCCGGGGCTGGGGATGAACCCTTTTTGCCGCCAGATTTACCAGGGCAGCGCCCGGGTTGAGTAGAGCCGGCAGAATGGCTCCGAATGGGCGCGCAAACAACCGTACTCGTTGGATGGTCCAGGAGCAGAGGGTGCCTAACTATTGAGGCATAAGACGTCCCAGGCAGAGCCGGGCGCGCCAGGATTAAGTCCTTAGACTCACGGTATGAGACTCAATCCTGGGCCTAAACGGCCAATATTTTTTCTCAATGAGGTATGCACCACATTGCTTCGAAGAAGCGGGGTGCGGCTCTCCGCAATTGACACACTTCTCCACGCACGATTTAGACTTATCGTGTGCCGCCTTGGAGCAATTTACACAGACTTCGGGTGACCCCGACTTTGAACGACTACAAGAACGATTCGTATGGCCGAAGCGGTGACAGTAATAGCACCGCCGCGGCAGTAACACGAATGCTTCACGCGGTATCGGTACCAACCGTCACGCACCGACTCAGGGAGCTTGTGACATTCGAACTGAGGAAGAGTGTAGGGCTGGGTCTCGAGGCCCCTCCCTGTTTTCTCATCACACGTTCGACCTTGACCTACCCATGGTCGGCAAGCTCTAAGGTAATGTCCTCTATGGAGTAGTCAACCTGTTCCCTCGCATAAACTAGTCCTTTCACAAAGTTCATGGTATAGTGCGGCGTCACACTCACCGGGATCCCATCAAGTGTCCGAAGAGCACTTATCTTGGCCGCCTCGGTGCGATCTACCGCATTCGCCAGAAGGCTCCCGTCCGAACACGGGTCACCTTTGGCTCTCTACCAATTACACTAGCTAATGCTCTCCTCTGATGGATCATAATACCCTTGGCCAACATGCTGCCATCAGTGGAGCGAATAACGAGGAACGTTAGAAACCAGCGGGCTCTGAAAACGCCCGTTAACCTCTGAATGACGGGCCTCGATGTTATCGAGGTTCCGCCCTGCGCACTTTTAGTCTTAGTCTGGAGCTACGCACCCGGGGGGATAAAGAGGCCGGATGTACCGATCTTAGCTTGGTCGTTTACCGTAGCAGCAGACCAATCCGTCCCCGCAGCCCCTGCGGATAGAGAGGAGCCCCTAGTCTTCTTAGTCTTTTTCCTGTTCTTTTTCTTTTTTGGAGGAGAGGGCGAGGAATGAACTCGTTTCTCCCCTCCGCCGGCAGGAGCCTCCAGGCCAGATGGACCGGCCTCAGGTAGGTCCTTCTCCGAAATGGACAAGGCCCTGGAAGTCGTAGGGGCACCGGGCGGAGGATATCCCTCCCCTCCTTTTACTGCCTCAGAAACCTTAGCCGTTTGAGGAGGACCTTGCATAGGGGCGGATTCGGGTTCGGTGCTTGGCGCCGAGCCCGGATTTCCCCCTATGCAAAGCCCTACCGTCTGAGGCTGGGCTGCCTCAGGGACCATGTCTATCTCAGGAGGGTCCTCCAGTTGGCCATCGCCTCCCAGGTATTTGTAGGTCCCATTGGCAGCATCACTAGTCATGTGTGGTGAGGCACAGGCCTTGACCCCGGCAAGGTTCAATATTCTGGCTAGCAGGTCTTTTGAGGCAAGCGACCGAAGGGGCCTGGCTCCCCTCTCCTCCTTAAGGGGGCTTGCCCTACCGAGCCGCTTCACTGCGGAGCGGTCGGCTATGAGCTGCCTGCTGGCTTTCTTGGCAGTCCCCTTGGACAGAATAAGTGGGACTGCCTCTGGAAAAAGGGGCGTGCCAGAAAGCACCTCCAGAGAAGGTGGTGAGAGGGAAGTCCCCTACACCCGTTGGCGATTGAGAGGAGTAAGCCTCCTCTCCAGTTAGAGAAATATGGAGGGTCCCTTGCGCAAGTATATGGTGGGTGGCATCTCCATTTTTTCGGTGGAGCTGCCCGAGAGCGGCTCCGTCGATGAAACAGGGGGAATTAAAGGGGGATTTTTTTGGAATCATAATTGGGCATGGTGACCCTGTATTTTATACGGGAAGCAATAGTTCATCACCCCTCGCACTAGCCCGCTCTGCAAGGCGTGCGTACAGGCCTGGCAGAGCCAGGTGCCGCCATTTAAGGCCACCCCTCTCACCTGGTGACCTGGCAGCCCTTCATCTTGGCGGCTCCAACTTGGGCACGGCGTAAAACTGATTTTGTGTGAAGAGAAAAGTAAAAGGGATGTGAAGAAGGTATGGGTGGAAATGAAGCAGGTTGTTAAAAAACCATCCTGAACCGGAGCTCAGGGGTTAGGGGACGTTGTCTCCTCCTCCCTCAGCCCCGATCTGAGACGGTTGGCTGAGAAGAAGGTCAGCATATACCCTGTGAAATTAGAGGCTGACCAGAGAATGTTGCGGGAGAGGTTGTATGAAAAGTGAGGAAACCGGTGGGAAACAAGTATTTTGAAGGTAGGAGAAGAGGCTAAGCTGGGGCCGGAGGGAGCGCTGGATCCCGTCAGCATGGCGGTCAGGATGGCAAATCGCCGCGCCCCTTACGCGGAGGAGGGGGTTGAGCAGCAGTCGGGAGATTTCTGGTTGTCGGGAATTTCAAGCCTCAGGGACAAGTGGCGCAAGTGCATTGAAGTCGAGGGTAGTTATATTGAAAAATAATAAAACACTTTTCCTCATATCTCGTTTCCTTATATCCGAATTGCAAAATTTATTGACCGCCCTTCGTATGTGATTCTATAATGTGGTTCCAGCAACACAACTTAATTGAGGTCTTTAAGCGGGTAAAAGGTTATAATACGGGAGAGATAGGTAAGATTTTTATTTTTAGTAAACAGGATAGGACACCTAGCAATGGGTTTAAGCTAGACAAGCTGAATGGAATAGGCTCACTAATCATGCGATAGAAGTGTCCTCCCTGCAGAATTATAGGAATAGACTGGATAGATTTATGAGATTTAACTGGGTGATGAGAACTGGAGCTGCCTTGTATTGGTTATTGATTAGTCTTTTGCAGACTCCTTGTCTTGCTAAGAAAAGAATAGTAGAAAATGAGTATGCAAAAGTGTAGAAAGTTACTTACTAGCATATACAAGGCACCTCCTAGAGTTTGCCCAGGAACTCCAGCCTTCTGAGCTATCCGCTTTAAACCCCTAGACCGCATATACATTAAACAGACATTGCCTGTTTCCAGGACCAGTGTTTATCGTAGCACCACCCGGCCCTCAGCTTCACATTACCACATATGCTATCTTTGATATGGTAGGTGACACATTCAATTGTGCCATTACTCAGTGTCTGGTAGCTAGTAGTATGAAGATGGAAAAAAACAATTGCTGAAATGGGCATCTAACAGTGGACGGATTCACTTTTTTTTTTAAGAGCACATCTGGCGACCGCCTACTTGGGCATTAGTCGCCGTATTAAAACTGGCCTAGTTCTAAGCTACTTTAAAATAAAAGTAAAGAGAAAAAAAACAACACCCCAAAAAGGGGGAAAGGAAGCAAGCTGGTGCGTCGGGGAGAGGTCCCCCCCGGCGCAGGAGCGTGTAACTAAAGGGAAAAAAACAACAAAAAACAAAACAAAACAAAAAAACAAAAAAAACAAATCTTGCTTAAATGATAGGGAGAAGGCCGGCCTCCCCCAAGAAGTCAACAAGTCCACAAGTCAATGTGCACAAATCTGTCCCGAGTACAAGGGACAGGCGGTAGCGACCCCGCCCATCCCGGTACCGAGACAGGTATCGTGCGCGAAGATCACCCAGACTGGGACATTCGACAAGAATATGCCGAACAGTCTGGGGGACAACGCAGTCGTTGGAATAGGGCGCAGGCGAGCGCTCCATCAAATAGCAATGCGTCACACGAGTGTGTCCGATTCGGAGACGACAGAAAGCAACCTGAAGTCGCCGCGGCATTGGGGTATAGGGCCATGGGAACAGTCGCGGCGCAATGGCACGCAACTTTAGGGTTCCCTTCGACCGTCTCCCATCTTCTTTGCCAAGCAGTCCGAAGAGCTGCCCGTATTCCTGCCATGTAGTCGGTGTGAGGAAGAGCGAAACGCTGGTCCGGTCGCAGAGTCCTCGCGGACTCTTTGGCGCCCTCATCGGCGCGCTAATTCCCCGCCATTCCTACATGTGCAGGAACCCAGCAGAAGATAATCTCGACATCTGCCCGGCTCGCCAAAACCGTGGCGTCACGGATATCGCGAACCAGGGGATGCGGAGGATCCAATGCCCCGAGAGCACTCAGGGCACTTTGTCAGTCGCTATAGATCACAATCCGGTCTCCGAACCGGGCACGTCGCGTAATCTCCCGTACCGAGTGGTGTATTGCCACCAGCTCGGCCGTGAAGACAGACGCAGCGCCTGGTAGAGCCCCGCTGACTTCAAACAGAGGAGATACGGCGTGGAAGCCGACCCCCTCTTGGGACTTGGAGCCATCCGTATACACTGGCACGGTACCAGCGTGACACGATGTGTGCTCCAAAAAGGTCGAACGCAATACTCCCGGCGCCGTACAAGCTTTGGGAGCAGAGGCGTGGCGACAAATAGCCAAATGTGGTACCCTCCAGGGTGGCGTCCTGGGCAGAACCAGGGGCGCCACCGGCCCGAGAGCTATATCTACCTCTCGAAGGAGTTTCCTGGTCCTAAACCCAAAATGCTTAAGGTATGACTGGCGTCTCTCGGCGGCATAGGCACCATCGAGATCAGCTGCGGATGCAGTGAGAGCTGTTGGCGACTGAGGGAGGCGCCGGGCTCGCGCGTACAGGCGAGTGATGCACTGCACGCGGCGCAGAGCGAGTGGCATCTCCTCAGCATCGACCAACAGGCTCTCAATGGGGGAAGTGCGGAAGGCACCGGTCGCAAGGCGAAGGCCGGTGTGGTGGATCGAATCCACCTTCCGCAATAAACGCTCGGCTGCGGATGCATAAAAGTCACATCCGTAGTCGAGCTTCCAGCGAACAAAGGATCGATAAAAAAGTAAGGCAGTAGCACTATCAGCGCCCCAAGCGCTGAACGTCACGAAACGGAGAATGTTTATGGCGCGGGTACAGGAGACCCTAAGGCTGCGAATATGAGCCTCTGGACGGATTCTTGTTGCCTCCTACAATTCCAGTCAGAGTATCCCTATCAGAGCAGTGCACCAACCATTAACAAAGTTAACGTTTTTGTTTATGATTGACTTTGATGTTAATTTTGAAAATCATTAACAGAATGATTAACTTTACTCCCTCCACCCTAACCAGGCCCCTCAGGATGGTTAAGTTTTAGTACACATCCCCATTGTTTACTGGAATCGCATCATATTGTATTATATATAATTTTGAAGGGAATTTTCTTTTTCTGAATTCAAATATCGGTTAATGTTTGGTTTATGCCCACCTTCGAATTTTGTGAGTGCTTTGTTATAAATATCTCTATTAAAAAAACAAAAACGCAAATGATATATGGCGTCTATCATAGATACACTATATATAGCTTCTTCACTACTTAATGTGGGCAAATTTATAATTATGATAAAATGGCGAAAATAGATTGCTGCCATCTCGGGAGACACATTTGGAATCTCATTATAGTTTATTATATATATATATATATATATATATATATATATATATATATATATACATATATATATATATATATATATATATATATATATATATATATATATATATATATATATATATATATATATCATTTTGAAGGGTGTCTTTTCTCAATTAAAATATAATGGAGACAGTTCATATTAATCATTTTTAAAGAAAATATGATTGATTTAAATAAGCATTCGGGGATGCGGCTTATGTCTGAAATCAAGCAATGTGGTAGAAAAACTAAAGGCCCAAAGACAGGGGCGTGGTTACCTCACTTTTAGGCTCAAGCGGGGCCCCTAAAATTATTGTGGATTTTTTTAAAGTGTGTTTTTATTTATTTTAAACATGCACAGACCAAATGTAAAATATTACAAGTACACGGTAAATAGACCCCCCCCCCCACCCTGCTTTGGCAAATAGTCCGAGCCATTAAGAGCGCGCTACTTTCATCTCTCTCTTCATCCGCACCACCTACGTTTTCTCGCTGGTGTGTGTGTGTGTGTGTGTGTGTGTGTGTGTGTGTGTGTGTGTGTGTGTGTGTGTGTGTGTGTGTGTGTGTGTGTGGAGCGCTGCCTCCGGGAGAGGCTGCCCTGCAAAAGAGAAGAGGCTACGCAGCAGCGTGGTTGGTCAAGTGACAACAACCAAGGCGACTGTCACATTGACTAGGTATTTATACTATTTATTAATCGACTTTGTCTCTCTGAAAGTGAAGAGACGCTGCCGGCGCGACAGTCTGAACGTTGCATCTTTTATTTTGCCCACCAAGCTGACACTAGAAATACATTAGTGCATGGTGTCTGGGTGGTCAGGTAGATAGATTAGTTTTAAAAGCTTATCATAGATCTCATCTCACCCTGCAGGTAATACAGACTACTTCTCTCTATGCTTGTCACACACACAGTCCTTATTTTTTTTAGCTACAAAAGCCACATAGGTAAACACAAAACATTAACATATCTAGCCCCCCAATCTGTGTGCCATTATTATTGGATGTTACTCTTTCTGTCACTCGCTTACACCAAGTAGCATACATTAAGATTAGGTCACAAAATGACCACAAACCATTAATGCACAACCTAATTATAAACATGAAAGTGAATAATATAATTTCATACTGATAAAGTATAAATCTATGTATTTTTGCTGGAAGGCAGCAGCAAGAATATGGATATTAGAGCAGTTTTTTGAGGAAAGGAAAAGCTTCAGGTGAGGTTTGTGTACTCTTTAGGGAATAGACCTTAAATATGATGAGTTTAAGGGCATCAAGAACAGCAAAGGACAGAAAATGAGCCAAGTGAAAATACTCAGTATTTTCACTTGGCTCGTTTTCTGACCTTTGCTGGTAATTGTTCTTGTTTTTCTGTGATTCCGTATTCTGTAATAAAAGAATGATCATGTATTGTGTCTTTTGGTTGACAGCAGAAAAAGGATAGGGGAATCAGACATCAGCAGAACATAATGATCAAGGGCAGAATGAGGGAGAGCAGCAACATCCATTTAAGATAATAATATCATAAAAAAAGAATCAGCAATGTCAGAAAACAATACTACAAGGTACAACAACATTGAGAAAAACAGGCAAAATGATTGTGATATTTTTAACTTCAAGAATAATTGCAGTTTGAGCTGGCGCAACAACAAGCTCATCGTATTCCATTTATGCATAATATAGTCATCATGTTCTTTGCTGCTCTCCAAAAAGGTTTCAGATTCTTCTGAGATAAATGAAATGGTTGTAAAAAGACAACAGGTTGTGGCCCAAGAATGTGTTGTGTGAGTGCTAGAAATATTTGTGCGCATGATATTCTAACATTAGATGATGTTGTACCGAAATTTAATGGAGAAGATTGGTTGGTAGTAAACTGTAAGGTGACTCAGCTATATATAATTAACGTAGCTAACCTAGGAGAAGCAGTGGAGCATACAGTGCAAGGAAATGAGGATGAACACACCTCCAGCCAAACCAGGGAGAGGACAGAAAGACAGAATACAGCAGACTCTTTAGGAACTGCAAGTGATTTAGGAGACAGAGACAGTGGTCCAAGACAGTTGGACCTTGACCAATACCCTCATACTCAATTTGGAAAACAAAACCGGTCATTCCATAGAAGCTGGTTTAAGACTCAAAAAGCAAAAATGCTGCATTTTGCTTTGCTTTTAGAGATTGGGGCAAAAATATTAATAAGGATGCCTTAGTAAGTGAAAGAACATCCACTGGCAAAAGGCGCTGGACAACTTTCAGAAACATTAGGACATCCAGACACACAAGGATAGTGTCATCTACTGGTTGCAATACAAGTCGAGTTGTTCTCATGGTAATGTTTTTTTAATAGGTAGAGGCAGAAAGTTCAATAGAGATTCAAGAGAGACGGAAGTATCTTGAGCGTGTTGTGGCAGTGACATTGTTTTTTGGGGAAAGCAAGGGCTTGCTTTTCGTGGCCATGACGAAAAAAGTGAAAGTCACAACAGGGAAAATTTTCTAGAGCCCATGTCACTGTCGAAGAAGTTTGATCCCTTTTTGCAGAACTATGAACCTCCTGCAAACACGTCCAATCTGGCACCATCCTCCAACCAAAATGAAATGATTGAATGCTGCTCTCGAGAGGTCACCGAAAAAATTGTCAATGAGATTAAAGCTTCACAGATGTATGCCATTATGGTGGATGAGGCTAGATATGTTAAAGCCGAACAACTTGCTCTTTGTGTCAGGTGTGTTTGTCGAGGGTGTGGTCAGAGAGGGGTCTCTAGCTCTTGCTGAGATGGCTAATTTTGATGCTGCATCTATAGCTTGTACCATTGAAAGTCAGCTAAAATGTAAGGGTATCCATGACTTGAAATGTGTAGCACAAGCGTATGATAGAGCAGCTGTGATGAGTGGGGCTGTTGGTGGTGTTCAAACTCTGGTCAAAAACCAACACCCTGCAGCCATTTATGTCCGCTGTTATGCCCACGACCTAAACCTCGTTTTATGGCACACATGCAAAGCAGAATCAGATGCTACATATTTATTTAACACATTGTAGAGTCTTTATTAATTTTTCAGTGTCTCATTATTTAACCACAACAAGTTCATGGACACACAAAAACAACTAGGACTGCAACCAAGTGAGCTTGTGCCACTATCAAACACAGGCTAGGCATGACAGCTCAATTCAGTTACAGCAATTCTAAAGTGTTTCTCCGCCATTATTAAATGTCTGAACACAATCGGGACACGTATTGCTGTGGGACTAAAGGCAAAACTAACAAGGTTTTAGTTTTTAAGGCTCTACTATCAATCACAGCAGGGTTGCATAAATATCTGCAAAAGGGGAATGTTGACCTAGCCCAGGCTTTAGCCTATAAGGATGCTGTTATTGATTTCCTGAAAGAGAAACGGAGTAATATCACGGCTGCAGACTTTTACTGACGAGCAAAGACACTTTATGAGGCAAATGAGGGTTTAAAGTTTAAGGTAAGGAACCAGTGGGTTGCTGCCCAATCGAAGTGGATTCTATATGGCAGCTAGGATAAAACGAAGGCAAATCATCTATAAAAGGTGGAGGAGACCACTTTGTGACAAAAATTTAAAGAACGAAGGGTTAAGAGATTCCTCTGCCAATATGAATCGAAGACGGGTGTGTTGAGGAATAGTTAAAAGGGTCGGGAAACGGGACAACCGGAGAATGGTAAAAGGGCTACAATCCAATAAAAGGTGGGCAACCGATTGGTCCCCACCGCAAAAACGACAGCAAGGGCTGATATGAACATCAGCCCTTCCCAAAAATGAAATACCACCACTATTGTAAAATTCCTTACTAAAACGGTAGCCATGCGACTCGTCGTTCCATCGTAATAACGGTGAGCGACTATTTATTATCAAGATGGCCGTGAGTAAGTCTCGTGTGGCCAATGCGAACTCGGCAAAGGGCCACCTCCAACGACGGCATTCTATGGTGGCTCGAGGACCAAGAGTGAATAGAATTTTTAATTTTGTATAGTTTGGATGATCAACAGTCATCCCATTCATTCTGCCACAGTTGAAAAATATATTTTCTTATTGAAGGAAAGTAGTCCCTAAAAGGCAGAGCCGTATTCTCAGCGGACACATAATGTGCTGAGCGGGCCAGCGGATCAGCCCTCTCGTTGCCCAGGACCCCCACATGCCCAGGGACATATAAATCTTTTTTTATATTGGGGCGCATTTTGGATCAGCCAATTGCAAATTTATGTGACTAAGGGATGGGACGCATTAAAAGATCTAACTGACTGCAAGACACTCCTTGAGTCGGAAAAAATGACAAAATCATTAAAAGGTAAAATTTGGATAAGTATAAAAGCTAAAAGGATTGCTGAAAGTTCAGCGATAAAAATGGATGCTGCTGGCGGCAAAGATTTTTTTTTTTTTTTTTTTTTGTATATAGAGCCCATCTGGCAACTACCCACTTGGGCATAAGTCGCCGAAAAACACGACAGCCTAGAATTAGGCTACTTTAAAGTTAAAATATGAAAACTTAACAATCAATATAAATTGGAAAAACTTAACAATCGAAGCAATCTCCGGCAGCGGGGGGAGGTCCCCCTCACCCCGGTGCAGGAGAGTGCAACCTAAAACAAAACAATAACAAAAAAAAGGAACCTTAAATAAAGGGGAGAAGGCCGGCCTCCCCCCAAAAGTCAATAAGTCCACCAGTCATGGTGCACGCACTCGTCCCGAGTACAAGGGACAGGCGGTAGCGACCCCGCCCATCCCGGTACCGAGACAGGTATCGTGCGCGAAGATCACCCAGACTGGGACATTCGACAAGAATATGCCGAACAGTCTGGGGGACGACGCAGTCGTTGCAATAGGGCACATGCGAGCGCTCCACCAAGTAACGATGCGTCACACGAGTGTGTCCGATTCGAAGACGACAGAAAGCAACCTGAAGCCGCCGCGGCATTGGGGGATAGGTCCATGGGAACAGTCGCGGCGCAATGGCACGCAACTTTAAGTTCCCCTCGACCATCTCCCATCTTCTTTGCCAAGCAGTCCGAAGAGCTGCCCGTATTCCTGCCATGTAGTCAGTGTGAGGAAGAGCGAAACGCTGGTCCGGTCGCAGAGTCCTCGCGGACTCTTTGGCGCCCTCATCGGCGCGCTCATTCCCCGCAATTCCTACATGTCCAGGAACCCAGCAGAAGATAATCTCGACATCTGCCCGGCTCGCCAAAACCGTGGCGTCACGGATTTCGCGAACCAGGGGATGCGGAGATTCCAATGCCCCGAGAGCACTCAGGGCGCTTTGTGAGTCGCCATAGATCACAATCCGGTCTCCGAACCGGGCACGTCGCGTAATCTCCCGTACCGAGTGGTGTATTGCCACCAGCTCGGCCGTGAAGACAGACGCAGCGCCTGGTAGAGCCCCGCTGACTTCAAACAGAGGGGATACGGCGTGGAAGCCGACCCCCTCTTGGGACTTGGAGCCATCCGTATACACTGGCACGGTACCAGCGTGACACGATGTGTGCTCCAAAAAGGTCGAACGCAATACTCCCGGCGCAGTACAAGCTTTGGGAGCAGAGGCGTGGCGACAAATAGCCAAATGTGGTACCCTCCAGGGTGGCGTCCTGGGCAGAACCAGGGGCGCCACCGGCCCGAGAGCTATATCTACCTCTCGAAGGAGTTTCCTGGCCCTAAACCCAAAGGGCTTAGGGTATGACTGGCGTCTCTCGGCGGCATAAGCACCATCGAGATCAGCTGCGGATGCAGTGAGAGCTGTTGGCGACTGAGGGAGGCGCCGGGCTCGCGCGTACAGGCGAGTGATGCACTGCACGCGGCGCAGAGCGAGTGGCATCTCCCCAGCATCGACCAACAGGCTCTCAATGGGGGAAGTGCGGAAGGCACCGGTCGCAAGGCGAAGGCCGGTGTGGTGGATCGAATCCACCTTCCGCAATAAACGCTCGGCTGCGGATGCATAAAACTCGCATCCGTAGTCGAGCTTCGAGCGAACAAAGGATCGATAAAAAAGTAAGGCGGTAGCCCTATCAGCGCCCCAAGCGCTGAACGTCACGGAACGGAGAATGTCCATGGCGCGGGTACAAGAGACCCTAAGGCTGCGAATGTGAGCCTCCCAGGTGAGGCGTCGGTCGAATACAAGACCAAGGAAACGGTGCGAATCAACCACATCCAGGCGCACCCCATTAAGAAACAAATCTGGGTCGGGGTGAAGCCGTGGGTGGCGGCAGAAGTGCACCACCTTAGTCTTGGCCAAAGAAAACCGAAACCTGTGCGCTTCGGCATAGCGAGAGACGCGGTTCAATGCTTGTTGGAGTCGGCGCTCCAGAGTTGGCATCTGGGCCGCGCCAAAAGAGATCGAAAGGTCGTCCACGTAGAGCGTAGCGAGAACATCTTCCGGCAGCACCGAGGTGATGCCGTTGATGCTCAGGGCAAAGAGTGTGACACTGAGGACACTTCCCTGCGGGACACCCTCTTCCTGCTCCTTTGGGCCGGAGAGGGCTCCCCCCACCCGTACGCGGAATCGACGATCTCGCAAAAATTCAGATATAAACATTGGGAGGCGTCCCCTCGCCCCCATCGTGTGGAGAGTCTCCATGATACCGTATCGCCATGCGGTATCATAGGCCTTCTCCAGATCAAAAAACACCGTGGCGTAGTGCTGTCTACGAAGGAAAGCCTCACAGACGGCATTTTCCAGTCGGAGCAGAGCATCCGACGTGGAGTGGAACTTACGGAAGCCGCACTGTGCAGAAGACAGATGGCCTCCGCTGTCCAGGAAATAGGCTAATCTAACATTTACCAATTTCTCCATCAACTTGCACACGCAAGAGGTTAGAGAGATTGGGCGGAAACCGGTGGGAGTAGAGTGATCTCTCCCCGGCTTGCGAAAGGCGAGCACAGTAGCGATTCGCCAGGAGTCTGGGAGAAGACCTTCCACCCAGATCCTGTTGAACAAATCTAACAGAAAGGCCATGCCTCGCTCACCCAGGTGTCGAAGCATGGCGTACGGGACATCGTCCGGACCATGGGCGGTGTCCAGCAGCGGGGGAAAGGTCCCCCTCACCACGGTGCAGGAGCATGCAACCTACAAAGAAAACAGTAACAAACAAAAAACAAAACAAAAAAATAGAACATTCTTAAATAAAGGGGAGAAGCCAGGCCTCCCCCCAAAAGTCAACAAGTCCACAAGTCAATGTGCACGAACTCACTCGAGTACAAGGGACAGGCGGTAGCGACCCCGCCCATCCCGGTACCGGGACAGGTATCGTGCGCGAAGATCACCCAGAATGGGACATTTGACAAGAATGTGCCGAACAGTCTGGGGGACGAAGCAGTCGTCGCAATAGGGGGCAGGTGAGCGCTCCATCAGATAGCGATCCGTCACACGAGTGTGCCCGATTCGGAGACGACAAACAGCGAACTGAAGCCGTCGCAGCATTGAGGGATAGGTCCATGGGAAAAGTCGCGGTGCAATGGCACGCAACTTTAAGTTCCCTTCGACCGCCTCCCATCTTCTTTGCCAAGTAGTCCGAAGAGCTGGCCGTATTCGTGCAATGTAGTCGGTGTTAGGAAGAGCGAAACGCTGGTCCGTCGCAGAGTCCTCGCGGGCTCTTTGGCGCCCTCATTCCCCGCAATTCCTACATGTCCAGGAACCCAGCAGAAGATAATCTCGACATTTGCCCGGCTCGCCAAAACGTGGCGTCACGGATATCGCAAACCAGGGGATGCGGAGATTCCAATGCCCCGAGAGCACCCAGGGCGCTTTGTGAGTCGCTATAGATCACAATCCGGTCTCCGAACCGGGCACGTCGCGTAATCTCCCGTACCGAGTAGTGTATTACCACCAGCTCGGCCGTGAAGACAGACGCAGCGCCTGGTAGAGCCCCGCTGACTTCAAACAGAGGGGATACGGCGTGGAAGCCGACCCCCTCTTGGGACTTGGAGCCATCCGTATACACTGGCACGGTTCCAGCGTGACACGATGTGTGCTCCAAAATGGTCGAACGCAATACTCCCGGCACAGTACAAGCTTTGGGAGCAGAGGCGTAGGGACAAATAGCCAAATGTGGTACCCTCAAGGGTGGCATCCTGGGCAGAACCAGGGGCGCCACCGGCCCGAGAGCTATATCTACCTCTCGAAGGAGTTTCCTGGTCCTAAACCCAAAATGCTTAAGGTATGACTGGCGTCTCTCGGCGGCATAGGCACCATCGAGATCAGCTGCGGATGCAGTGAGAGCTGTTGGAGACTGAGGAAGACGCCGGGCTCGCGTGTACAGGCGAGCGATGCACTGCACGCGGCGCAGAGCGAGTGGCATCTCCCCAGCATCGACCAACAGGCTCTCAATGGGGGAAGTGCAGAAGGCACCGGTCGCAAGGCGGAGGCCGGTGTGGAGGATCGAATCCACATTCCGCAATAAAAGCTCGGCTGCGGATGCATAAAACTCGCATCCGTAGTAGAGCTTCGAGCGAACAAAGGATCGATAAAAAAGTAAGGCAGTAGCCCTATCAGCGCCCCAAGCGCTGAACGTCACGGAGCGGAGACTGAGGGAGGCGCCGGGCTCGCGCGTACAGGCGAGTGATGCACTGCACGCGGCGCAGAGCGAGTGGCATCTCCCCAGCATCGACCAACAGGCTCTCAATGGGGGAAGTGCGGAAGGCACCGGTCGCAAGGCAGTAGCCCTATCAGCGCCCCAAGCGCTGAACGTCACGGAGCGGAGGATGTCCATGGCGCGGGTACAAGAGACCCAAGGCTGCAAATATGAGCCTCCCAGGTGAGGCGTCGGTCGAATAAAAGACCAAGGAAACGGTGCAACTCAACCACATCCAGGCGCAGCAAATTAAGAAACAAATCTGGGTCGGGGTGAAGCCGTGGATGGCGGCAGAAGTGCACCACCTTAGTCTTGGCCAAAGAAAACCGAAACCTGTGCGCTTCGGCATAGCGAGAGACGCGGTTCAATGCCTGTTGGAGTCGACGCTCCAGAGTTGGCATCTGGGCGCGCCAAAAGAGATCGATAGGTCGTCCACGTAGAGCATAGTGAGAACATCTTCCGGCAGCACCGAGGTGATGCCGTTGATGCTCAGGGCAAAGAGTGTAACACTGAGGACACTTCCCTGCGGGACACCCTCTTCCTGCTCCTTTGGGCCGGAGAGAGGACTCCCCCCAACCCGTACGCGGAATCGACGATCTCGCAAAAATTCAGATATAAACATTGGGAGGCGTCCCCTCGCCCCCATCTTGTGGAGAGTCTCCATAATACCGTATCGCCATGCGGTATCATAGGCCTTCTCCAGATCGAAAAACACCGTGGCGTAGTGCTGTCTACGAAGGAAAGCCTCGCAGACGGCATTTTCCAGTCGGAGCAGAGCATCCGACGTGTAGTGGAACTTGCGGAAGCCGCACTGTGCGGAAGACAGATGGCCTCTGCTGTCTAGGAAAAAGGCTAATCTAACATTTACCAATTTCTCCATCAACTTGCACACGCAAGAGGTTAGAGAGATTGGGCGGAAACCGGTCGGAGTAGAGTGATCTCTCCCCGGTTTGCGAAAGGCGAGCACAGTAGCGATAAGCCAGGAGTCTGGGAGAAGACCTTCCACCCAGATCATGTTGAACGAATCTAACAGAAAGGCCATGCCTCGCTTACCCAGGTGTCGAAGCATAGAGTGCGGGACATCATCCGGACCATGGGCGGTGTCCGCGCACGAAGCGAGAGCGGAACGGACCTCACTCACAGTAAACTTTTCGTTGAAGGGTTCTCCGCCTCTGGAGGTAAAGTCGAGCCGGCGGCCTTCCGCAAAATCACGACGTGCATTGAATGCTAGCGGAGCAGCATCCCGGCTAGAGAATGCGGAAAAAGCGGTCGCTAAGGATTCCGCCAAGGACGCGGGGTCCGAGATTGCGGTCCCATTCTCCTGGAGAACGGGAGGGGGGGGGAGAGGCTGCGAGAACTTGCCCCGAATCCTTTTGACTCGCTTCCACACCTCAGTTAAAGGGGTCTTCCCGTTAAGTGAAGACACGTATGCCCGCCAAGAAGAGCGGCGGGCGTGCTTCGAAATATACCGGAACCTAGCCCTAGCCCGACGAAATTCACCGAGAGTGAAATCGTTCGGGCGGCGCTCATAGCGCATGTAGGCATAACGCTTCTGTTTGAGGGCCGTCTCACACTCGGCTGACCACCATGGGAGTGGTCGGCGTGCCAAACGGCCAGACGTCTTAGGAATAGTAGTCAGGCGCACGGCGATGAGGTTGCCGGAGAACTCAACGGCCTCATCTACCGACCTAAACTCCTCGACTGAGATAGAGAATTCAGTCATTTCCTGAAATGCAGGCCACCGCGCCCGCGCCAAGCACCACCGAGGTGGTCTCTCAGGCGGCAGTTGCCCTGAAAATAATATTTGAATGGGAAAGCGATCACTACCATGGAAGTCATCGACCACCCCCCAATCGGAATCAGGCTGTGCATGCGAAGAGCACGAAGATAGGTCAAGGCAAGAAAATGAAGCGGTTCTCGGACAGTGATGCGTAAACTCAACCACGTTTAGGACACCCATCTCAAGCTCTTCGATCAGATCGGCAAGGACTTGTCCCCTGGGATTAATGGAGAAATCTCCCCAGAGAGGATGCCTGCCGTTCAGATCTCCAAGCAAGAGATAGGGCTTCGGCAACCGTGCCACGACGCGGCGGAAGTCCCCCGCGTCGAAGTCAGCTGACGGTGTAATGTACGCAGAAATGATAGTATACCTCCTATCCAGGTGCAGCTGCACAGCCACTGCCAGAAAGGAGGTATTTAAAGAGAAAGGAAGAACGGAGACATCATGCCGGGTGTAAACCGCGCATCCCCCAGCCCGGCCATCCCACGGTGGTGGGGTCGCAAGACCCTTATACCCCGGGCGGGCAGGCAGGGGGCACGCGCCTAGCATGTTCTCCTGCAAAAAAATAGGTAACGGGGAATGGGACGAGACGAGCCTCCACAGCTCCTCCCAGTTGGCCCGGAGTCCACGGCAATTCCATTGAAGGAATATTCCCTCCCGGTCTAGCTCGGAGAGACGCGGGGGCCCTCCTCGAATTGAAGACCCTCACGGGAATGGCCTTACGCTTCCCGGGGGCGGGACCCCGGGCGCTGTTGGCCGGACAAAGCACTGGAGGCGCTGTCGCCTTCGAGGACTTATTGGGGGAGGTTGGGCTCGCCATGCGAGTCTTTTCCTTCCTCCGCCTCGAAACCTTAGGCAGGCGTTGCGGCTTCGGAGGCGGGGGGCCTTATTTTCGAGGAACCACCGTCTCCGAGCCACTCGCTCCACCTAAGGGCGTGAGCGAAGGAGCCGAAGCTCCTTTGTGGCTGTCCTCCTTTCGGGGAACCGCTTTAGGAACCCCGGAAGATAGCCTAGCGACCATCTTCAGGGGTGTTGCCTCCTGTGAGTCTAACGACTCGGTGGAGGCGCGTGGCCGTTTCGCCTTACGGGAAACGGTCACGCTGGGGGAAGAGGGGGGAGCCCTGGTTTTAGCCGGGGCTAGGTAGGAACCCTTTTTGCCACCAGCTTTACCAAGGGAGCGCCCGGGTTGGGTAGAGCCCGCAGAAGGGCTCCGAATGGGCGCGGAAACAACCGTGCTCGTTAGCCTGGATGGGCCAGGAGCAAAGGGTGCCTTTCTAACTATTGAGGCATATGACGTCCCAGGCAAAGCCAGGCGCGCGAGGACCAAGTCCTTTGCCTCGCGGAATGAGAGTCGATCCTGCGCCTGAACGGCCAGGATTTCTTTCTCAGGGAGATATGCACCACATTGCTTCGAAGAAGCAGGGTGCGGCTCTCCGCAATTGACACACTTGGCCACACACGATTTAGACTTATCGTGTGGGACCTTGGAGCAATTTACACAGACTTCGGGTGACCCGGACTTTGCACGTCTACATGAGCGATTCGTATGGCCGAAGCGATGAGAGTAATAGCACCGCCTCGGCAGTAGCCCGAATGCCTTCACTCGGTAGCGGTACCAACCGGCACGCACCGACTCAGGGAGCTTGTCACAGTCGAACGTGACGAAGAGTGTAGGGGTGGGTCTCGAGGCCCCTCCCTGTTTTCTCATCACACGTTCGACCTTGACCGCCCCATGGTCGGCCAGCTCTAGGGTGATGTCCTCAATGGAGTAGTCAACGAGTTCCCTCGAAAAAACTACTCCTTTCACAAAGTTCAGGGTAGAGTGTGGCGTCACACTCACCGGGGTGCCATGAAGTGTCCGAAGAGCACTTATCTTGGCCGCCTCAGGGGGATTCGCCGCATTTGCCAGAAGGCTCCCGTCCGAGAAACGGGTCACCTTCAGCTCTCTACCAATTGCACTAGCTAATCCTCTCCTCTGATAGATCATGTTGCCCTTGGACAACATGGTGCCATCAGTGGAGCGAATAACGAGGAAGCGTTTGAAGCCAGCGGGCTCGAAAACGCCAGGTAACCTCTGAATGAGGGGCCCCGATGTCATCGAGGCTCCGCCCTGTGCACTTTTGGTATTAGTCTTAGTCAGGGGCTCCGCAACCGGGGGGGCAGAGGGGGCGGATGTGCCGATCTTGGCTTGATCGCTTTCCAGAGTGGCAGCAGGCACATCCGTCCCCACAGCCCACGCGGATGGAGAGGAGCCCCGAGTCTTTTTTGTCTTTTTCTTTTTTGGAGAGGCGGGCGGGGAATGGAACCGCTTTTCACCTCCGCCGGAAGAAGCCCCCAGGCCAGATGGACCGGCCTCAGCCAGGTCATTCTCTGAAATAGAGAAGGTCCTAGTACTCCTGGGGGTACCGGTCGGAGGAGATCCCTCCCCTCCTTGTACTGCTTCGGAAAGCCTAGCCATTTGAGGAGGACCTTGCATCGGGGCGGATTCGGGTTCGGTGCTTGGCGCCGAGCCCGGATTCCCCCCCATGGTAGGCCTACCGTCTGAGGCTGGGTTTCCTCAAGGACCATGTCTATCTCAGGGAGGGGCTCCAGTTGGCCATCCGCCCCCCAAGACATCGCAGGTCCCGTTGGTATTATCGTCACTAGTCTTTTTTAGGGAGGCATGGGCCTTGACCCCAGAAAGGTTCAGTATTCTTGCCAGCAGGTCTTTTGAGGGAAGCGACCGAAGGGGCCTGGCTTCCCTCTCCCCCCTAAGGGGATTTCCCCTACCGAGCCGCTTCGATGTGGAGCGGCTGGCTAAGGGCTGCCTGCTGGCTTTCTTGGCAGTCCCCTTGGAAAGAACAGAGGGGACTGCCACTGGTAAAAGGAAGGCGCCCGAAAGCACCTCCAGAGAAGGGGGGGAGGGGGAGTCCCCTACACCCGTAAGCCAAGGAGAAGAGTAAGCCTCTTCTCCGGTTAGAGATATATGAAGGGGCTCCTGAGCAAGCACAGGGGGGTGACCTCCATTTTTTTGCAGGAGCTGCTCAAGGGCGGCTCCGTCGATGTTATAGGGGAAGTTGGGGGCTAGGGTTTTTTTTATACCCCTCATTGGGCATTGTGACCCTCTTTTTGACACGGGATGCAATCGCGCATCAGCTCTCGCAGTAGCCCGCACTGCGAGAGGTGCTTACAAGCCCGGCAGAGCCAGGCGCTGCCATTTAAGACCACTCCTCCCGCCTGGTGGCCTGGCAGTCCATCGGCATGGCGGCTCCACCTTGAACACGGCGTAAAAAATATATAGATTGTGAAGAGGAGAGGAAAAGGGATGTGAGGAAGGTATGGGCGGGGATAAAGCAGGTTGTTAAAAACCAACCACCCCAGACCGGAGCTCATGGGTTAGGGAACATTGTCCCCTCCCTACTCAGCCCCGATCCGGGACGGTTGACTTAAGAAGAAGATCAGCATCTACCCTGTGAAATTAGAGGCTGACCATTGAAAGTTGTGAGAGAGGTTGTTTGAAAAGCGAGGAAACAAGTGTTTTGAAGGAAGGAGAAGAGGCTAAGCTGGGGTCGGACGGGGTGCTGAGTCTCATCAGCACGGCGGCCAGGATGGCAAATCGCCGCGCCCCTTACGGGGAAAAGGGATCGAAAGGTCGTCCACGTAGAGCATAGCGATAACATCTTACGGCAGCACCGAAGTGATGCCGTTGATGCTCAGAGCAAAGAGTGTAACACTGAGGACACTTTCCTGCGGCACACCCTCCTCCTGCTCCTTTGGGCCGAAGAGGGCTCCCCCCACCCGTACGCGGAATCGACGATCTCGCAAAAATTCAGATATAAACATTGGGAGGCGTCCCCTCGTCCCCATCGTGTGGAGAGTCTCCATGATACCGTAGCGCCATGCGGTATCATAGGCGTTAACCAGATCGAAAAACACCGTGGCGTAGTGCTGTCTACGAAGGAAGGCCTCGCAAACGGCATTTTCCATTCGGAGCAGAGCATCCGACGTGGAGTGGAACTTACGGAAGCCGCACTGTGCAGAAGACAGATGGACTCCGCTGTCCAGGAAATAGGCTAATCTAACATTTACCAATTTCTCCATCAACTTGCACACGCAAGAGGTTAGAGAGATTGGGCGGAAACCGGTCGGAATAGAGTGATCTCTTCCCGGTTTGCGAAAGGCGAGCACAGTAGCTATTCGTAAGGAATCCGGGAGAAGATCCTCCACCCAGATACTGTTGAACAAATCTAACAGAAACGCCATGCCTTGCTCACCCAGGTGTCGAAGCATGGCGTACGGGACATCGTCCGGACCATGGGAGGTGTCCGCGCACGAAGCAAGAGTGGAGCGCAACTCACTAAAAGTAAACCTGTCGTTGAAGGGTTCTCCGCCTCTGGAGGTAAAGTCCAGCCGGCGGCCTTCGGCTTCATCAAGACGTGCATTGAATGCTGGCGGAGCAGCATCCCGGCTAGAGGATGCGAAAAAAGCGGTCGCTAAGGATTCCGCCAAGGACGCGTGTTCCGTGATTGCGGTCCCATTGTCCTGGAGAACGGGAGGGGAAGGGGGACGGTCCTGCGAGAACTTGCCCCGAATCCTTTTGACTCGCTTCCACACCTCTGCTAAAGGGGTCTTCCCGTTAAGTGAAGATATGTATGCCCGCCAAGAAGAGCTGGGGGCGTGCTTCGAAATATACCGGAACCTAGCCTAGCCCGACGAAATTCACCGACAGTGAAATCGTTCGGGTGGCGCTTATAGCGCATGTAGGCAGAACGCTTCTGTTTGAGGGCCACCTCACACTCGGCCGACCATCATGGGAGTGGTCGGCGTGCAAAACGGCCAGACATCCTAGGAATAGTAGTCAGGCCCACGGTGATGAGGTTGCCGGAGAAGAACTCAACGGCCTCATCTAACGACCTAAACTCCTCAACTGAGATAGAGAATTCAGTCATTTCCTGAAATGCAGGCCACCGCGCCCACGCCAAGCACCACCGAGATGGGCTCTCAGGCAGCAGTTGCCCTGAAAATGATATTTGAATGGGAAAGTGATCACTACCATGGAGGTCATCGACCCCACCCCCCCAATCAAAATCAGGCTGTACATCTGAAGATCACAGAGATAGGTCAAGGCAAGAAAATGAAGCGGTTCACGGTCAGTGATGCATAAACTCATCCACGTTTAGGACACCTATCTCAAGCTCTTCGATCAGATCGGCAAGGACTTGTCCCCTGGGATTTATTGAGTAATCTCCCCAGAGAGGATGCCTGCCGTTCAGATCGCCATGCACGAAAAAGGGCCTCGGCAAACGTGACACGACCGGGCGGAATTCCCCCGCGTCTAAGTCAGCTGACGGTGGAATGTAAGCAGAAATGATAGTATACCTCCTATTCAGGTGCAGCTGGACAACCACTGCCTGAAAGGAGGTATCTAAAGAGAAAGGAAGAACGGAGACATCATGCCGGGTGTAAACCGCGCATCCCCCAGCCCGGCCACCCCTTGGTGGTGGGGTCGCAATACCTTTATACCTCGGGAGGGCGGGCAGGGGGCACGCGCCTAGCATGGTCTCCTGCAAAAAGATAGCTAACGGGGAAAGGGACGAGACGAGCCTCCGCAGCTCGCCCCAGTTGGCCCGGACTCCACGGAAATTTCATTGAAGGAATATGCCCTCCAGGCCTAGCTCGGAGACACGGGGGCCCTCCTCGAACAGAAGACCCTCACGGGAATGGTCGTACGCTTCCCGGAGGCAGAACCCGGGCGCTGTTGGCCGGACAAAGAGCTGAATGCGCTGTTGCCTTCCAGGACAGCTTTAGGAACCCCGGAAGATGGCCTGGCGACCAACTTCAAGGGTGTTGTCCCCTGTGAGTCTAACGATTCGGAGGAGGCGCGTGGCCGTTTCGCCTTACGGGAAACGGTGACGCCTGGGGAAGAGGGGGGAGCCCTGGTTTTAGCCGGGGCTGGGTAGGAACCCTTTTTGCCGCCAGTTTTACCAGGGAAGCGCCCGGTTTGAGTAGAGCCCGCAGAAGGGCTCCGAATGGGCGCACAAACAACCACGCTCGTTGGGTTGGATGGGCCAGGAGCAGAGGGTGCCTTTCTAACTATTGAGGCAAATGACGTCCCAGGCAGAGCCGGGCGCACCAGGACGAAGACCTTAGCCTCGCGGAATGAGAGTCGATCCTGGGCCTGAACGGCCAGGATTTCTTTCTCGAGGAGATATGCACCACATTGCTTCTAAGAAGCGGGGTGCGGCTCTCCGCAATTGACACATTTGGCCACACATGATTTAGACTTATCGTGTGCGGCCTTGGAGCAATTTACACATACTTCGGGTGACCCTGACTTTGCACGTCTACAACGATTCGTATGGCCGAAGCGGTGACAGTAATAGCACCGCCGTGGCAGTGGCACGAATGCCTTCAAGCGGGAGCGGTACCAACCAACCCACACCGACTCAGGGAGCTTGTCACATTCGAACGTGACGAAGAGTGTAGGGGTGGGTCTCAAGGCCCCTCCCTGTTTTCTCATCACACGTTCGACCTTGACCGCTTCATGGTCGGCTAGCTCTAAGGTGATGTCCTCAATGGAGTAGTCAACGAGTTCCCTCGCATAAACTACTCCTTTCACAAAGTTCATGGTAGAGTGCGGCGTCACACTCACCGGGGTGCCATGAAGTGTCCGCAGAGCACTTATCTTTGCCGCCTCGGAGGGATCCGCCGCATTCGCCAGAAGGCTCCCGTCCGATAAATAGGTCACCTTCGGCTCTCTACCAATTACACTAGCTAATGCTCTCCTCTGATGGATCATGTTGCCCTTGGACAACATGGTGCCATCAGTGGAGCGAATAACGACGAAGCGTTTGAAGCCAGCGGGCTCGAAAACGCCCAGGTAACCTCTGAATGATGGGCTCCGACGTTATCGAGGTCCCGCCCTGTGCACTTTTGGTCTTAGTCGGGGGCTTCGGACCCGGTGGAGCAGAGGGGCCGGATGTGCCGAACTTGGCTTGGTCGCCTACCAAAGTGGCAGCAGACCCATCCGTCCCCGCGGATGGAGAAGAGTCTTTTTAGTCTTTTTTTTAGGAGAGGAGGGCGGGGAATGAACCCGCTTCTCACCTCCGCCGGCATAAGCCCCTAGGCCAGATGGACCAGCCTCAGCCAGGTCCCTCTCCGAAATGGAGAAGGTCCTGGTAGTCGTTGGGGCACCTGTCGGAGGAGATCCCTTCCCTCCTTGTACTGCCTCGGAGCCCTCAGCCGTTTGAGGAGGACCTTGCATAGGGGCGGATTCGGGTTCGGTACTTGGCGCCGAGCCCGGATTCCCCCCCATGGAAGACCCTACCAATGGGGAGCGGTTGGCTATGGGCTTCATGCTGGCTTTCTTGGCAGTCCTCTTGGAAAGAAAAGGAGGGACTGCCGCCGGAAGCAAGGAGGTGCCCGAAAGCACCTCCAAAGAAGGGGGTGGGGGGGAGTCCCCTACACCTTTATGCGTAGGAGTGGAGTAAGCCTCCTATCCGGTTAAAGAAATATGGAGGGTCCCCTGCGCAAGCACAGAGGAGGGGACCTCCATTTTTTTCGTGGATCTGCCCGAGGGCACCTCCGTCGATGGAACAGGGGATGTTGAGGGTTGAGGTTTTTTTGCTTGTTCATACATGGGCATGGTGACTATTTTTTTCACGGGAATCGATAGCTCATTACCTCTCGCAGTTGCCCGCACTTCAAGAGGTGGTTACAGGCCTGGCAGAGCCAGGTGCCGCCATTCAGGACCACCCCTCCCGCCTGGTGGCCTGGCAGTCCATCGGCATGGCGGCTCCACCTTGAACGCGGCGTAAAATTGATAAGAGTGTGAAGAGCAAAGGAAAAGGGATGTAAGGAAGGTATGGGTCGGGATGAAGCAGGTTGTTAAAAAAAAACCATCCCGAACAGGAGCTCAGGTTGTTAGGGAACGTTGTCCCCTCCCCCCCTCAGCCCCGATCCGGGACGGTTGACTGTGAAATTAGAGGCTGACCAGAGAAAGTTGTATGAAAATCAACGAAGTAGGGGAGAAATACAGGCTATCTGAAGGAAGGAAGAGAGGCTAAGCTGGGGCCGGACGGAGTGCTGGATCCCGTCAGCACGGCGGGGGAGGAAAGAAAGAGGGGCATGTTAAAAGTCTTGTTGGCCGCACCAATGGACTCCTAAGGAGCCCAGGAATGACCCCCCTCGCCACGAGAAGGCCAGAGCCTCTCTGGGAACGACCCCTGAAGAAAAGATCCCAGAGAGGGAAGGGGTGAGGCAAATGAAATTCCAGAACTGTCCTTGGGAAACGAGCAAAGGCAAGGAGATTGGAGGATTTAAAAAGAAACTTTTGTTTCCTTGTTAAGATCGAATGCTGGCTGAACTTGAGAAGTGGTTTTCTGGTGTTAGTCAAGAGTTACTTCAAGGTATTCCGGCATTCAGTCCTACATTTGCCATTTTCATGTCTGAGCACCACTTGTCAACACTGGCCCAGCATTATCACATTTATCTTAAGACAGAAGTGTTAGTAGCTAAAAACTACCTTAAGCGCAAGAGTAAGGCAATGCCAATACAAGACATAGTCTCAGTGTACAAGCTCTTAGACAATGACATGTTCCCTTCCCTAAAACCATTGTTGCAAGTTGCATTAACCATTCCTGTTAACAGCTGTAGCTGTGGGAAATCATTTAGTGCATTCATAGGTTGCACACTTGACTAAGAAGGACCTCTGGTCAAAGTAGGACACACAATATGGCGGTGATGTCAATTGAGAAGGAAGTGCTTGACAACATTAAACATCAGAGTCATTGATAGATTTGTAAGATTAAGAGTGAGACATCACAGATTAACTTTTTAAAGATCAGTCTGTGTAACCTGCAGCATAGTTGTTTTTGTTTTCTGTTACATTTCCAATGCACAGGAGGTTTCAGGTGTTGTTTTATCACAAGTTATTGTGAGATGTTTAAAAGTTGTTATATGAGAATGCTACATTTTGAACTCAATAATATATTTTGTATTTAATTGTTTAATTTGATTTAATTATTGTTCTTCTTGATTTTCTTTTAATATCCAAGGAAGTTTAATTGATGCTGTATATTATTTTGATATAGGCTACCAACCAAAACCACTCAAAGAAATAAATACGGTATTTAGTTTGATGTATACATAATGTTTCATTTTTGTAACTCAGTAACCTCAGATGAAAAGACCATTGTACTCATGTTTGTCCTCTCTATGTTTTAAAGTATTGTTAATTCAATAAATAAGTCATATTCATGATATATTTCATAGCATGAGTCCATTAATGCACAGTCTCCCACAATTTATAATATTTATCTTATATCTACTCATTTCTTTTACATTTATAAGAGAGAAATAGGATTTTGGCTTATTTTTACATCCTTTTTAGTTGTATTTTTCTTGTAATTAGGGGCATCTAAAATGCATAAGGTTACAGGAAATTACATCTGTAATTTCCCCGTCAAACACTAACCTCCCTTCCCGACTCCATCCCTGGTGCTAAGCACCCCTAAACCTGAAAGTCTAAAATCGCCCCTGCTATGTAGTATGGTCTAGTGAAGTTTTCTATATTTTTCTTAAATATAGTGATATCATAAATAATACAGGAAAATGTATAAATATTTTCTCTCGGCCTTCTGTGCCTAAGGGCAAAAAACATTATTACTCATTTTTTACATCCCTGCGGGAACCCCTGAAGCCCCGGGCCCGAAGCACGTGATACTAGGTTAAACCCGCACAGGCACTAGAAGGTTGTTTAATATTGCAAGGAGGGGGGGGGGGGCCTCGAAGTATTGTTGACTTGTTGCGACGATTTCCGTTTGATGACGAGATAGAAGCTGTCGGGTAGGTTTTGAACTCGCATGGTCCGAAGAAAAGTCCATGATCATATCCAGTGTCGGGTGATCAAGAGTTGTTTTAAAGTTCTCATTGGTGGGCATGGGGACCCTATTATTATTATTGCGGGACTCAAACACTAATCACCCCACGCAGTAAACCACTCAGCGAGCAGGGGAGTCACTTCAGGTTTTCCTTGGGGCAGGGGAGCAAAGTTCTAGAATTTATGGTACGAGTGGGGTAGCGAGCGAAGCGATTTTATCAGCTGGTGGGTTCGGGGTGGTGGTGCTGTAAGGCCCCCCACCCCTGAAAGTTTGTGCTCATTTTGGAGCATTTTAAAGCCATATAAGAGCTGTATATCGAGTTAAATAAAACAACACGCAGATGTGCCATACCCATGCACATCATATCTATAATCATTCCAAATAACTGTTGTGATTCAATTCCAAGGAAAAAGATACTGCACATGTGTGTCAATTTTAATTACCATCATCATAAATATACAAATATAGCAAATGTTTACACAGCAATGCGAATAAATGATAGGTACATTATTTAGTTAAGAACAAATTTAAACAGAAGAAAGAAAACTCTACCAATATCAAAGGATTCCTCCCCCAAAAAATCTATAATTGCATCATATTAAAAAGAGTGTAATTGAGGTAATTTAATCTTCATATACATTAAAAATATCATAAATATGATAATACCCTAACTGGTTTGACCTTTGTAGCCCATTTAGAGCAAAGGGTAGCGACGAGGCTTCAGATGAGCAAAATAATCTACTAAATCCTCTAGATCAAAAGAGTTGACCAGACTCTTTTCAGTGGCCATTACCATCAAACTACATAGACGTTCATCTTCAGTTGTTGTTAAGTAGTTTTTACTCTTTTAAGAACAGAAGAAAATCGCTCATTGCCAGCATTAGTAACAGGAATGGTTAGCAGTAGTAACAGAGATAGTTAGCAATATTAGAGTATATAAGTAGAACTACTCTAGTAATAATTATAAACTTAATGAAACTTACGCCTCGCTCTTGCTGGCTATCCCTACTGTTGATGGAGTAGCAGCAGTAAGAAGGACATCTACTATTTGCTCGTCCTTAGGCTTAGAGTGAGGGTGGTTGATACTTTCTTTTTCGGGGTCCTGCTGTACTTTTTTCACAATCTCAGACTCAGAGAACTGATTCTTCTTTATGGTAAAAGAGAGAGAGCGAAAATTTGCTGTAATCGTTTCATGATGGTAGGCCAGTGTACTATACATAACCAGACCTGGCAAACAAGTGAGACTTCTACCTCACCCTCTCCCATGCGCTCGTGACAAGCGGCAACGCGATCAAGTCTCGTTCGTTTCAACCTTTGAGTGAATTTTACTATTATTCCAAAGGCTTGGGGGGGGGGGGATCAGTGTCTTGCAGATGGCCAAGTGCCCTCTCCCCCGAAATGACGCTTAAACTCTATCTGTAACAATTATTCCCTAACTTTAACATCACTACTCAAAACTATAAAAAATCGGTTGAGCCTCTTTTACCGACAGCTATTCATATTCCCTATTAAACAAAATGAGACCGATAGTTTTGTCTATAATATAATACGGTTACCGAGATATGAAAGATAATCAAGATTTGATGAACTTTGTCTTCTTTAAAGCCCTAATCTGAATGGGTTTCTTAAGAGGATATAGCTTGGGCTTGAATTGCGATTTTGAGATCAAGATGACAAGAAAAGTAAATATGCCATAATTTTTTAAAGTGGATCCCGTTGTGTTTATCCATCATCAGGTTGGTTGTTTGAGGAGGGAGTTTAGTAAGATATATGTTTTATTCTCCTTTGAGGTTGGGAAAGACTACCCATACCGTCCACCAGAGTGTGTCGTAAGATGACAAGAAAAGTAAATATGCCATAATTTTTTAAAGTGGATCCCATTGTGTTTATCCATCATCAGGTTGGTTGTTTGAGGAGGGAGTTTAGTAAGATATATTTTTTATTCTCCTTTGAGGTTGGGAAAGACTACCCATACCGTCCACCAGAGTGTGTCGTAAAAGGCGGCTAGACTCGGATAGGGAATGGTTGCTTGGGAAGCCGCGCACCAGAACTTTCGCTCATGCGAGAGCTATACGTGAGGGCGAAAATAGGAAGGGATGCCGCGGACAATACCATTCATGCCGTCTTGTCATCCTTTGTGTTTTAGGGTTTATATTTTTATTCGTAGTTCTTAGAGCTCCTCATAGTGTCCTCTTTCGTCAACTCTGCGGCTTCCTTTCAAAAGCTCTTTAGTAAAGAAATCCGCTTGTTTTTAGTCTACCTGCCTTCCCCAGGAGAATTCGATCAACACCAAAAAGTCAGATAAAATGGAGTTGGGCAGCATCCTTCTGTTTGTGGACCGTCTCACACTCGGCTAACCACTATGGAAACGCTCGATGAATTCATCCGCAGTGCAATAGTTCAGGCAGTGCTTGTAGCGCATTGATACATTTTGCTCTTCTTTAGGGTTATTTATCAACAGAATGGGTTCTTAAATGTGCTACAAGATTGTTCTTTCTCTGATCCTGATAAGGGCAAAGACTACATTTTTAAGGCTGCTCGCCTGTGTGACTATATGAATGTTTCTTAATATCTTCTTTTCTGGGAGCTTGATAAGGGCAATGGTCGCATTTGAAAAGCTTTTTGCTACTGTGAGTCGTTAAATGTCTTTTAATATGTCCTTTCGTTGCAGCCTGAAAAGGGCAAAGGCTGCATTTGAAAGGCTTCTCGCCAGTGTGAGTATATGAATGGATTTTAAGTTGACATTTCCCTGCAGCCTGATAAGGGCATAAGGCGCATTTGAATGGCTTCTCTCCAGTGTGAGTATATGAATGTATCTTAAGTTGACATTTCGTTGCAGCCTGATAAGGGCAAAGGCTACATTTGAAAGGTTTCTTACAAGTGTGAGTCGTTGAATGTCTTCTAACATCTTTTTTCGTTACAGCCTGATAAGGGCAAAGGCTGCATTTGAAAGGCTTCTCGCCAGTGTGACTATATGAATGTTTCTTAATATCTTCTTTTCTTGCAGCCTGATAAGGGCAAAGGTCGCATTTGAAAGGCTTTTCGCTAGTGTGAGTCGTTAAATGTCTTTTAATATTTCCTTTCGTTGCAGCCTGATAAGGGCAAAGGTTGCATTTGAAAGGCTTTTTGCCAGTGTGAGTATATGAATGGATTTTAAGTTGAAATTTCCCTGCAGACTGATAAGGGCATAGGGCGCATTTGAATGGCTTCTCGCCAATGTGATTATATGAATGGACTTTAAGTTGACCTTTCCCTGCAGCCTGATAAGGGCAAAGGCTGCATTTGAATGGCTTCTCACCAGTGTGAGTATATGAATGTGTCTTAATATCTTCTTTTCTAGCAGCTTGATAAGGGCAAAGGTCGCATTTGAAAGGTTTTTTACCAGTGTGTGTCGTTGAATGTCTGTTAATATCAGCTTTCGTTGTAGCCTGATAAGGGCAAAGTTCGCATTTAAAAGGCTTTTCACCAGTGTGAGTCGTTAAATGTCTTTTAATATGTCCTTTCGTTGCAGCCTGAAAAGGGCAAAGGCTGCATTTGAAAGGCTTCTCATCAGTGTGAGTATATGAATGGATTTTAAGTTGACATTTCCCTGCAGCTTGATAAGGGCAAATTTCGCATTTGAAAGGCTTCTCGCCAGTGTGAGTATATGAATGGATTTTAAGTTGACCTTTCCCCGCAAACTGATAAGGGCAAAGGTCGCATTTGAAAGGCTTCTCGCCAGTGTGAGTTGTTGAATGTCTTTTAACATCTCTTTTAGTTACAGCCTGATAAGGGCAAATTTCGCATTTGAAAGGCTTCTCGCCAGTGTGAGTATATGAATGGATTTTAAGTTGACATTTCCCTGCAGCCTGATAAGGGCAAAGGCTACATTTAAAAGGCTTCTCGCCAGTGTGAGTATATGAATGGATTTTAAGTTGACCTTTGCCGGCGACCTTATAAGGGCAAAGGCTGCATTTAAAAGGTTTTTCGCCAGTGTGAGTTGTTGAATGTCTTTTAATATCTCCTTTCGTTACAGCCTGATAAGGGCAAAGGCTGCATTTGAAAGGCTTCTCGCCAGTGTGAGTATATGAATGGATTTTAAGTTGACCTTTCCTTGCAGCCTGATAAGGGCAAAGACTGCATTTGAATAGCTTCTCGCCATTGTGGGTTCTTAAATGTATGCTAAAAACTCCCCTCCGTGCAGTCTGATAAGGACAAGAGCAGCATTTATAGATTTTCTTATTCAGTCTCGAATGATGCAGCACATCTGAATTTGTGTGTTTTGACTGGGAAGGTATGGAGTTGTTTTCGGCGCATTTTCCTGGAATTTCAGATCTAGAATATACAGCAGTAGTCCAACTTGGGTCATAATCACGGGATCGAGGTGACGATGGTACTATACCACTAAATTGTGGAATTACTTTAAGATTAGTAGAAGAACGCAATTTCATCTCCTGAAAAAGAAAGTGATTTTACAATCTCTCGTTCACAATTTTTCTGGTGTACCAGAGAACATTCCTGCAAGAGGAAGAAAGGGTAGGGACCCCACCCAACCTAAATTCATTCAGTAGTAATCACAACTGGTTATAATCTCAACAAAAAGTGAAGGTAGCTTATCAGAGGGCGCTGCTGAGGGAGTTGCAAATAGGCACTTGTTGGCGGCTGAAGAGAATGTAGCACATCTCCAGTCTATGGTATGAAAGTAAATAAATTCCACTCTTGATTGACGGTAGCGATAGGTCATGTGATTAGTATCCTTGATAACATCAACCAGGAGCAGTTACCCTAATTATACTTAGCCTATTAGAAAAAAAGGAAACAAACCTCATAAGGCCAAGGCTCACTTTCCTCCAGCATATTTGCATGCAGCCAACACCCCAGACTATATATAGACCATGGGGGAGGGCTGCCTCCTCCAGAAATTAGAACATGATGCAGCTGGGTATGGCTGAATCAATCATTTATGTACAAGGGACAAACAGTAGCCACCGCGCTCATTATGGGACATTCGCAAAGAATGTGCTGGACAGTTTGGGGGACCATTCAGTCATTGTTCTAAGGTGTAGGGAAGCAGCACTCCATCAAATGGGTATGTGCACCATAAGTTTGTCTGGTCCAGAGATCACTTTTGTTTTGTTTTGTTTTTTAAAGGGGCCATCCTGGCAACTGCTTCGGAAATTACAAAGTTAACTGAAGCCACAGGGCTAGTGTGGGGTAGGTCCATGAGAACTATCGCAGGGACAAGGATGCAACTTTGGGTTTCGGTTGCCAGCTTTAGAGCTTTTTTACCAGGTAGATCATAGAGATGACCTGATTCCTATTATGTAATTAGTGTACGAAGGAATGGTATGTATGCCAACTCCGTGCAGACCCTTATGATCCCTCATTTCCTTGAATCCTACATGTCCAGAAACCCAAAAGAATTTGATCTCGACCTATCTCAGACAGGTAACAGTTATGGTGTCACAGATACTGAGATCCAGGGAGTGCCAAGATTCTAAATGCCTGAGTCAATATAAATTACATTTTGTTTCTGAAGCAGGATAATGCATAATCTCAAAGAGCAAGCAGCAAATTGCAACCTGCTCAGCTGTGAGGACAGATGCAGTGACCGACTGAGCACCTCCAATTTCAAAAAGAGGGGAGACAGCATAAAAGCCAAATTTATTCATGCTAAAAACATTTTGTCAATTCTTATTTAAAAATTGATTTGAAAGGAGAAAAAATTTATAGGTGTGTGCAAGAGTACATTTTTTTAAAAGTACAGCATATCATTTAATAAGGATTGAAGGAATAAAGTGGACAGCTGCCCAATCCAATTGGATTCTATATTCCGGGATCACAAACAAAGGCAAATTAATTATAAAAGAGGTCGACGACCACTATGAGATAAAAGTTTGAAAAATGAGTGTTTAAAATATTCTTCTGTCATAAGAAAATAAAGGAGGGACACGCGAGGTACACTTGAAAGAGTGGGGACACATGACAACTGATGAGAATAGCAAAATGAGGACATTCCAATAGAAGATGGGCAAATGATTGGTCCCACCACATAAACGGCAGCAAGGGGTGATTGAAGGACCAGCCAAAACGAGATGGCCACGGGTAAGTCCAATTTGTGCCTGTCTGGTTTGACAAAGAGGATGACGATTCCAACGTGGCATGATGATGGGTAAGAACCCTTCACCTATATAATGTATAAGTCAGGTAAGAACAGGACAGAGTGTGGATGAAGATGCTGAATCGTAACATAATGGCTGCCATGAAGGCGAGAGGTAGACCCACAAAGGGACAATGGAGCATGCATCTTGTGGATGGACAACAAGGAATTATACGGAAGATTAAGAGTTCATCTCAAACGAGGGAACAAGACATCGTTTAATTTATCGGAGAGAAAAAGCCTTATTGTAACGACTGAGACTGCTGAGGGCACAAGAATAGTTAACCAAAGGATTGCAGATCACCCAGCTGTCAATCACAAATGATGAATGCATATTGAGGGGGAGGAGGGTTAATTATTGCTAGCATAATGAGCCCGAATATCGTTAATCCTCTTCTAGATCTTTGTGGTAGCAAAAGTACAAAGTTCATCAAGGTTGATGAAGGGTTCTCTGACAAATCGACAGAGCTCCGTTTCGGTTAACCTTTTTACAGAAGGTTACGGTCCGCCGGTACAGGGCTTTGGCAAAAGTATCACGATGCAGCTGAAGATCCTGATGTCGAAGTCGGCTGATGGAATGTAAGCAAAAATAACAGTATACCTGTTATCCAGGTGGAGCTGCGCTGCTATTACTTGAAATGAGGCATTTAATGCAAAAAAAGAACATACATCATGTCGGGTGTAAATGGCGCATCCTCCCACCCAGCCCCTAGCTCGTGGTGGTTAAGTCACAAAACCTTTATACCCCGGGAGGGTGGACAGGGGCACGCGCCTTGCATGGTCTCCTGCAAAAAAAAAGAGCTAATGGGGAATGGAAGAAAAGGATCTTCGAAGCTCCTGTTTTGCCCGGAATTTGCAACAATTCCACTGAAAGAATATGCCCTTCCAGGCCTAGTTTGGAGGAGAAGCGGAGGCTATCTTCAAAGAAAGGACCCTCACAAGAATGGACTTAGGCTTCTCGGAGGACGAACTACGGGTGAGAACCCTTTGTGATGTCTCCTCTACCAAATAAGTGCTTGGGATGAGTAGAGCCCAAAGAAGGATTCTGGAATGGCAGGAAAACAGCAGTGCTCATAGACCTAAAGGGGCCGGGAGCAGAGAGTGCCTTTTATAAAATTGTGGCACAAGACGTCACAGGCAGCGCCGGGCGCGCCTGGACCAAGTCCTTAGCCTTACAAAATAAAGAGACAATCTATATCCCGAAGGGCCCGGATCTCCTTCTCCAGCAGATAAGCACAATGATGCTTTGAAGAAGCGAGGTGCAGCTCTCTGCAATTGACACACTTGGCCATACACAATAGGGACTAATCGTGTATGGCCTTGGAGCAACTTACACAAACTTCAGGTATATCTGAATTTGCACATCTACAGGAGCGATTCGTATGACCGAAACGATGGCAGTAGTAGCACTTCCATAGCAGTGGCACAAATCCCTTCACGCAGTAGCGATATCAACCGGCACGCATCGACTCAGGGAGCTTGTCACGGTCAAACGTGACGAAGAGTGTAGGGGTGGGTCTCGAGGACCCTCCCTTTTGTCTCATCACACGTTCGACTTTGACCATTCCATGGTCGGCCAGCTCTAAGGTGATGACATTTATGGAATAGTCCAAGAGTTTCTTCGCGCAAACCCCTCCTTTCACGAAGTTCATGGTAGAGTGCGGCGTCACAATCACTGACGATCCATTAAGTGTCCAAAGGGCACTAATCATAGCCGCCTCAGATGGATCGGGCGCATTAGCCAGAAGGCTTCCGTCCGAGAGAAATAGGTCACCTTCGGATCTCTACCAATCAAGCTAGCTAATGCTCTCCTCCGAATTGGAGAAGGTCTTGGCTGTCAAAGGAACCCCAGCAGAGGGAGAAGGTTCCTCCTCATCCTTGTAAGTCCCCGGCGAACTGACCTCCATTTGGGAAGAGCGGGTGCAGTCAAGCTCACGCCCCGTAAATTTCGATTCCGGTCGATTTTTGGCAGCCTCCTGCAAAGGAATATGGGGGAGTGCAATTCATCGAGAATGGGAGTCATCCATGGGGGGCTCCACATAAAGGGGTAAGGGCGAAACGCCCACACTCGGAGCCCTAGGAGAGGATTAAACCTCCTCTCCAGTAGAAGACGGTTAGAGGAGCCCCTGAGAAGCCACACGGAGCCACCTTCTTTTCAGAGGTGAATCTAACCAAGAGCAGGACCAAAGATGGCGAGAGGAGAGCCCCTCCAATGGATGAATTGGTGCCTCGATCTTCATCATCCTCCCATAATCACAGTAAAAAGAAAGAAGGGGCCTCATGGAAAGTAGATACTATGACCTCCCGCTTAGTGAGGAGGTTAAGAGAAGTGTCTCCATAGGATCAGAAATTCCTGTATGTGATCATTTACACATAATCGGTCCTGGTCCAACATTGATGGACTTTGGCAACTCGGCCCACCATTTAGGCAAAATTGGCCTGGAACTTTAGCCACAAAGGATGGTGCCTGTGTAGCCACCTTATATGTGTACTGGAGCGAGGTGAGCAGAATCGACGGTCCAGCACATAATACTTGGCCTAGTTAGAGGGATTTTGGCCCTCACATCAGGTAGGGACCTCTCAGTATACACTGCCACTCGACTAAGTCTCATAATAGGATGGAAGTGCCGTGAGCAGCGAGAACTTCTGTGTATAGGAGAGCAAGTATGGAAAAGGATAGGATGGGGGTATGTAATAAAGATAGGCGGGGTCCCTTATAAATAGGGTGGGTGATCCATTATTATCATCATATCCTGGTGTTAGGTGATCCCAAGATGGCATGCAGTCCACCAAGGTACCATGGCTACGGGGCTGAACTCAGTACGGGAGAAAAGATGGAGTGGATAGCCATAATAATACATCATAATAAATACCAATAATATAAAGATCATACTAAATAATAATAAATTGATAATACCAAGTAAGAATATTATTAAATAATGATAAATTATAGAATTAAATAATAATAATGATAATAAAATAGTACAAAATAATCTAAAAATCATACTAAATAATAAGAATAACAATAAAAGGATAAAGTAGTGCTGAGTGGGGATGAGGGGAAACCACACCATCAACTTTCCCAGGCCCCATCAGAGAGTTCAAATCAACCCTGTGGGTGACAGGGCTTGCCTAATTTTTCCTCAGGCTGGGAGGACATTCAGCTCCTCCGGATACTCCCGATATCGTTGATATTTCTTCTTCTTGAAGGAAGAGGCTTCATAAAATTAATGACCAGAGTGCAACAGCCCATTACCATTCTGCCCATTATTAAAAATTCAAGCTTTTTATCCGCCATTTGTGAAAACACATTAATACACATTTACAATCCATTAGATGCAAGAAAAACTTCTTATACCATCTAATAGTTTTACACACACACTTACTATACCATTTATTAAGATATCACTCTTATCAACCATTCACAATATTTAGTTGTAGTGTAGTAGTAGGGAGTAGTCCACCTCTCCCCACCACCCCAAATATCTAATCTCTCTCTTCTTTTCCAGGGTGTATTGAATGAAGAAAATAAGAGGGGGTAATTTGAGTGGAGGAACCGATAGACATCTATTGTGCCCCCAATTCATCTGTCTCCTCCCACAGGCAGATTTCTCAGTCTATTTAATTCTAAGTGACTCGTCAGACTTTTGTGATTGAACATAGAAGAAATAGTGAAGAATTTGCGAAGTGAGGAAGTTGTCCGAACTGGTGTAAGAATGCAATGGGAGAGGGACAAATGACCAGGTGAGTGTAGCCCGTGTGAGTGGGTGTGGTTGTGAGACTGTTAATGATAGGAATGTTTGAGTGTGACTGAAGATGCTGTCTTCCTTTTCAGCTCCTTGGTACCGAATAGTCGAACGACATCTGACCTTGAGAGGCAGCGACAGAAGCCAGAACCCTTTACGCACATTCTCAGGGAATCATTGAGAGCGGCCTCCCAGTCTCCAGAGCAGGGGTTCGAACTCAGGCACGCCCCAGTTCACTAAGTGTGGAGCACTTAGACGAGTCCCGGGACCCTAAGGAATTCCTAGGAGAAAGCTAGCCTAAATCTAGGCTATATTAAAAGCCAAATTAAAAAAACAAAACAAACAAAAAGCAAAAGAAAACAAACAAATTGAAAAAAATATAGCGCGACCTCCGTCGACGGGGGAAAGCCCACCCTCCCCCAGCGAAGAAGACCGCGATCCATAGTTGAGAATATTAAATAACGGGGAGAAGCCCGGGCTCCTCTCAAAGGTCTAAAAGTCCACAGGTCGGTGTGCACGAATCCATCCAGAGTACAAGGGACAGGCGGTAGCGACCCCGCCCATCCCGGTGTCGGGACAGGTAAAGTGCGCGGAAGATCACCCAGACTGCGACATTCGACAAGAATGTACCGAACAGTCTGGGGAACGACGCAGTCAACCCAATAGTGCGCAGACGAGCGCTCCATCAAATGGCAATGCGTCACACGAGTGTGCCCGATTCGGAGACGACAGAAAGCGACCTGAAGCCGTCGCGGAATTGGGGGATAGATCCATGGGAACAACCGCGGCGCAATGGCACGCAACTATAAGTTCCCCTGGACCGTCTCCCATCTTCTTTGCCAAGCAGTGCGAAGAGCTGCCCGTATTCCTGCCATGTAGTCGGTGTGAAGAGCGAAACACTGGTATGGTCGCACGGTTCTAGCAGACTCTTTGGCGCCTTCATCGGCGGGCTCATTCCCCGCAATTCCTACATGTCCAGGAACCTAGCAGAAGATAATCTCGACATCCGTGCGGCTCGCCATAACCGTGGCGTCACGGATATCGCGAACCAGGAGCACTCAGGGCACTTTGTGAGTCGCTAGAGATCACAATCCGGTCTCCGAACCGGACACGTCGCGTAATCTCCCACACAGAGTGGTGTAATACCATCAGCTCGGCCGTGAAGACAGACGCAGCACCTGGCAGAGCCCCGCTGACTTCAAACAGAGAGGATACGGCGTGGAAGCCAACCCTCTCTTCGGACTTGGAGCCATCTGTATAAACTGGCACGGTTCCAGCGTGAGACGAGGTGTGGTCCAAAAAGGTCAAACGCAATACTCCCGTCGCTGTACAAGCATTGGAAGCAGAGGCGTGGCGACAAATAACCAAATGTGGTACCCTCCAAGGTGGCGTCCTGGGCAGAACCAGGGGTGCCACCGGCCCGAGAGTTATACCTAGCTCTCGAAGGAGTTTCCTGGCCCTAAACCAAAGGGCTTAGGGTATGACTGTCGTCTCTCGGCGGGATAGGCACCGTCGAAATCAGCTGCGGATGCAGTGAGAGCTGTTGGCGACTGAGGGAGGCGCTGGGCTCGCGTTTACAGTCGAATAATGTATTGTACACGGCGTAGAGCGAGTGGCATCTCCCCAGCATCGGTCGCCAGGGGAAGGCTGGTGTGGTGGATCGAGTCCACCTTCCGCAATAGACGCTTAGCTGCGGATGCATAAAACTCGCATCCGTGTTCGAGCTTCGAACGAACAAAGGATCGATAAAAAAGTAAGGAAGTAGCCATATCAGCGCACCAAGCGCTGAACGTCACGGAACGGAGAATATCCATGGCGCGGGTACAAGAGATCTTAAGTCTGCGAATATAAGGCTCCAAGGTGAGGCGTCGGTCAAATACAAGACCAAGGAAACGGTGCGATTCAACCACTTCCAGGCGCAGCAAATTAAGAAACAAATCTGCGTCTGGGTGGAGCCGTGGATGGCGGCACAAGTGCACCACCTTAGTCTTTGCCAAAGAAAACCGAAACCTGTACGATTCGGCAAAGCGAGAGACGCGGTTCAATGCCTGGAGTCGTCGTTCGAGAGTTGGCTTCTGTGCCGCGCCAAAAGAGATCGAAAGGTTGTCCTCGTAGAGCGTAGCGAGAACATCTTCTGGCAGCACCGAGGTGATGCCGTTGATGGTCAGGGAAAAGAGTGTGACACAGAGGACACTTCCCTGCGGGACACACACTTCCTACTCTATTGGGCCGGAGAGAGCTCCCCCCACCCGTACACGGAATCGACAATCTCGAAAATATTCAGATATAAAGAGTGGGAGGCGTTCCCTCGCCCCCAGCGGTGGAGACTCTCCATGATACTGTATCGCCATACGGTATCACAGGCCTTCTCCAGATCGAAAAACACCGTAGCGTAGTGCTGTCTACGAAGGAAGGCCTCGCAGACGGCATTTTCCATTCGGAGCAGAGCATCCGACGTGGAGTGGAACTTGCGGAAGCCGCAATATACAGAAGACAGATGGCCTCCGCGGTCTAAGAAAAAGTCTAATCTAACATTTACCAATTTCTCCATCAACTTGCCCACGCAAGAGGTTAGAAAGATGGGGCGAAAACCGGCAGGAGTAGAGTGATCTCTCCCCGGTTTGCAAAACGCGCGCACAGTAGCGATTCGCCAGGAGTCTGGGAGAAGACCTTCCACCCAGATCCTGTTGAACAAATCTAACAGAAAGGCCATGCTTCGCTTATCCAGGTGTCGAAGCATGGCGTACGGGACATCGTCCGGACCATGGGCGGTGTCCGCGCACGAAGTAAGAGCGGAACGCAACTCACTCAAAGTAAACCTGTCGTTGAAGGGTTTCGGCCTCTGGAGGTAAAGTCCAGTCGGCGGCCTTCCGCGACATCACGACGTGCATTGAATGCTGGCGGAGCAGCATCACGGATAGAGAATGCGGAGAAAGCGGTCGCCAAGGATTCCGCCACGGACCCGGGGTCCGAGATTACGGTCCCATTCTCCTGGAGAACAGGAAGGGGGTCCAGCGAGAACTTGCCCCGAATCCTTTTGACTCCCTTCCACACCTCTGCTAGAGGGGTCTTCTCGCTAAGTGAAGACACGTATGCCCGCCAAGAAGAGCGGCGGGCGTGCTTCGAAATATACCGGAACCTAGCCCTAGCCCGACGAAATTGACCTATAGTTAAATAGTTCTGAGGGCGCTTATAGCGCTTGTAGGCATAATGCTTATGTTTGAGGGCCGTATCACACTCGGCCGACCACCACGGGAGTGGTCGGCGTGCAAAAGGCGAGACGTTCTGAGAATAGTAGTCAGGCCCGCGGCGATGAGATTGCCAGAAAAGAAATTAACGGCATCATCTACCGACCTAAACTCCTCGCCCCATGCAATGCAGGCCACCGCGCCCTCGCCAAGCACCACCGAGGTGGGCTCTCAGGCGGCAGTTGTCCTGAAAATGATATTTGAATGGGAAAGTGATCACTACCATGGATGTCATCGACCACCCCCCAATCAAAATCAGGCTGTGCATCCGAAGAGCACAAAGATAGGTCAAGGCAAGAAAATGAAGCGGTTCTCGGACAGTGATGCGTAAACTCATCCACGTTTAGGACACCCATCTCAAGCTCTTCGATCAGATCGGCAGGGACTTGTCCCCTGGGATTTATGGAGTAATCTCCCCAAAGAGGATGCCTGCCGTTCAGATCTCCAAGCAAGAGATAGGGCCTCGGCAACCGTGCCACGACGTGGCAGAAGTCCCAGGTGTCGAAGTCAACTGAACGTGAAATGTACGCAAAAATAATAGTATACCTCCTATCCAGGTGAGGCTGCACAGCCACTGCATGAAAGGAGGCATCTAAAGTGAAAAGAAGAACGGATACTTCATACCGGGTGTAAACTGCGCATCCTTCAGCCCGGCCCCCATCTCGTGGTGGTGGGGTCGGTAAACCTTTATACCCCGCGAGGGCGGCCAAGGGCCACGCGCCTAGCATGGTCACCTGCAGCAAAATAGCTAACGGAGAACTGGACGAGACGAGCCTCCGCAGCTCCTCCCAGTTGGTCTGGAGTCCACGGCAATTCCATTGCCGGAATATGCCCTCCAGGCCTAGTTCGGAGGAGATGCAGGGGCCATCTTCGAAGAGAAGACCCTCACGGGAATGGCCGTACGCTTCCCGGGGGCAGAACCCCGGGCGCTGTTTGTCGGACAATGCACTGAAGCACTGTCTCCTTCGAGGACTTATTGGGGGGGCCGTTTCGCTTTACGGGAAACGGTCACGCGAGGGAAAAGGGGGGAGCCCTGGTTTTAGCCGGGGCTGGGTGTGAACCCTTTGTTTTGTTCCGCCAGCTTTACCAGGGGTGCGCCCGGCTTGAAAAGAACCCGCAGAAGTGCTCCGAATGGCCGCGGAAACAACCGTGCTCGTTGGCCTGGATGGGCCAGGAGTAGAGGGTGTCTTTGTAACCATTGAGGCGTAAGACGTTCCAGGCAGTACCGGGCGCGCCAGGACCAAGTCCTTAGGCTCGCGGAGAGTCGATCCTGGGCCTGAAAGGGCAGGATTTCTTTCTCAAGGAGATAGGCACCACAGTGCTTCGAAGAAGCCGGGTGTGGCTCTCCGCAAATGACACACTTAGCCACACAACAATTTAGGCTTATCGTGTGCGGCCTTGGAGCAATTTACACATACTTCGGGTGAACCAGACTTTGCACGTCTACATGAACGATTCGTATGGCCGAAGCGGTGACAGTAATAGCACCACCGTGGCAGTGGCACGAATGCCTTCACGCGGTAGCGGTACCAACCGGCACGCACCGACTCAGGGAGCTTGTCACAGTCGAACGTGAAGAAGAGTGTAGGGCTGGGTCTCGAGGCCCCTCCTTGTTTTCTCATCACACGTTCGACCTTGACAGCTCCAAGGTGATGTCCTCTATGGAGTAGTCAACGAGTTCCCTCGCATACACTCCTCCTTTCACAAAGTTCATGGTAGAGTGCGGAGTCACACTCACCGGGGTTCCATCAAATGTCCGAAGAGCACTTATCTTGGCCGCCTAGGAGGGATCCGCTGAATTCGCCAGGAGGGTCCCATCCGAGAAAAGGGTCACTTCGGCTCTCTACCAATCAAGGTAGCTAAAGCTCTCCTCTGATGGATCATATTGCCCTTGGGCAACATGCTGTCATCAGTGGAGCAAATAACTAAGAAGCATTTGAAGCCAGCGAGCTCGAAAACGCCAGGTAACCTGTGTATGAGGGGCGCCGATGTTATCGAGGCTTTGCCCTGCGCACTTTTCGTCTTAGTCAGGGGGTCCGCTCCCGGGGAGGGAGGGGCCGGATGTGCCAATCTTGGCTTGGTCGCTTACCGAAGTGGCAGCAGACCCATCCGTCCCCGCAGCCCCCGCGGATGGAGCGGAGACCAATGACTTTTTAGTGGGATTTTTTTAGGAGAGGAAGAGGGGAATAAACCCGCTTCTTCCCTCTGCCGGCAGGGGCTCCCAGGCCAGATTGACCGGCCTCAGCTAGGTCCTTCTCTAAGATAGAGAAGGTCCTGGCAGTCGCACGGGCACGGGTCGGAGGAGATCCCTCCCCTCCTTGTACTGCCTCGGAAACCACTAGGAGTTTGAAGAGGACCTTGCATAGGGGCATACTCGAGTTCGGTGCTTGACGCCGAGCCCGGATTCGCTCCCATGGAAGGCCCTACCGTTTGAGGCTGGGTTGCTTCAAGGACCATGTCTATCTCAGGGGAGGGGCTCCAATTGCCCCACCCCCAGGACATCGCAGGTCCTAATGGTAGCAGTGTCTTTAGTCTCATCTTGGGAGGCACAGGCCTTGACCCCGGCAAGGTTTAATATTCTTGAGGGCAGGTCTTTTGATGGAAGCGACCGAAGGGGCCCGGCTTCCCTCTCCCCCTTAAGGGGGTTTGCCCTACCGAGCCGCTTCAATGGGGAGCGGTCGGATATGGACTGCCTGCTGGCTTTCTTGACAGTCCCCTTGGAAAGTAAAGGGGGGACTGCCGCTAGTAAGAGGCAGGTGCCCGAAGGCATCTCCAGACAAGGGGGTGACGGGAAGTCCCCTACACCCGTAGGCGAAGGAGAGTAGTAAGCCTCCTCTCCGGTTAGAAAAATTTGGAGGGTCCCCTGCGCAAGCACAGAGGGAAGACATTCCATTTTTTCTGTGGAGCTGCGCGAGGGCGGCTCCGTCGATGGACAAGGGGAAATTGAGGGAAGATTTTTGATTTTTCATCATTGGGCATGGTGACTAAATTTTTCAATGGATACATACGCTCATCACCCCTCGCAGTAGCCCGCCCTGCAAGGGGTGCGTATAGTCCTGGCAGAGCCAGGTGCCGCCATTCAGGCCCACCCCTACCGCCTGGTGGAGGGCAGTCCCTCCGCATGGCGTAAAAAAATAGATGGTGAAGTGAGAAGGAAAGGGGATGTGACGAAGCAGGTTGTTACCCCTCCCCCCGGACCGGAGCTCAGGTGTGAGGGGACATTGTCCCATCCCCCCTCAGCTCCGATCCGGGATAGTTGGCTGAGAAGAAGTTCGGCATCTACCCTGTGAAAATAGAGGCCAACCAGAGAAAGTTGTAGGAGAGGTTGTAGGAGAGGTTGTAGGGGAAGTGAGGGACTAGGGGAGAAATACAGGCTGTTATTGCAATAGTTATATTATATATATATATAAATATACATATATATACATATATATATATATATATATATATATATATATATATATATATATATATATATATATATATATATATATATATATATATATATATATATATAAAATATGGACGCTACACTCGCAACTTGTTTTTGTGTGCGTACGATGACTTACCAGACAGCGGCCACGCCTCCTCCCTCCCCTCCCCCCCCCCCCGGCTCTACCTTAACGGTGGCACGAGAATGAAAGCGCTCATGGAGGTAAATAACAACAAACCCTGAATTTTACCGTAATCGAGTCGAGCACTATGTTTGCAAAGGCAGCGGCGAATAATCAAAACACTAACTCCCACAGAGAGGGGAGAAGCTGAAATTGTAACTTCCAGAAAGTGGCCATAGCCCTAAATACATCGGCGAAGAGACGCCTGTTTTAACCAAGAACAAAGTTAATCCCACTGCATAAGCAGTATTGACAACAACTCGAGACGCATAATTCGCTAATTAAAATGGGTACAGATGCCATTTTTAATTTACGTATTTACGCTAGGGGTGTGAAGAGGCCTAAATTTCCCCTCTTAAGTTGTTGACACGAAACCAAGTCAGCGAAAAGTCCTCCCTCGAGTTAACGCCGAAGTAAAAATAAAAGGCAAGGCAAGTCATGTGTCTTCAAATAAGGTTGACCTCCACACACACACCCGGCAGCAGCGATCCCTCAACCTCCTTCCACGCTAATAGCTATATACAAGGGACGGTCAATAAGTTTTGCGAATCGGTAGGGCAAAACAGAGGAAGGGGAATGGCTGTTTGTGGGGCTGTTACGACAAGTTATGACAAGTCAGGACCTGCAGCCGCACGCTCCTGCCTCGTCTATTTAAGAAGCAGTAGCTGATGGCAGATCGTCAGTCACAAATTTTTCAACAATGGAGAAGGTTGAGCACCGCGCAGTGATCAAATTTTTGACTAAGGAAGGCAAGAATGCAAAATAGATCCATGAACGCATGGTTGCAGTGTACACCGACACAGCCCCTTCCTATGCAACCATTGCTCGCTTGGATAGGGAGTTCCGCCATGGTTGTGAGTCTCTTGAAGATGACCCACGTCCAGGACGCCCGTAGATGCGACCAACGAGGACAATGTGGCCCGTGTGGAGCGGATCATCCTCGAAAATCGACGGGTGAAGGTCGAAGAAATCGAGCGAGAACTTGGAATATCATCCACGACAATTTGGCCATGACCAAGGTCTCTGCCCGTTGCGTCCAGAGAAACTTCACCCCCCATGATCGACTTCAACGTCGTCAAAGTCCACAAGGCCAGAGTTGCAGTAGCTGCCCTGCGCGAGTGCGGATTCGAGGAGCTTAACCATCCCCCCTACAGTCCAGATTTGGCCCCTAGCGACAACTTTTTATTCCGCCAGCTCAAGGCTGCACTGCGTGAACGCCCGTTTGGGGACGATGAAGATGTCCAGGTCGCCGTCCAGGAGTGGATTGAACAGCAGTCGGGAGATTTCTGGTTGTCGGGAATTCGAAGCCTCAGGGACAAGTGGCGCAAGTGCATTGAAGCCGAGGGTAGTTATATTGAAAAATAATAAAACACTTTTCCCCATATCTCGTTTCCTTATATCCAAATTGCAAAACTTATTGACCACCCCTCAAAAATAAAGAAAGGCTAAGCGAAAAATAGGAATTCAGACAGAGATAGCCGCAGAGAAACGTCGTGTGTTCCCACGTTCATTATAACTCAGTTACGAACCCGAAAAGATAGCCATTTTCAAAGCCGATCGTTTCCAAGAGTACCCAGAAGAGACTTTTAAAACGATAAATTCTACAAAGTTCTACCGAGCAAGGAAGACAATTTCTCGTTCTTGACGAGAGTATTATTCAATCAGAAGCAAGATTCCTTAATCTAAAGGAATAGCTATCGGGAGCCGTAGATAAGTGAATCAACCGGAAACCTCAGAATTTCCACCTACGAACGCGCAACTAACCAACGCTTACCTTTTGGGCTGGAGAGAATCTACGCCAGTTATCTGGGATCTGCCTACCATAAGTCCAAAACCGCACTGAAACGGTCACGTAACACACAGCCAGCCAAGCCTTAAAAAAAATAGCGGTAACTCAAACATTTTTTTAGTATTTTGTGGAATCTATCCACAGTTCGCATTGTTGGGCGATTACTGAATTCGTTAAAACGAACGGTGGCGCAAAGTTATCTGGGTAGCCCATTGTAATATTCCTTTAGTAAGCCAGTGAATTTAAATTTTTTCCGAAGATTAACATTTGCGTATTTAAAGGAGTGTAAATTAATTATTTTATGAGTCAAGCCTTATGTTAATTAGCGAGTTAATTTTTAAAAAAATATTTTTTTGTTTTGATTGATTAGTTTGTTGTAAAATAAACTATTATTTTTGGTTAATGTTTCCATCTATTGCTTAAACGAAAGTTTTGGCAATATTAGTAGTCATAATTCGAGATTCTACCTTAGTTTGAGATATTAATCCCTTGAAGCGCTAATAACTGCCTTAATCGAGTACATACGAGGTGCAAGGCACCAGCTCTTAACCTCAGCATCGTTCAAAAATATATATAAGACTACTACATAATAAATTGGTGTCGGATTTTAGAGGTTTATAAACGCCCCCCCCCCCCCCAAAAAAAAAAAAAATAGTTAGTCGTTTTTCCCCTTGATGAATAAGAACAAATTATTGCCAAATCGTTCAAAGATAGATAAACACAATAGCAAGATAAATTCGGTTAGAATTTTTGTGTGCGGCTAATTGAAGGTATTCAACCCGTCAGGGGGTGAAAAAGGAAGTTTTGTTTTGGTACCGATTGCTAACCTAGTTATTTAAAGAGAGAGGTTAGGGTAGGTTAGGTTAAGCAGAGCGCTAAGTGTTTAGTGGTGGTATAAGTTCCGTTCGCTTAAGTAGGCCCCTTATCAATTAGTTGAAAATGTTACCGTGCCCCTCCTGTAGGAAACATCCCCTTCGTCAGCGCCTTATGTGTTCCCTGAGATCCACCAGAGCGACTGGTGAATTGCATAATAGATATGAGATCACAAGGAAGAGTAAAATTCGAGTCTGGGGCGGTAAATAGTCATCCCTTGAAGCACTCTTACCTGGTTTAATGCCAAAAAATATTCATCGTAATTATTAAAAGGATTTCCTTGTTTATGAGAGAGACGAACGATGCTATGTCAAAACGTTAGTAACGCCATTATCGATGGGAATAAATTGTTTTGCAATGCTCGGCCTATGCGCTCTTAATAACGTCCTTAACTTGCGAGCGAGTCAAGCAAGACAGCGTGCCCAATACCTGTTTCTGAGCCAATTTTGGAAAGGGCCATAATCCTACTTTTCTTCAGTGTTTCGATGACTTTGAGGTAACGGAAAAAATAAAATAAAATACTGTACTCCAAACTATTATCTGTAATGTACGCTGTCGATAAAAACTATTTTTGTCATTATCGCCACTTTAAAACAATGAAAAAAGTATATAGATTTTATAGGGATTTCCAAAATTGGCTTGCATACTTGACTTTCCCATTTTTTCAATAGTTTGATTGGTCCCCTTTTTCAATTTTACTTTCGTGAATACTTTTGTGTTCTCTCCCTTTTGCACAATGGATAATGGTTCACTGTCAGGACTGTAGCCTTATTTCGCTGTGTATGATGCCATTGTCCAATGTTTTAAGAAATCTACCATCCTGGAAAATTGTGTCGTTTGTCAATTCCTTGATAAGGAAATTTACCCACCTTCTGCTTAGTTTCGAGGTTATTTATTGATTTTTTACTTTATTTTATTTATTGGCCTTGCCTTTTC